>JAJOZX010001367.1:270000-630000 GCA_023014485.1 Bathynomus jamesi | reverse complement strand
AGAGAGAAGGGCGCCCAGCCCAATCTCAAAGCCCGTTACAAGCAAGGAAGCGGAGGATATAAACCCGATCCCATGGGACCCACTTTACGACTCGCACTGGGAAATGGGAGGAACTATTCTATATCCTGTATTCCCAAATGACATTTCAGCTAAATACCTTTTAAGTTTTCCTTCAGTTTCATGGTCATGTTGAGTAAAATATTCATGAGGTATAAAATGAAGCTCATTTCCCATAATGATACTAATTTGTATTCTAGGCCTACAGTAATGAAACAATCTGGGAGAACAATCTCTCTCTCTATATATATATACACACACACACACACACACAGGGTGTTCAAAAAGAAATGCAACCTGAAACAAAGAAAAGGGTTAGGTTACAATTATATATGCATTCTCCAATGGGTTGAGTTTCTTTTTGACCACCATATATATATATATATATATATATATAATATATAATATATATATATATATAATTTTTGGCTGTTATTAAAAGTCAACTATGAAGTGTAGAAATTCCAGTGTTGTCCCATTTTACAGAGAATCTCATTAAGTTTTTTCTGATACCAAGTTTTGACAAGTTTTTTAGAAATTCTAGTGTGTCCGAACATTATCTGTACAATTTCATCTTTTAATAAAATTCTTGATAACACGTAAAATTCTTAAACAAGATTATTTAGAATCTGTATTTTCAAAAGTTTCTTTTATTAAAGTAACGTTGTTACAAACATTCGATATGTGCACCATTAGTGATTCGCAAAACATCCAATCGATACTCCAAATGTTGCCATGTACGCTGCAGCATATCCACATCAATTCGCTCAATAGCAGCTGTGATTCTTGCTTTTAAATCATCAATGTCTGTCACCCGCGTACATTTCTAAAAAACTTGTCAAAACGTGATATCAGAAAAAACTTAATGAGATTCTCTGTAAAATGGGACAACACTGGAAATTCTACACTTCATGGTTGACTTTTAATAACAGCCAAAAATTGTACAGATAATTCTCGGACACACGGTATATATATATATATATAATGAAAATAACCAGGAAGGAAAAATGAAACAGAATGGTGCTCAAGCGCTTTCGTCTAATGACATCCTCAGGAACACTGAAATAAATAACAAGTTCGAGACTATATTTAGGTCACAAAAAAAAAAAAAAAAAATTGTAGGAGGAGCGTACAAATTTATAAGGAAAAGCTACCATAGTTTTAGCCCTTTGCCCCTCTTGTCTAAATTTGTTCTGAACGAATTCAAAACAACAGGATCAAGCGAAAAAGGGATAATGTTAAAATTATTTCTATTAACAATGTTGCTTGAGTGAAACAAAATTGAAGCATTATTCCAATCAATACAGTGGGATAACTCTGACAAATGGACGAAAAGGGCACTGGACGACTGTCCCGTTCTAACGGAACACGATAGAAAGTTCGTTTTGCCTTGTTAAGACAAGATTCCAAAAACGCAGGTGGGTAACACAAATTACTTGCAATACTGTTGATTTTTTCTAATTCGGCATCCATGTATTCCGGACTGGCGATCCTAAGAGCGCGGAGAAACATTGAAGAAAATATGGCTTTCTTGATAGGGGTGTAATGTCCGGAGTAAAAGTGTACGTAGGACAAACTTTTTTTCTCCCGATAAATACTAAACTTAAAGCCTGGGCTTTCCCTATGTAGACGCACATCCAAAAACGGGATTGAGTTGTTTTGTTCCACTTCTAAAGTAAACTAATGGAGGGGACTTGGTTATTTAAATGAAGGAGCCAGATATACAAAATATCGTCGACGTACCGCAACCATGGGATGCCAACCCCCAGGATTCTCGGAATGCAAGTAATTTTAAAAAACTCCTGCACACATCGTTTTGGAACTCATTAAACTTTGCATCGAAGACTGTAAATTCACTTTCAATAGCAAGTATTATCAACAGGTCTTTGGGATGGCCATGTGTAATCCCTTGTCACCCCTCCTCTCCAATATTTATATGGAGTTTTTCGAAATTACTTGCATTCCGAGAATCCTGGGGGTTGGCATCCCATGGTTGCGGTACGTCGACGATATTTTGTGTATCTGGCCCATGAAGTGTGACCTGGATGACTTCCTCCTTCATTGAAATAACCAAGTCCCCTCCATTAGTTTACTTTAGAAGTGGAACAAAACAACTCAATCCCGTTTTTATGTGCGTGTACAATTTAGGGTGCCACATAAAAATCATATTTTGATTTTTAGGACGGCCCTTTGTGGGATTGTTAGGTTGGGTGAAAAAGCCATGAATATGAAATTGTAGCCAAATTGAAAGATATTTAGGGGTTCCGCATCGACCATCTCTGGCGTACCACGTGTCAGAAGTAGAGAGTTTCTCCAAGAAATTGCTCCAGCTCCAAGGGGTAAAGTAACATGTACAATGTCAATATAAATGCTATCATATACCATGGCGTAGAGGACAGTCACAGCTATATTTCCATAGCATTAAGTTTATTCCATCTCCAATATTTTTTTTTATATTAATATTTTTGTCGCGGTTCAAAAGTTTTTTTTCAAAGTTTCACCTTAATACGTTTATGCTTTGTAATCCAAACCACACCAACCGGCAACCAGCTTATAACAACACAATACGCAACTAGCAAACAGTGCAAACACCTTAACAATATTGTTCAACATTATTTCATAATTAATTGGAATAAACTTGTCCCACCATGCCTGGGTAGCAGGATACTATTCTCTGTGTGTAATGTTATTAATAATACAAAATCATTAAATCAATTTCAATTTTATTGCAACAAAACAACTTAATATTATTAAAATAAAAAACATTTTATTCCGTATTAATCATAGTAATATACTGAGCCTACTGGCCATATAAATCAAAATAATAACTAAGAAATAAAGTATATACGATTATACATTGTTATACAGGATTAATAGGAGTAACACCCTATAAAAATGAAGCAAATTCAAATATACCATAAAGTACTCCCAAACCCGTTAAGGATTTCCGCTGCGGGCGCTCGGGTGCTCTTTGCGGTGCTTCTCAACGACTTGCATCAAGTACTGCCGTTGCTCCTCGTCCTTGGTGAGTGCGAGATTGTAGTTCTGCATCAGCGCGACCCCTCGCTCCGCCCGGACATTGACAACGCTCAACGTAGAGACACGGCGTTTCCCCGCCAGGTAGGACGCATTGTTCGACCAGGTAGCCGGCTCCAACTCTAGGAAAGAAGTATTGATCGCGAGCCGCTCGAAAAGAAGCGTGCTGGATGTCGTGCAAAAGTCTGCGACTGTCTTTCGCTCGAGCTCCTCCGGGCAGACGTCCAGGGCAATGCGCTTGGGTGGCTCCTCGGTGCCCTCGACATCCTTGATGGCCGTCGCAATTCGACTCTTCTCCTCCAGCGGAGTGTCGTCATCGAAGAGAGCGAGGGCGGCCAGGTGTTCACTCAGGTACCAGAGATGTCGTCGAAACACAGGGGAGGTAGCCTTGGACACGTCCTTGTCCACCTTGTCGTAGTCAACCAGCGCCTTGAGCATCGCCAGGTCAGTTCGAGGGGCAGCGGCGGGAAGGGGCGCCGTAAACCAGGCCGGAATGTAAACCAGCAGCGCAAAGTTTACGAAGCGCAGGATGCCCCGGGCCTCGCGAGCCTTAATGGGGAGCTGCTGCCGGAAGAGGTGGAGCTTGATGGCGTATATCACTTTGGCCATCCACCGGGCGCGGTGGAGTGCGCCCGGTCGCATGAAGCGCACACCTCGCTGGGGGACGCCTCCAAGCGCTATGATCGCCAGCTCCAGGAGCTCTCGGTAGTCGTCCCGCGGCTGGCCCTTGGTGATGTGACCCTTGAAACGCGCGATCAGATCGTCTCGCGCCTTAGTAAGGTCTTCCTTGGAGATGGCGCTGAATTGGTCGGTGCAGACGGATTGCCAGCGCTCCTTCAGTCGCGAGAACAGTTTAATGTCAGGACCAGAGGAGGGGCCCATGCACTCGATGAAGGCTTTCTCTGCCACCAATTCTAGCATGTGGTGCCGACAGGCCAGGTTCAGCAGCCGGCGGTGAAGGCCCTGCTCGATGAAGACGCAAGCGCCCGAAACGACGTCCGTGTTGGCAGCTGTCGTGTCAAAGGAGAGCCCGACGACACGATCAGCGATTCCCCAGTCATCCAACGAGTTCAGCACAGCATCTGCTTGGGCGCGACCAGTTCCAGCAGGCAGCTTCGGCACGGAGAGAAGTTTGTCGACGCCGTCGCCGGACACGACTATGGCGAGGCGATCGACCTTCTTGCCGCTGAAGTCGGAGACCATCTTCCCGTCCCAGTGAACGATGAGCGGGACACTGGGATCGAACGTCATCTTCACTTCTTTGGCGATTTCCCCTCGATGACGCAATCGCCAACGCCGAATCGTCTCGTGACTGAGAGCCAGTTCATCTGTGTCTTGAATATCCAGACTGGAAGCAGCTGCTTTCATGAGTTGAACGGCTCCACGGTTGCTTGTTTTGGTCCGGTCCAGTGCCGACGCTAGGTCTTGAGTCATAATGTTCTTTTTGCGACGGCGCTTTGTAGGTGGATTGGTTTCCTCTTCTGTCGAGCAATTAGGCGACGACGACGAGTTTGATGATGTAAGGGTTGCTGTTGCCAGTGATTGCTCTGATTGCTTTTGGCGTTGCCTTTCTTTGGCAGCTTCACGCGCGGATGCACGTTGCTCAATTCCAGTGAGGATTTTGTCCACCCCGGACATGACACCACGGCGACCCTTTTCGCGTTGAGCAAGAAGGAAGTTGCGATCCTCCTGGATGGTGATGACGGAGAGGGCGTTGTCGAGAGCCACGTCAAAAATGTCATCGAGTCCCTCGGTGAAGGCCGCCCTGGCTGCCTCACCTGTGGCGCCGGACCGCTTCCGGCTGCGCTGCAGTGCCTGCCAATTGTCGTAAAGTCTAAGCAGTTTACGCGCGGCGCTTTTGGAGGTCATGGTCGGGATTCTGGCCATAGCCCAGAAAGTATACACCTCGACGATCACATTACGCGCCGCCTCGGCTAGAAGTTGTTTTTGCACCTTATGAAACTGTATAAACCGGCGAAGCACTTCACCATTTGAAGGTAACCTGTTTCCCGTTATTGGGCTTGGGTTGGCGTGTCCGATTAGCCATATCTCGGTCTTGGATCTCAGTGAGCTTGCGGTAGCCATCACGAGATGATCACGCGTTGAATGCGTGAAGGAGACTGATTGACTGAAGACTGTGACAGTGTGACTCACCACACTAACCCGGCGTTGCGCTGTTGCCAGATCTCAATGCTGAAAAGTAGTGAAAATATATACAATGAGAAGCAAATATTAATTATAAATATTTAAATTTATGAAATGCATAAATTATAGCAATATATATGCAGGGTTGGCTGGTTCAACCCAAATGGTTTAAACCATTGGTTTAAACCATGGTTTAAACCATTTAAAAAAAAAACATGTTTTTCTGTTTTTTTTTTGTTTTTTTATAATTTCAATTTTTACAACACAAATTATTTAATTCATAAACTAATAGCTCTAAAACTAAAACTTATATTTATATTGTAAGACCTAAAAACCATCAGTTCAGGGTAGCCTAGTATGTACGGTAGTATATAATATAGCTACCTTGCACTAGCAGGCCTATTTAATAGTGGCATTGCACATAAAAGGATTGAAGTTACCTGTATCAATTACATTATAAACGCATGTAGCTACAAATATAAATGTTGTTATTAGGTTTATTTTCATTTTTGTGAAGTTAGCACTTCTTACATCTAACATCTTCCAATTAAAAAATGAGACAGTCAGCAATTCTAATTTCTGAGTACCAGTACCTAATTGAGTTATCTGAGTTAAGTTTTTTTTTTTTTTTAAACCATTGGTTTTTGGGTTTTTTCAACCCTATATATATGTAATAGTGCCATGGTTACAGGTTTCCCAGATAAATCCATTATTTCGAACACACGGTACAACAGAAACGGTCGATGCGGAACCTCTAAATTTACTTCGATTGGGCTCAAACTTCATATTTAGGGTTTTCTCTTCCAACCAAACAATATGACTAAGGGCCATTCGAAATTTCCAAATTCTAAAAACTGCCCCTATAGAGTGTGGCACCCTAGACTGTACATAGAGAAAGCCCAGGTTTTAAGTTTAGTATTTATCGGAAAAAAAACAATTTGTCCTACGTACACTTTTACTCGGGACATTACACATAAAATTGGTTGTAAACAATGTAATTCCTTTTACACTGGACAGTCGGGAAAGGACAGTCGTCCAGTGCCCTTTTCGTCCATTTGTCAGAGTTATCCCACAATATTGATTGGAATAATGCTTCAATTTTGTTTCACTCAAGCAACATTGTTAATAGAAATATTCTTGGGTCTGCCATTAATTATTCAACTTGCAAATAATTTTAACATTAGCCAGGGCCTTTTTTCGTTTGATCCTGTTGTTTTGAATTTGTTCAGAACGGATTTAGACTAAAGGGGCAAAGTGCTAAAACTCTGGTAACTTTTCCTTATAAATTTGTATGCTCCTCCTACAATTTTTATTTTTCTATTTTTTTTTGTGACCTACATATACTGTAGTTTCGAACTTACTTATTTCAGTGACAGTCAGTGTTCCTGAGGATGTCATTAGACGAAAGCGCTTGAGCACCATTCTGTTTCCTTCGTAGTTATTTTCATCATAAATATTATTCACGTGTTACTTTCGTAAAATAATTTATATATATATATATATTATATATATATATATATATATATATTATATAATATATATACAGGGCGTCCCATAAGTCCGGCATCATACGAAAAATAATAAAACAAGGCAAAACAAAAGCTTTTATTTACAGAACGTGTTCAATATGTCCACCATTGTTTTCAGTAGACAAATTCAGACGTGATACCCAGTCAGCAAGCACACGGTGAATGATGTCAGGAGTAATGGTGTTACATGCCCCAATAATGTGCTGCCGCAAATGTTCAACACTCCTAATTTTCTCTGCGTATACCAGCGCTTTCAAGTGGCCCCCGATAAAAATCTAGTGGCGTGAGATCCGAGCTTCTAGCTGGCCATTCCACAGGCCCTCGACGTCCTATCCAATAACCAGGGAATTGTTGGTACAGGTATTCCCTTACTTGGGTGCTGTAATGTGCAGGAGCGCCGTCTTGCTGGAACCATGTTGGGAAATTTCCTTCTTCGTTCAAGACACTGGGAAATGCTTCTTCCTTGAGCATACGTAGGTAGGTGCCTCCAGTGACATGTTCATCGAAAGAGAGGGGGCCTCTGATGCGATCCTTCCAAATGCCACACCATACCATCACCCGAAATGCACCTTGTTCCTTTGAAGAGGTATACCAGTGAGGGTTGTTTTGAGACCATTAGCGGGTGTTCTGTCGATTTACCTCACCATTTCCATAAAAAACAGTCTCGTCACTGAACAGAATGGTGGACGGGAAATTGGCATCCCGAGCATATGAATTATGGTTTGTAGAAATAGAAAAATATGAATTTCTCCTATGATGCCGGACTTATGGGACACCCTGTATATATACATATATATCGAATCAAAAACTGCTTATACTTGTAAGTATGCAGATTAAATACACGATTTAAAATTTATTCTGAATAAAAAGCAAGCGATTGATAGTTCTTTCATTTGCATACGAAAGAAAATTTGGCACTTTGTTAGAAAATATGTTGAAATTAACAGACATAACAGACAGCATGAATATATGTTTGACATTTGCACTCTGATTACAGTTTTCATTTCGCAATAACGATTTGGCGAAATTAGTTGAGTAACGTATTCAGTAGAATGTTATTTTAGATTTGAAATAACCTTTTCGATTCCGTGATCAACATTAATCAACTGACTTTGTAACAAGCTAAGTTATACAATAACTTAGCTTGTTGCAAAGTCGGTTGATTAATGTTGATCACTGAATCGAAAAGGTTATTTAAAATTTAAAATAACATTATAAAAGGTGGATAAATGCGTTGTTTTTGTGTTTACACAATAAAACATCATCTTTCTGGCTGCTTACTTTAACGTGGATAATCACAGGGTAGACATTTTCTACTTCGCATGACCACCAGATCTATCTAGTATATCGTTAGAATAGAATTTTTTCAGCAAATATCTATCCCAGTGTTTCTTAACAGGGTGCCGCGATAATTCATAAAAGTTACAAAAATAAGCAATTACAAATTCAGAAGTTACTGAAACAAATTTCAACTGAAATAAAACATTCGCGATTTATTACGTCCATATGCAAACTATGGGCGCACCTAAAGCAGAAGCACCCCTTGCGTAATTTATTTATTTATGGTCAGATTTTTATGAAATTTCAATATAAAGGTTTTCAAATACTAACCGGGCCTTATGTGTTATTCCGATGTCCGCCATCAAAGGCCCGGTTAGGTCAACGGTATGCCCTTGACACTTGGGTTAGGTTAAGTCGTTATTTTCGTTAAAACTAACAAATAATTTAATTAACCTAACCAATTGTCAAGAGCATACAGTCGACCTAACCAAGCCTTCAATGGCAGACATCGGAATAACATTGAAGGCCCGGTTAGGTCAACTGTATGCCCGTTTTTTTTTTTTTTTTTAGAATTAATTTTTTTTTTTTTTCAAAAATGGTGCGCCTTGAAAACCTCGATATTGAAAATTTCAAAAATCTGACCATAAAGAAATTACACAGGGGGTGCTTTTGCTTTAGGTGCGCCAAACTCTATAGGCTCAGTCCGAAATTAAGTGATTAACTAAACGTTGGACAGTGGGAAACGAAAATCCTAAGGGGGCCGTGAAAGAAGAAGAGATTCCACTGGGGTGCCTTGAGCCAGAAAAGGTTAGAAATCACTGGCCTAGCTTATGAAAACAGATATGCCTCCCTGACGATTACTTCAGAGTTGCAACTGCGGATGATCGAAGGATTTTGCAGTGTTATTTAAACGGCGAAGATTTCATTACATTAGCTGAACAGCTAAAGAGCTGAAGATAAAGAAAATGACTGGGATTTCCGACTGCGAGAGAACACAACTTCAAGTAAAGCACTGGCGGTAAACAGATTTCATTTTTTTTATCTCGTGTTTGGGCTTTGCGGAGGGACGCAAAACTATTGTCGATGCTGAAACGCGAAATTTTCTAGTCTTGATAGTTAAAGCCAATCCATTTTCGACCATCTTAGTGGTTAAATACAGCTTTGAGGGAAGTGTGGCCCAGGAAACCACAAAATGAAACAATACTAGTTTCTCTTTTGATACACATTTGGACACTTTCAGAAAATATTCCTTGGACTAGAAATTTCCAAGTAGAGAAGGATTCTCTGGTTATGTACAGTGAATGCACCAGAAAAGTATGAACAGCGGAGAAATCTACGTTGATGAAATGGGAATGAATTTAATATCAAACCATCCAATGAAAGGATTCTTATTGGGTAAACAGTTATAAACTGAAGCATTCTGCAACATACCTGCTTTAATGTCTAGATACGGTAAATATTTTGAATTAATTTTGTGTCCATGTTTTAACGATTCAAATAATTTTATCTGTTTAACTCCCAAAATCGTAAATATATATAAATATATGATGTAAACCCACAAGGAAAAAGAAAAATGATTTCAAGGCCATGTATTCGGAAGTACATCTCGTCAGAGGTGTACTTCTGAATACACGAAAGGCCTTGGAATCATTTTCCTTTCCCTTCTGGGTTTACATCATTCATTCATTTCGCGTGTTTAATTGTGAAATTCATCCCATATATATATATATATATATATATATATACACAGTGGCGTACTAAGGGGGGTGCGAGGGGGGCGGTCCGCCCAGGGTGACAGCCAGGAGAGGGGGTGCCATCGGGAGAGTTGAAATACCAGTACAAGTTTTCAAACCAAATGAAAAATTCGCCAAAGTAAGAAAAAAAATGTTAAAACTATTACAACAGCTTAATGTTAATTTCCACTATAAAATAAATTTGTATTTTTATTGGCAATACAAAATTTACAAACAAAAAATTAAATATTTGATAAAAATTACATCGAAAGGCGAACGTTTGTTGACGTTTTAGTCATCAGTTTGTTGAGCATAGCCAGCTGGCTGCAACTGACATTCCAAGTCTTGTTCACTTGACACTGACTCCACATACATGAGGTATGTTTCATTAAATAATTATGATAAAGCATAGGGGCTAAAGTGCTGGTGTTTATAACAATATCATGGTACTTATACCAGTGTCCAGTAATTTTTTACAATATGGTATCATAGCGATGTTTAAGTGTTATAAATGCATCGTCGTGATGTTATAATATCCGGTAAATGCATCGTCGTGATGTTATAATAAATGCATCGTCGTGATGTTATAGAAACTCATGTTTATGAATGGTAGTCCTTGTGACTACTGGTTATCAGTAAAAAGACAGGAAAGTCACACTTTGCACTAAACTTTAGACGACTTTTTTCCTACAACCATGACTACTGAAGTAACGATGATGTGCATGACTGAGTGAGTTTTTTATGATGATTATGTGGTGATCTTACGATGGTGGTGGTGATATGACTGCATGATTTTTTTTAATGCAACTATATGGTGATGTTAAGACAGAGAGGGTGATGATGTGACTGCATGGAGATGTGTTAATGCTTACATGCTTAATATAGTAAACACCGTTTCAGATTTACATCAACAACTACAGTACTATTCTATATTGAATTAATACTAATGCTTATTGGCTTAGTCAAGTTCAACAATTTTACAATGTCCAGCGTAGTATCATTGTATATTCAATATGTTATTAATGCTTACTGCTTATTAAATAAAGCTCCGAAAAAGGATGCCAGGAGAGATGGCAAAGGATGCTGGTCTCACATTACCAGAGGAAGTAAAAAGGAATGTTTGAATGTCTTGGTCGCTTTCATCAATAATTATAATTGGAGATTCGTTCTAAGGCAATGGATCAAATTCTGTCAATCTTCGCTGTTATTCAACCAAACACTTTGGTTGTTGCAACAGAAGAAGAACTTCGGCAGTATATTCCAAATTTGACTCTGATATCTTCATCAGAGAATTCATCGAAAATCTGTGTGGAAATTAGACGACTTCGGAGGCATTTGGAAGCTGCCAAAATCAGCGTTGAACAGGCAAAGAAATGGACAGCATTGCAGTTTCTGGGGTTTATTGCGAAATGGGATTTTTGTGAATCTTTGCCAAGCTTGTCACTGTGTTTGAGATTCTTTTTGACTGTCTGTGTGTCTATTGCTTCATGTGAAAAGTTTTTCCAAATTGAAATTGATAAAAAATTTCTTTCGCTCGACCATGAGTCAGACAAGAGTGACAAATCTGGCTTTACTTTCAATTGAACATGAATATGCAAAGAAGGTGAATTTTGATGAGGTCATTGATCAATTTGCAGAAATTAAGGCTCGAAAGCAGAGACTGTGAATCCTCTCTATTTACCTTTGAAGAATAGGCTGAGCGTTGAGACTGGATTTCCTGTGTTTTTTGTATAAAATAAAATGCAGTATTACCTGTTCACTGAATTTTTAATGTCCTGCATTTTTCTTATTTCCAATTTGCTTATGACAGTACTGTACTGTTTAAAAATCTACTCGCAAACATAATATATTTTTGTGTGTGTTTAAATTTTAAAATTATTTATGGGGGGTGCCAAAGGAAGGATCCGTTTCGGGTGCCAAATACTTTAGGTACGCCCCTGTGTATATATATATATAGATATACAGTGGTGGGCACCGTTAACCAAAAAGTTAACTTCGTTAACCGCTAATCCGTTAACCAAAAAGTTAACTCGTTAACCGTTAAACATGTAACGGAAGTTACCGATAAACCGTTAACGTTAACTTATTATAAAAAAAATGAAAAACACAATATATATATAATTTAATTTTCCCTCTTCTTCTCGTTCTCCATTTTGTCCATGAGATGCATGTTGCCCTTCATGAAAATTAGCATATCAAAGTTTTCATCAGACAGGGATGATCTCTTGGCCCTCAGGATGTCCTTGCCCATAGAGAACAAACGCTCCACTGCAGCACTGGAGGGGATGGCTGTGTTGAGCTTGATGAACAAGTCCACCAACACTTGCTCACCCAAGAAGGCAGCATCTGTCAGCAAGTCCTTGGAGTTGGTCTCCAGCCAGGTCTTGACCAAGTTCTGGGCCTTGCCCTTGAGTGACCTGTGGCTTCTGCTGCTCTCTTTTGTCTGGATGACAGCACTGAAGTAGTCATCCTCCTCCTCCTCCTCCTCCTCCTCCTCCTCCTCCTCGTTGTTGCTGCCTCCACTGTTGCTGCCCACTTCGTTGGACTGCTGCTTCATGGCCTCCTCGACTGTACCCTCCATGCTTTTCCTCACCCTGGCGACTTTTAAACGTTTATTTATGAATTTTTTGGGTTAACGGACTCGAGTTAACGGAAGTTAAATGTAACGGAAGTTAATTAGTCCGATAATGATTTTCAAAGTTAACTTAAAAGTTAACTTCGTTAATTAACGATTAACGGATTAACGGTTTGTGCCCAGCTTTGTATATATATATATAATATACATACGCCATGCGAAAGGTTGGTTGTCAATCAGTGTCGATTGACAAACGATGAACGTCAATTCCAGACACGTTTGTCTTTCTAAATGTGAATAATTGTTAAATTTAGAGACCTTTAACTATTTAATTTGCGGCGCTGTCACTATCATCTGTTCATTGTTGAAATTAATTGTAGAAAGGACGTGAAACAGATTCCATTTCATTAGCAGAACACACTATATCAAAGTTTACACCAGTTAAAAGGAAATTGCAATATACTGAATACATATATTACTCACAACCGCAAAAGCCTATTAGATGACGCTGTTAAAATCTAAAATTTTAAAATACAGGAAGTAGGATGAACAATTTAGGGTGGATCGATTTTACATTTTTTTCGATTTCCATATTCTAATAGAGACAAAAACTTGCGCATGCATGAGAAAATAGCCTCCGCAAAATCTTAGCTTAATAGGTAATCATCTTCTGCCCCCGGCAGAGCGATGAAAATCATATTTTAGTAGTCAAAAACGTATTTTTCTTATAATTTTTAAAATATTTCAATATGCGTGTGTGTTATTTCATGCCTAAGCAACGATATAAATGCTATGGGAAATATATAAATGCATTATTTAAGACAAAGAGCCGATCTGAAAATATGTATATAAATTACCTATTTTTTCAACATTTGACGTTTTTGCCGGGGGCAAAAGATATTAACGTAGGACAACGCGCTTGGAAAAACGATCATATGAGGTCTTTTTCATCGACTTTATAGTTATTAGGAATAATTTTGATGCATATTGAAATATTTATAAGAATACGTTTTTGACTACTAAAATATGATTTTCATCGCTCTGCCGGGGGCAGAAGATGATTACCTATTAAGCTAAGATTTTGCAGAGGTTATTTTCTCATGCATGCGCAAGTTTTTGTCTCTATTAGAATATGGAAACCGAAAAAAATGTAAAATCGATCCACCCTAAATTGAACATATTGGATCTCTGAGCCTGAATATGGAAAATAAATCAATGTTTAAATATTTATTTACTTAATAACTGTTTTATTTACAAATTTCACCAAATCTGATAAAAAAAAGCAGAATTTATTTTTATGAAAAACTTTCAACTTTAGAGCAGTACTGAGTTAAATAAGAAAGGGTCTCAGTTCAGTAATGCTGTTGGCTCAAAAAAGAAATTAAAAACACTGATGCCACCACGCTTTCGAAAAGAATGAAAAAAATCCGTGGATATTAAGTTCATGAAACTTGGCACGATTATTGCGCAAGGATAGGACTGGTTTTTTTTTTATGGGTACATTATGGTCAAATTTATATGACGAATCTAGGCAGTCTAATTTCTTATCACGGTCTTTCATGTTCGATTTTTGACCGTGTCTTTAGTTTCACCAGGACGGCACAAGACCTCATTCAGCATATTATACGAGTATTTTTGGATTTTTTGCATGAAACATCTGGCCCGCGAGCATCTCGTGTAATAGGTACCCTCATCATGACTGGTCTTGCATGGCTTCCACTATCACTCGACCTTATTCCCTAGGATTTCTTCATGAGAATATCTAACGGACAGGATCATCTAAGAAAATCCAAGGACATAGAAAACTCTAAAAGCAGCCACTGAATGTGAAACCCACTCCAATTCTTCCAAATCGCGAAGGCTATAACGAGAAATTACACTACCCAGATTCGTCACGTAATTTTGCAGAGAGAACAATACTGAGTATGTTGGGTGTGTGAAAGACACTTTCATCCTTCCACAATAATCGTGGCAACTGAGCGTAATTTAATCCATTGATTTTTTAATTCCTTTAAAAGTGTGTCAAAATCAAGGAATCACACTATTATTAGCGACATATCGCAAGCTAACGATTAAGTTATTTTCAGACATAATTATGCTGTAAAACAAGTATGTAATTTACTCTTTTAATTCATGACTTTAGCTAGTGAAAGCAAATCTGTAGAACTGATCTAGAGTGAGGATAACAACAATTGTTTACTACGTTTATTAGAGAAAATGTCTGTCCTTCGTTCAATCCCAAACAATTATTACAAAATTAAGATTGTTTATTAATTGTAATTTATTTATTCATTTTCAAAATTTCAGTTTTAGACAATTATTATTTGAATTGGCATAATTAATTTCAGTTACCGATTTGGATAAGTTACCTTCGCGATCTCTAAACAATATTTGGATCAATGAAAGAAAGCTACCCCCAAACGGGTCGGCTTTCTTTCATTGATCTGTAAGTTATTTAGGTAGGTAGGTTATATAGGTAAGGTTAAGTTGTGATATTTTAGTTAGTTTATATGAAAATATCATGACTTAACCTAACCAATCATCAAGGGCATACAGTAATAAATAAACAATTCCTCATGGTGTTTTTACTTACATTCTTTACTTTAGTGATTTTGGGTATGGCATTGTTTACTTGATCATTTTTTAGGGTGGCATTGTTTACTTGATCATTTTTTAGGGTGGCATTGTTTACTTGATCATTTTTTAGGGTGGCATTGTTTACTTGATCATTTTTTAGGGTGGTATTGTTTACTAGAAACTTTTGGGGGGTGGCTTTCTTTCATTGATCCCAATATTTTGTTATTCAATTTTTCAGGCATTCAGAGCTTGATCCGGGCCTAACATAATGCTATACTATTATCATTAACAGTTGGCAAGCGTACAGTATTGACTAACTCATGCTAAACTTCAAGGAGCAAAAAGTCTTAGATATGAAGGGTTTTTTGTGTACGTATTACTTACCTCTTATTTTATATATTATGATTTTATTTGCATTGTATGATGAGTAGAGCCCGGATGTTCAGGCAAAATGCCATAAATGCCTTTTCTTGCCTATTTTTTAATATTTCAGTCATTGTGCCTATTTTACAAAATTAATGCCTATTTTGCCTATTTTCAAAAGATTGCGAAAATTCAGTAACGAAGTTTGTGAAAATGTCTTTGTTTTTATTTAATATAGAATAAAGTGGAAGCATGATTTCCACCTTTGTGATAAATAGAGCCTGGATGTGCAGGCAAAA
Source organism: Bathynomus jamesi (assembly GCA_023014485.1). Lineage (NCBI taxonomy): Eukaryota > Metazoa > Arthropoda > Malacostraca > Isopoda > Cirolanidae > Bathynomus > Bathynomus jamesi. The sequence continues at coordinate 614,405 of JAJOZX010001367.1, read as the reverse complement.
TGTCTTTTCTTGTTTATTTTTTAATATTTCAATCATTGTTTATTGTTTATTTTCAGGAAATTGCGAAAATTCTATAACGAATTTTGTGAAAATGCCGAAGGCTTGTGTCTCCACTGAAAAAAAGTTGAACTCTTTTGTCAGTGAATTTGGCAGCGACGTCTTTTCTACCGATGGTTCAGTACTGTTTTGCAAGATTTGTGAAAAAAGTGTGAATTATGAAAAGAAGTACTTTGTGTCGCAACACGTCCAAACTGGTAGACACACAGACGCTGCTCGGAAGTTGAAGTCAGGAAGCAAGAAAACGAACCTGTTGACTACATTTGCTGCATCGTCAAGCCGTCAGTCTTCCTTCTCGCTTGACTTGTGTAAAGTCTTTGTTGATGCCGGAATACCACTGTGGAAGTTAGAAAACAAGTCTCTGAAATCATTTCTCGAAAAGTACACAAAACAACAGATTCCAGGCGAGTCTACTTTGAGGAAGAATTATGTGGAGACGAACTACGCTTTGACGTTGCAGAATATTCGGGAAGGTGTACAAGATAAGAAAGTCTGGATTTCGGTAGACGAAACAATAGATGTAATGGGGAGATATATTGCCAATGTGGTTATTGGTACCTTGGAAGCTGCCATGAAACCGAAAATTTATTTACTAACAACAGAGGAACTACAGAAGACAAACAGTTCAACAATAGCGCAACTGTTCACGACATCACTGGCTTTACTTTGGCCAGATGGCATTAAACATGAAAATGTCATACTCTTCGTGACAGATGCGGCGCCTTACATGAAGAAGGCTGCAACGGCACTCAAGGTCATTTACCCGCGAATGCTACATTTGACATGTTTAGGTCATGCACTTCATCGTGTAGCAGAGCAAGTACGTGCATCATTTCCTAACGTAGACAAATTAGTTTCGAATGGCAAGAAGATTTTTCTTAAGACCCCATCACGATGTCAGTTGTTCAAAGAAATGGCGCCGGAACTCGCAATGCCGCCACAACCTATTTTGACGAGATGGGAACATGGATTTCCGCGACATTATATTATGCATCAAATTTCAACAAGTTTGATGAAGTTGTAAAAAGTTTCAACGCCGAAGATGCTTCAGCAATTAGCATTGTCCAACAACTGTTACAAGAGAATTCTCTTCGAAATGATCTTGCATTTATCGCTACCTACTATTCAAGGCTGCCAGAGGCCATAACTGCTCTTGAGGAAAGGAATGTGCCATTAGTCGACGCACTGAACGTTTTTGAAACGATCGTTGTGGACATTTGTCACGGGCCTGGTGATAAGGGCAAAGCTGTGCGCGACAAATGTTGCCGGGTAATTACTGCAAACAAAGACCTGGAAAAAATTAAAAATATCGGAAAAGTTCTTGATGGAGAAAACGATACTAATACCGGGGATATGGATCCACTGTACGTTTCGTGCTTCAAATACGCTCCTGTTACATCAGTGGAAGTGGAGCGATCCTTCTCACTGTTTAAACATCTTTTGTCTGACAGACGACATGGGTTCACCTTCGAAAACCTAAAGAAAATGCTGGTCATTGGATGCAATCAAGCAGAATAGACTCGAAAAGTATTACAGTATTTGTTTTATTTGTTTGTTTACTATATATTCAAATGTCTAAAAAATAAATACCTTTTTTTGCTGCCTATTTTGACGTTTTATTTTGCCTTTTTGCCTGCCTATTTTGGACTTTATTAGTGCCTAAACATCCGGGCTCTAATGATGAGTAAAAGTAATGTTAAGGGCTGTGGGCTGGGAGGAGATCCACTAATTCCAGTTTCAGTTCTGGTAAATATGCAGCAAATAGCCCCACCTTGACTTTTGGTACGAAAGTTTATTAGGGTGTGTTTTCATGTGCTTTCCTCAGAAATGCCACTCATTTGTCCCGCATTTAATTGAGTAAGAAAAAAAAATTTTTTTTGTAGTTTTATTTTCATGTAAACACGGGGCAAATGAATAGCATTTCTGAATAAAGCACATGAAAACACACCCTAATAACTAAATTTCGCTACCGTTACTGCTAACCTAACCTAAATGAAGAGATTTCGATAAAAAAAAAAAAAAATCGTTACACTAACGAAAATATCATGACTTAACCTAACCAATCGTCAAGGGTGTACAGATGACCTAACTGGGCATTCAGGTAACCTAACTTTGATATGCTGTACCTAACCAATCATCATACTACCAAATGCGAACATAAAAAATTATGAACTCGAGGTGGGACTATTTTGCGGCGCTAACTGTAGGTATTGCTCTCAGTAGGATTGGGAAAAATGTTTTCGGAGGAAAACGCTTATGAAAGCTACATTAACACTTGCCGGAATGTGTGACGTGACTTTGCTAGCCACGTGCCCTTGAAGAGATATACTGAGCCCGTAAATTTGCTCGGAAACAAACTCTTCTGCTTGTTTTTTGGAAATTTGCGTTTACACACACGAAAACGTCTCGGTCACTAGGGGAAATAAAGGGGCCGGGAACACTCTGGACATTTTCGCGTACGGGGAACGACACCGTGTTCTTGAAAAATGTGAACCGCTCGTGAATCATCTCCTAAAATTTTCAACACTTCAACGTAGCCTAGGTCACAACTTTCACAAATCTCACTGCACATGTTTACGCAACAAAAATTAAAAAAGAAAGAAAGACTTCAGCTGTATCAAAGGCCGAGGTTTTTCCGTGACTAAACGGTCGGGGGAAAAACTTGATAAGTTCTTTAAAATTCCTAATTAGCTGTCATTGGTCCATTAAGGCGTGGTTGTTTTCGTGTGTTTAATAGCCTACTATTGGTTAAAAAAAGGTGCACTGTGATTGGTCATCCACACATTTCCAGAAAATTGTCTGAGAGCTAGGATGTCTTGTACCTGCTGGCAGGTCGCGAAACCAAAAAATGGTTAAAACTTAAAAAAAATCAATAACTTCGTTAATTTTGAACTGCGGGGAGTCTGGCTTTCAACAAATTTATTCTATTGCTGTATACTACCGAATGCTATCATCAAAAATTATGAACTCGAGGTGGGGCTATTTGCTACATATTAACCTCAGTTCTAGCATAGAAATTGCCTTGTGCAACAATTTAATATACTCATTATATATCTTCAACTTGTGTGGCACAAAAATGGTTGGCCTTATACTTCTCATGGCGAGGGTAGTAACGTATAGGTTCAGGCCTTATGGCCTATGTCCTTCCTCACCAGGGCCTACTAATCAAAGTTCCGATTATCTTCCTAGTCTAACAAGCTTTTACCTTTAAATGCATAGGGGGGTCCTTTCGAGGCTGAATAAAAGCGTCTGGCGTTAATAGTACAAACGTAAGCGTGAAAAGGATTAAAGTTTATTTTGAGAGAGAAATAAGTGCAAAATGCATGCTTGGTATTTTCTTCAACTAATTAAATACTAAAAATATTAAAACTGTACTTTATGTTTCTACAATTAAATCCATATTTGAACAACCAGTCCTTTATATTTGTTTCTTGAAATAAATATCATTTCACAGTATCTCTCTTTATGGTTTACTACGGGAAAAATTCATTTCACCAGACTCATTTTTTTTTTCCTGCATCAGCAACCACATCTCTGTTGAAGCCTTGCGGTCGCGTGGATGGCTGTACAAGTATTTATCATGTTCTTCTGCCTTCACAACAACAGATGATTATACATTAGGAGGAAGCACAAATAAAAAATATCTAAGTATAATTTTAGTTCCTTTTCACAGCGACTTGAAAATATAAAAACTACCTAATTTTAAAGACTTACATAATCCTTCCGCGATTCTACAAAATTTCTCTCTTGCGAAATACACACAATCCAGTCTATCTCATAAATTTCCATAAAAACAGCCATCAAAATTGTAAGTTTTACATACGAAGCCAATAGCGCAAAATCTGTGAAGCTGCATTTAAAATCTAAGTGACTTGTGAGCTTAAATTGAATGTTAAGAAGCCTAGGACTAGGAGTAGGACGTGTGCAGCGTGCCCGCCAATTGCTACTCTCAATAGTTTTTGTGGGCTCCTCTGGTAGTGTAGAATGTTAGACGTGCAATGAGGATACAAAGAAAGTGCAAGTAACCAAGTTTGGTTGAGAAGGTCGTTTTGAATTACTTGGTTTGTGCGAAACGAAGCTGAAAGAAAATGGGAATGTGGAATGGAAAAGAATGAAAAGTATGAAATCAGGTATGGAAGAAGGATGAAGAGTAAGAGGCATTGCTAATGAAAGATGAGCGGCATGACGTGAACATTTGAGGGAATGTACTGTGTTACTGACAGATGTCTGTTTGCTCAAATTAAAATTAAAACTGGAGGTTGGAACATATGCGATACATGATGATAAATATGTAGAAGAGAAGGATAATTTCTGGAATGTGCTACGTGATGTAGTTGGATGTACAGAGAGATGTTAATGGACGATCGCAATGAGGAGAGACACTTTGTCCTGAGTATGGAGTGATTGAAAAGCAAGGTTTGCCCAGAATGAATGACAATGTCAATAGAATAAAAACTGTGCAGAAAGGTGTTACAAATACATATTTCCAAGAAGTATATCCTTAAGTATACATGGTGTTACTGTATGTATACACACAAAATATGAGTTACGAGGAGTTACAAGGAAAAGAAGTACCTCAAAAGGCCTTGCGGCCCATACCGAGGTGGTACCAATGGCAACGGGTGCCACGGAAAATTTTCTACACCTTCAAATAGTGTGCAAGATTCGGTCTAACCTTTCCTTGAACTCATCCACAGAGGAACTGTTCACAACTTCTGAAGGTAACCTGTTCCACGTGTCACAGATCTTATAGGTAAAGTAATTCCACACACCACACACACACACACACACACACACACACACACACTAGTGCTAAACCGTTTCAAATACAACTTTCAACCATTGTTGCGAGTTGAGTTACCATTTAAACTAAACATGCTTATAAAGTCGACATCGTTGAACCCATGTAAGAGCTTGAAAACCTTGATAAGTTGACCGCGCAGCCTCCGAGTTTCCAGCGAAAACAAATTCAGGGCGCGTAAGCGTCGATTGTAGCCCATATGCCTAACGGAAGGAATTAACTTTGTGGCCCTCGCCTGTACTAGCTCCAGCCTGTTAATATCTTTCCTGAGGGTGGGCGACCAGAACTGCACAGCATACTCCAGGTGCGGCCGAACCAGAGAATTGTAGAGAGCACAATCCCCTTGTTCCGAAATCGAAATTGTCTCCTGATATAACCCAACAGCTTCTGGGCTTTCTTTTCCACCTCTACGCACTGTTTGGTAAACTTAACCCGTTAACGCCGAACGTTTTTGTAGGGTTAAGTCTAAATGCGTGTATTTAAAACGGTACGTATTCGACCCAGTCGGCGTTAGAGGGTTAAGGTCGTTGCTAATTAGTACACTCGAGTCCTTTTCCAAATCAGTGGCCTCGATATTACTCCCCAACATTGAGTAGTCCGACTTGGGATTGGCGTAACCACTGTGCATCACCTTGCATTTACCCAAGTTAAACGGCATTTGCCATTTTTCCGACCACTCTCCTATCCTACCTAGGTCCGCACGTAGTTGCTCGATCGCATCGGGCGTGCCGACATTGGCCCCAAGCTTGGTGTCATCAGCGAATTTGGCGATCCTACTGACGATGCCACCGTCGATATTATTTATGTAAATGATAAACAACAGTGGCCCCAAAATGGAACCCTGAAGAACCCCGCTAGTGACCGAGGCCCAACCCGAGCTAGCGCCTTTAATTACAACCCTCTGCCGCCTATTCTTCAGCCAGTTCTCAATTCACCTACCTACTTCCCCACTGATACCCAGCGCGCGCACTTTCGCCATTAGCCAGCGGTGAGGTACCTTATCAAAGGCTTTCTCAAAGTCGAGATAAGAGTAGGGCGATTGATATACTTTATCATACTCACTCCACATGACGTGGAAAAATTGAAGCAGGTTGGTGAGACACGACCTACGCCGTCTAAACCCATGTTGGGAGTCCCCAAGCAGCTTGTAGGAATCCAAATGGTCGACGATCCTATCCGCTATTATCCCCTCTAATAATTTACCTACAACCGAAGTGAGACTAATGGGACGGTAGTTTCTTGGATTTCGTGATCCCCTTTCTTAAAGATAGGGGTCACGTTGGCTTCCCTCCAGTCACCAGGCACCTGGCCCGTCTCCAACGATTTGTTGAAGACTGTAGCAAGGTGGGGAGCCACCTGGTCGCGCACTTCCTGCAACACTGGGGAGGAACTAGTCTGGTCCAGGAGCCTTAAACTTGCTGTTTGTCTATTCTATCGGCAGCGACTGTCGCGGTACACCGAACACTATCCAGGCCAGCACTTCGTGCCTAACGCCTGGCTCGGGGATGACGCGGGTGTCCTCCCTGGTGAACACTCCCGAAAGTACTGTATGTGATACGAACCTATTCGAGTTAGTTCAGGAAAGATTACTGTATTGAGTAAGGTTAAGTTGGATGGTGTTTGATATGGAAGGAAAAGAGTGGACAATCACAAAGTAAAAGTTGAAAGGCTAAATTTGAACGAGGTGGCAACAGAGTATAGAAAAGCAAACGTGTCCTTGGAAAGATAGATGAACAAATGTAAAAATATGTGGACTATGAAAAAGGAATGCTTCGAAAAGACATCTGACAGTGGCGGATTCAGGATTACTCCAGGGAGGGGGCCACGGTTTACCAATCAAATTATAATTGGTAATTTTTTACTATCAGTCCGGTCTCTGGAAACTGAAAATAAAGTTTACCATAAGACTCTTTACATTTTTTTAAACAACTTTTATTAAGTACAATATGAAGGCAAATGCCGATTAAAGCTATAAAATTAATGTTAAGAAATTATTTTTTTGAGCGATAAAATCGCGGATCATGTTTTTGGGAGTGATAAAATGGCTGATCCCACAAAGGTTAGGAAGGTACCGCTAACAAAATTGGGGGGTTTGACCTAAACTCATAAGATTTTAGTGTCACGATGGTGTCGGTTTGCGATGGTTGTAATTATTCACTGTGTTTAACTTCATGCAAATATTTTGATGATGAAGAGGCTGCATTTAATTTTTATGTAGAACACGGTGTATTGCTAAAAGAATTTATTTGCCCTAAGAAAAACAAGGAAGGTATTGTTTGTGGTAATAAGTGTGTGTTCGATAAAAACAGAAAAGCATTTCGTTGCCATAGGTAAGAGTAGTACCTAAAATTAGGTTAGGTTAGGTTAGTATAGTTTTACGATACAGTGAATATATACAGTGAATATATACAGTGAATATATACAGTGAATATATACAGTGTTCGTTTTACTACATATATATAAGTGTGTGTATATATATATATATACCTTTTAGGTCACTCATGTTGGCTGTTTCTACAATTTCCATAATTTATATATCAATGGATTCGTTTTTACATCGCGAATGCGCCCTAGATAGTCTCTACTGAAGGAATTACCCGCATTTTAGGGTATTTTTTCACACATACCCCAAAACAAACTTCGTGCCCTAACTTAGTTTTGGGCCAGTTCCCTCACTTGAGACTATCCAAATCGCATTCCTGGTGTAATAACGAATCCATTGATCTATAAATTATGGGAATTGAAGAGACCGTACTGATAGTAAAAAATTACCTTATAATCTGGCAAATTTGAAGTTTTAAGAGGATTTAGAGGAAAACTTTCATTGTCAAAATAAAATATTTTCATGATGACTCATAATAATGGTGGGTGATGTGGCATTTTCATTTTCTAACAAATATTACAAAAGATATTTTCATTATGAGAGTATATAGGGGAGGCTCGGCCCCCCTTGAATCTACCACTGGCATCTCATATATGTGGGTGTGTACGAAGACTGTAGTGAAAGAAAAGTGAAAAAATTTACAAAGTCGTGACGGTGATAAAAATAAATGTAACGAGTTGCAAAAGAATGTACCATACTGTAAAAATGTTAAAAGGGGTAAAATAAAAGTAAAAAGAGAGTAGAGACAACTCGCGAATCGTCCCACTCCGAATGATCGAACATCCGTTTCTTCGCATTAATTCCCTCTATATAACCTCCGAATCATCATACATCACCTCCGGATCATCGCACTCGCATTTCCCCGCTTTTTTGAGATTTTGGATGCTCATCGCAAGTCTGAAGTACGATAACGGCTTGCCTTACTATCTTCCGCCTTCCTCTGGGCCCCAGATGTTAGTCCTTTGTCAGCTGTTGAACGTGTAGTGCGTGTCTGTTCGCTGTGCATCATTAAACAATGTTTTTCATTCTTTTCTAATCATTAATTTTGGCCTAAATACTAGTCATCTGTATTGTTGGTATGGCCGATGATGTAATTCCTAAGAAAAGTGGTCATAAGAAAAGAATAAAATTGAATTATGCCACAGTTGCGAAAAAGAAAAGTTGTGGACAAGATCCAAAAAGGTGCCTCCATCGTATCTTTGCAAGCGAAGTACGACGTGGCCAGGCGTACTCTTTACGACTGCCGATAACATTGATCAAGAATTTCTCCACCCTTAAGAAACCTAAAGACTGTAAGGTTGAGACTGGTTTAAATCAATGGATGCAAGCGCAACGCAATCATGGGGTTCCTTGACTTATGCTATTATCTCACAGAAGGCAAAGGAAACTTATGACGCCTTACCATCAGGCTCTGACAATCCTAAACTTTCTTTACTGCTTCCGATGGTTGGATAAATCGTTTCATTGTGTCGCACCATGGGCATCATTTGGGTTCGATGCGGGGCGAAGCTAGAAGTGGTGATCAGATGGTCGCAGACAATTTCAAATCTAAGATTGAAGAGCTTCTTGAAGACTATTCGCCGAAACAAATCTAATGCTGACGAGACTGGGCTTTTTTTTTTAATTTACTGCCGAAAAAGTCCATTCTCATGAAAGAGGAAGAAAAGGCGACTAGCTTTAAGAGCTCGAGAGATCGCATTACAATCTTATTTTGTGAGAATCCTGTTGGTTTACAGTTACGACCGGCATGTGTATCATATCGGGAAGCCAAGAACATTCAAGAATTTGACCATCTATCGTTTCCCTGTTTGGTGGCGCCATACCAAGAAGGCTTGGATGACTGCAATGCTTTTTGATGAGTGGTTCAAATGTGAATTCACTCCTGCTGTCAAATTATATTTGGCAGAACAAAATTTGTCTTAGAAAGGTGTGCTGCTCTTGAATCATGTGATCCTGATTTTAATTAAAGTGATCTTTCTACCACTTAACACCACTTCGATTATCCAACCAATGGACCAGGGCACCATCACTGCTTTTAAGTGAATTTATACAACCAAAATGCTGAGCAGGATGATCACTTTCATTGAGAATTTGCCAGAACCCTTTCCTCAGCCTCCAGTTGTGATGAAACCAATAATCATACTGAAGATGAAAATCCTAGTGGAGACTGAGGAAGAGTTTATGGCCAACATTGATCTTGTTGGCATTGGTAGAGACAGTGCCATGAAGATCATGACTAACCTGATGAAAATCAACATGGTCGAGAATGAAGATCATGAAACAAAGCGTTCTAATGAAACTGCAAACGTTGCATAAGCTTCATGCAAAATATTCCAGGACTTGCTACCAAAATCGTTGATTTTTTTTTTCAAGGAGGAGTAACCTTTGGCATCACGTGCCTTCGTACAGTTTCACTAAGTTTAGTTTAGTCTTAAAGTTTGCAAGAAATTAAATTAATTTAAAGTTAGGTTTTAGTGTTAAGTTTAGATGTTAAGCATTTGATCATGATCTCCGTTCTTGGTCATGGCATGATTAAATCTAGGTGGAAGACACGATGTGTTTAGAGTAACTTAACTTTATAATCCAATACCTTTTCAGTCGTAATGATGAGCCAAACCATATTTTACTAAGCTTGCATTACATATAATCTCGTCCACATTTATGTACACCTAATTAATGTAGGGGAAGGTGGGGTAAGACGGACTACTTAACACAAAAATGAGTCTAGAAACCACATTTATATAATTTTGGGGTTTGTTAGGGGTTATGGTGGTGCTTTGGGGTGTTATATTTAAAGTCCACACCCTGGTCACGGTTTTTAGAGGAAAAGACAAACACGAGATTTTACCAAATCAATATTTTTATTGTACCAAAAACGAATCACGGGGTAAGATGGACCCCAGGGGTCCATCCTTACTGGCACAACTCACACACAAAAACCTCTTCCTCATCATCCTCTACCCCTGCACATTCCTCATGTGTCCATCTCTCGCAAATGGCGCAACAAACCCACCCTTCCCCTCGCACAGAATTACCAAACGTGTCATTGCAATACAAGCACTTGGTTGAATCTCCATCCTCACTGTCACTGTCATGAGCCCAGGATGGCCCAGCTTTCGCTTGCTTTGCTTTTTTCTTTTGTGTCATGCTTTTGTTTGGTGACGTGAAGGACATCTAGCAACCAATATCTGAACCTCGCCCTTTCTGCTTGGGTTTAGAGGGGGGGGGGGTTCCATCTCACCCCATGGGTCCGTCTTACCCCACCGTCCCCTACGTGTCAAGTCTTAAGGTACTGTAAGTACGCTGTACAATATTTTATATTATAATGGGCCTCCTCATCATCGCACTTTTCGCTTTGTCGTACACCTCGACCGCCCTGTTAGTGCGACCATTTGCGAGTTGTCTGTACATAAAGAATGAGTAAGGAGGTCCGGTACTAGTGACAATGAGCAAACCAACCAACCAAGGGTGAATGAGCAGTATGTGGAGAATAGAAAGTTATTGTGGAAAGAAGTGAGAACGTGCAAAGGTCAGTGTGATGGAATGACTGGTATATAATATGAAAAATAAGAATGACAATGAGTTAGTGCGGTGTAACCCAGGTTTGCTGACTCGAAATTTTATTAAAAATACAAAAATAAGTACTTGAAAATTCAGAAGTTATTGAAAATATAAAAATTTCAACGGTAACAAAACATTTGACAAAAGGCGGTACAAATACATTGGAAGTTGAAAGTAAACTGAAACAAGGCAAGCACTTTAACTGCACGATAACCCCCCGCCTCGCAGTAGAAAATGCTTGAATGAAGACGCAGCAAGAGGTATACATGAAGGTGTATTGGTGCCAACACTGTCGTACGGATGTGAGACGCTTGTTTCGCCTGATAGTTCACTGCCAAAAGTGAGAGCAGCTGAGATGAATAATTTGTGAAGATGATTGGTGTAAAACAGATTGACCGTGTGAGAAATGAGGATGTTCGGGAAAAGTGTGGAGTGAAAAAGTCAATGGAGATGAAAATGAAGAATAGTATGCTACGTTGTTATGGTCACGTGGAGAATAAATAATAGAATTGTGAAAAAGTGAGTGGATAGGTGTGAGAAGTACAGAAGGATGTAATTATTAGTAATATGTGCATAAGCATGATGCTGATAAAAGTGTGACACAGGAGTTATCGAGAAATAGGAATGGAAGTTGTTTGTAGCGTGTGCAAATGGAGACGTTGGTTTTACCTGACATACCACTACAGATGTACTCCCAACCTTATCGTGAAAGGTAACACTGGATCCCTAAGGCTACGGACGCACTGCTGGCGATCAGCGAAGCGGCGCGACCAGTGGCGCCAACAGCGTACCGACGTGACAAACATAAAAACACATACAAATTGGGGTGGATGCACAATAGTGGCAGCAATGCGGAAACGATGGGGAGAGCGACGATTGTGAGCGCTCGTATCCTTCGTATAACTTGTAGAATGGAAGTTGAACTTTTTATTAGTGAACTCATTACTAGGGGCTTGCATGTGTACTATTAAGTTCATTCCATATTTGCTCGACATGTACAGTACCTATAACAATTTCTTTTACGGTCGTTTAACCTAGGCAAAATGAGAAGGCCGATCGCCTTGGGGATAGAAATAAATCCAGTTAGGCATAACAACCTATCCTTCTTAAGTTCTTACTCTGTCAAACCTTTTCCAACGTTGGGCTCCTCCGACCACAATCCTGTTTCCTGTTATGTCCTATCCCTCTAGTGTGGCTTTTGGATCCGCAGACTGGAAGGCCCTTAGGCAGAACTAATTTGATTTCCCGTGGAATGATTAGTTGATTACTGCTTCCGTAGCCGAGGCTCCTCCGAGTGCAATGGGCGCAACACGGAGGTAATTCTCTCGGGCAAGGAGGCGTACATTCCATATTCTTATCGTACTACTAATGTAAAAAAAAAAAACCTTGGCTTAACTTGGCCCCGTTCACAAAGCATCCCTCTCAATAGCCACTCCATGCTTCGCGTGAGACGGCTATGGTGCACCCGACCTCTGATCTTTCTACCATCTCTGACTGGAGCAGAGAAAACTCTGTAGCTTTCAATGCCTCAAAAAATCAGTTCCTTTGTCTGTCTGCTCGTCATAATCTTCTACACGACTATCCCCTTATCTTCAACAATACACAATTCAATCTTTCCTCTTCTTTTAACATTCTTGGTGTTTCCTTTGCTCGTGATCTCTCCTGGAAAGATTACATATCTCTTTCTAAAACAGCTTCTAAGAGGTTAGGTGTGCTGTAACGGCTCCGCAGTTTCTTCACCCCAACTCGGTTGCTTTCTCCATACAGGAGTTTTGTCCACCTTTGTATGGAGTACGTTTACCGACTGTAATCAAGCTTTCCATCTCATCAATTCTCCACATCTTACTGACTGTCTTCAGTCCCTCTCGTCTTCGCCGCAATGTTGCCTCACTCTCTCTTTATTATCGTTATTATAACAGACGCTGCTCTTCTGAACTCTCTAACTCCCTTTTCTATCAAACTCTCTAAGGCAAGGGTTGATCGGTATTCTTAATCTTTCATCTGCTCAACCGGTCAAATCTGGAACAATAATCTTTAATTCATCTTTCCCCCTGTCCATGACCTTCAATCTTTCAAACACAGTGTCCTGACATCTTAAAAATTCTGGATCTTGATTTCAGCTCCCTTCTTCTCCTATAAGGGGGATGCATTTTTGCGGGCATTCGCCCTTGGCCCCTCGTTCCTGCATAAAAATAAATATATTTACACTTAGAAGCTCTCACTGACTGAATAATTTCTGTTCAGAATCTTATTTACACGTAACTACGAGCGCGAACCGAATATATACATAGATTCGTGCAGGCTTTGAAAATATCATACATCGAGCAGAAACCGAGAAGTAACATTTTTATTTTTAAATTAAAATGCGTCGCATCATTATTTCAAAAGAATTATTAGAAATTCTTTTCACCAGAGTTGTTACTTCACCGCTCGTAACTGTGCTCTTAAATTCAGAGGTGTTTAAAATTATAATGAAATAAACTTTAAAAGCAGAGGGGCATTTTTGCTGTGCGCTTTGTAATTAATTTCTGAAATAGACCTCTTTCGCGTTTTATTTTTTATTTTTTTTAACCAATTAGGAAGAGATTTTACTCTAAATTTTAAAAAAGAATTTATGTTCAATCAAAGCTTATTACTCTGTGTGACGTCATAGTATGGGGTTATAAACCTTTTCCGAAAAAAAAAAAAGAAAGTTAAAATAAAGTTCTTTATTCATGAATGGAATGGGAAAAATCAAAAACCAATTGAAAACTGAATGGGAGAGGTTCATCTATATTCTTGTTAAACTTATTCTTTTATACAAAACAAAAAAGTTAATTAAATAAAGTTAGTAAAACTTTAATTGGGTTTGATATAAAGATGTAGCAGCTAACTCCGCATCTCCTGCGGTATAGGAGAGGAAAGATTAGGTTGGAGACCCATCCTTCCTTCTTTATCCCTCACATATGGTAAGAATAGCTTCGGACGTGGGCGCCGCGCCTGCCCGGGCCGCCCACGTAATTGCAGGCAGGCATGAGTGTGAAATGTAAGGAGACAGGGATAACTGAGCAGAAATGAGATTTCTGATATATATAAAAGTGTATGTGCGTGTGTGTGAATTGGTTCCTATGAAAGCTGTAAGCTCTGGTTGATTTGATGCGTTCGATATGTATAGCTATCGTTCGTGTTCAAGGTCAAACTTATGAATAATGGTCGATCTTTGTAATTTATTAGTCATTTCCTGGAATTTATATGCATTATCGTATCCTGTAATTTGTGTATTAAACTAAAATTTTTTATTAAGTTTTGTTTGTTCAGATCAGTAACACACACACTATATATATATATATAATTATTATATATATATGTATATATAACCTTTGGTTAGCTTCCGCCCGAATTGTTCATTCTGACGAAGGTCAAGCTTTTCACTCCACCTTAGACCTACAGTTTAACGTGGAATCCGAACCACGCCCCATCAGCAGCCCAGCATCTTAACCACTAGGCCACCTAGGGTACCCATTTATCTACCAACCACTTTCTTTATTGTGTGGAAGGATGAACAGCTGGGTTTTGCTGCGCGCCGGCTGCCGTCGGGTCTCGAACCCGGGGCCGATGGATTCGTAGTCAGCGACGCTAACCACTACACCACCGAGGTGCATTCTATATATATATATATATATATATATTAAAGAACTTGTAAAATTTAATATTTTCTTCACATTTATTGTGAATTTGTATTTCAACTTGCCTTTCACCATTTCTCATTAACCATTTAACCTTTGAAACGATAAGAATAATAAAAATAACCAAAAGTAGTAGTTATAGGTTGACAAAGACCTGAAAAGCCGCGTAGGTTAGTTAGCCCAAGAAGAAAATAAGCGAGAGAGAGAGAGAGAGAGAGAGAGAGAGAGAGAGAGAAGAGAGAGAGAGAGAGAGAGAGAGAGACACTCGTACCATCAACGCCGGATTAAGGTATACAGGGTATCCCATAAGTCCAGTCTCATATGAAAATTTATTTTAAATGAAAGTTACGAAAGTAATAGATTAGAACTAAAACAAATGTTCAAATTGATGTCTTGTTTTGGGACCTTTTTTTTTTGGTTGCAGGTAGAATAACACGCAATGGTTAATATAGAAGCGAGTTACACTCGTGAAGAAAACGTCTCCGCTATGAGACCGGACTTATGGGACTCCTGTATATTTTGGGCGCAGAAAAAGTACTTTGCTCCATGATCCCCAACTTTCTGTATTGAAAAAAAAGTGATATTTTTACTAAAAACGACAATAAATTTTAATAATAATAATAAAATGACGGTAGATCCTAAGAACACAGCATCAAAAATCCTTTATACAGTAAGATGTAGTAAAGAACGGCAGAGCCTTGGGCCCGGGGCCCACAGGACCAATTGGTTATTCCACCCTGCTTTCCGTGCTTACATTTATGATCGTGTAAAGCTTTCACACGGAAATAGTTGTACCATTATGACAGAAGTGGTGGTTCTTTCGCCAGCCAGTGTTGACAGCGGGGAGGGGAGGGGGGCGAGCGAAGGAGTTATGGAAAAATAAGAAAAAAATGTACTGAAAATAATAGTTTTAGTGCTTTCACGAGAGGCAGCTGCATCACAAGACTAACCACTCGGGGATCACGCTCCGATTGGTCGGTTTCTTTGAAATTAGGGCCACTCGGGAAATTTATAATCCCTTACAATATAGAAGCTCAACCTTGGTGTATACTTTGTATTAAATCATGCTAAAATATTTACTGTACGGTTACGTAATCAGAGATATTACAATAGTTTAAACAATATTTATAGTTTTCATTAACGACAAACTTTTAGGCGCGTGGGTGGTGTAGTGATTAGCATCGCTGACTACGAATCCATCGGCCCCGGGATCGAGACCCAGTGACGGCAGGCGACGCAGCAAAACCCAACTGTTTATCCTTCCACACAATAAAGAAGTTGGTTGGTAGATACGTGGGTAGCCTAGTGGTAAGATGGAGGTCTAAGATGGAGGTCTAAGATGGAGGTCTAAGATGGAGGTCTAAGATGGAGGTCTAAGATGGAGGTCTAAGATGGAGGTCTAAGATGGAGGTCTAAGATGGAGGTCTAAGATGGAGGTCTAAGATGGAGGTCTAAGATGGAGGTCTAAGATGGAGGTCTAAGATGGAGGTCTAAGATGGAGGTCTAAGATGGAGGTCTAAGATGGAGGTCTAAGATGGAGGTCTAAGATGGAGGTCTAAGATGGAGGTCTAAGATGGAGGTCTAAGATGGAGGTCTAAGATGGAGGTCTAAGATGGAGGTCTAAGATGGAGGTCTAAGATGGAGGTCTAAGATGGAGGTCTAAGATGGAGGTCTAAGATGGAGGTAGGAGCTGCTCCCACCTCGCGCGCTACCACATACAGTATCATTCTATTACAGTATAATACACAATTAAGTAGTTTGTACTCACCTCAAGACGAAGAAATATGAAGCCACAAGCGCGCATACACACACTATGAAGCGCAGCGAGACCCTGAATGAAACAAAAAATTGAATTATTCTCCTGTGACCCCCTAAAATTGTTGAATTTAGTAAGAAAACACAATTGAATATTTCATCGAAATCAAAGAATATTTAGAGGTGTCACACTGAGGTTGAATTTTGTCACATTGTCCAATTTTAAGGACACCTTATAGTTTGCAATATTGCGTGCTAAGGTACCTTATTTGCATATCTAACAAAGTAACAAGTGTATTCACAATATTATAGTCATTTTTAAACATGAGTATTCTTAATCACTTCATCGTACGCCTGGCACTTATCTGCTGCTTCTTTCAATTATCGTACGTAATTGGTTTGGACGTTGCTGTTTATTTTTTCATCAGTATAGTGGTAGATTCAGTGTGTGAGTGATAGGTATGTATAATTATATATCGGTATTTTAAAATAAAATAATACTTATTGTAGGACAACATAAGTTACAATTTTCAGTGTTACTTATGTAGTGTTACAGTGTTCCTTGTACATTTGCATTTTTTCCGCAGATCTGGTTGTGTATTATGACTCTTTCTGAAGTGAAAGATTCCACTCGCCAGCAAACAGAAGTTTGGCTTGTCGGCCAACCAGCACTGTCTATTAATGGCCGCAAACTACCCTCGAAGGGGGACGTGTTCCGGCGGTTTTTCTTCCTCCATAAGCAAGAGAAGAAAACCATTCGAGAAGCCTCCACACTCGTCGTCAGGGAAGTTAAGTTCTGGGACATGGCGCGAATTCCTACTTCGAATGAGCAGCACAATATCAAGAAGGTTGAAAACCTTTTTGAGGAATGGAGTAAACTACTTAAGGAGCGAACTCGGCGGTCACAACCGCAACTGCAAAAGGGGCGGATCTTCAGTGAAGGGTTGGAAAACCTCCTCGATATTGCTCACGCAAACGCCCTCCACATGATCCTCAACAAGGAAGACAAGGAATTTCTTCTGGCTCAGAGGGAGAAGGGGAGGGATACATGTCGGGAATCGACAAAAAACTTGCAAATAGAGAAGCTTGCAGGCGTCATAGGATGGAGGCTGCGAAGGAAAGTCACCAAAACAAACTGAAGAGGAAGGCCGAGGCTTCAATAACGTTAGAGCTTGTGTCTAGTTCTATTAGTAGTGGATCAGAGTTTGCAGAAGAAGCAGGGCCAAGTTGTGCTGATAAAGCCGAAGCAGGGCCTTCAGTCCAAATGGAATTTAGACTCCCCCAAAAGGAAAATGAGGAACATCACTCCTCCTCTCGTTTCTGCAATGGATCGCACAAAGACAACAGACCGAAATGCTGCATATCTCCTCTTAGAGGCGGTATCTGGCCTTGGTCATGACCCATCCAACTTCTCCATCAGCCGAGACACTATTCGTCAGAAGAGAATGCAAGTGCGGAGAGAGATTGCTGCTGCGATCAAAGATTCCTTTGCTCCCGGTACGACCCTCACTGTCCACTGGGATAGCAAATTTGTTTCCGACCTTAAAGGGGAAAGAAAGTGGACCGCCTTTCTGTTCTTGTTTCCGACCTTAAAGGGGAAAGAAAGTGGACCGCCTTTCTGTTCTTGTTTCCGACCTTAAAGGGGGAAAGAAAGTGGACCGCCTTTCTGTTCTTGTTTCCGACCTTAAAGGGGGAAAGAAAGTGGACCGCCTTTCTGTTCTTGTTTCCGACCTTAAAGGGGGAAAGAAAGTGGACCGCCTTTCTGTTCTTGTTTCCGACCTTAAAGGGGGAAAGAAAGTGGACCGCCTTTCTGTTCTTGTTTTCCGACCTTAAAGGGGGAAAGAAAGTGGACCGCCTTTCTGTTCTTGTTTCCGACCTTAAAGGGGGAAAGAAAGTGGACCGCCTTTCTGTTCTTGTTTCCGACCTTAAAGGGGGAAAGAAAGTGGACCGCCTTTCTGTTCTTGTTTCCGACCTTAAAGGGGAAAAGAAAGTGGACCGCCTTTCTGTTCTTGTTTCCGACCTTAAAGGGGAAAAGAAAGTGGACCGCCTTTCTGTTCTTGTTTCCGACCTTAAAGGGGAAAAGAAAGTGGACCGCCTTTCTGTTCTTGTTTCCGACCTTAAAGGGGAAAAGAAAGTGGACCGCCTTTCTGTTCTTGTTTCCGCTGAAGGGACATCGAAGCCCCTTGGCACCCCAATTCTGCCGTCAGGTACAGGAGCACATATACTGTAGACAAGGCTATCCTTGAATGTTTGAAGGAGTGGGGGATTACAGACCGAATACAAGGAGTGTCTTTCGATACAACAGCAAGCAATACGGGGCCGAAGAACGGTTGTTCCACACTTCTGAAGCAGAAACTCGACAGGAGTCTTTTCCACTTTGCCTGTCGTCACCACGTGATAAAAGCGTAGCAGGAAGGTATTCACGGAGTGCTTTGTCTTTTCAGCGGGACTTTATATCCTTCTCTAAGGGATTCGACGAAAAATGGAATCAAATTAAAACACATGAATTTAGCCACTTGGATTTAAATAAGGAAGACGCCGAGCATCTCCGAGATTAAAGCAACGCGATCATTCTCTTCTGTAAAGAGCAACTGAAGGATGTTCAGCCGCGAGATGACTATCGTGAGTTCCTTGAGCTCATTCTCATCTGCCTTGGTGAAGCGCCACCTCGGGGCTACCATTTTAACCGTTCAGGCGCTTTCCATCACGCTCGTTGGATGGCTAAGGTAATTTATGCCATCAAGATCTCTCTCTTTCACAATCAGTTCCACCTCACTAAGCAAGAAAATACTGGCATCCGGCGATTCATCATATTTACTCTTAGTGAATACATCCCTGCGTGGTTTTCTGCTCCAAGAGCATCTTCAGCCCCGAACCACGACCTCCATTTTCTGAAACGTTTAGTGGAATACAAGGATAAAGGTATCTCTAAGGTGGCCATCAATGCTTTTTCCAGCCACCTCTAGTACCTCAGTGAGGAGTTGGCACCCCTCGCCTTCTTCGACCCAGAGGTTTCAGTGGATATCAAAAGAAAGATGAATAAGACCTTAAATTGGAAGACTTCTGAGGATCCTCCCAAACGGGTTGAGATTGACGTTGCCACGTTGCCATGGACCGGATGACTGTCGCTGACTTCATCACAAATAACTCCAGGAGCTTTTATCAAAAGCTTGGCCTCCCCAGAGAATTCCTAAGTTTTGATCCGACTAAGTGGGTCAATCGTCCAGACTACAAAACTGCATGCAACCGAGTTCAAGGACTTCGGGTAGTGAATGACTTTGCAGAGCGAGGAATCGCCCTCATACAGGAATATAACCAGATCCTCCTACAGGTGGTCGAAGAGCATCGTCAAAAGTTTCCTAACGCACGAAAGTCTACACTGGCCTCGTGTCATAACTAGGCAAAAATGAGTAACCATGTGACACCTCTAAAATTGTTCCGATTTGGATGAAACTTCACAAATAGTGTTTTCTCAATATATTAAAGAAATATTCATGGGTGAGACTCAAATTGTTTGTTCTTTGATTCGATTTTTTTTGTTCCATTTAAATGTACCATTCTGCATCCGAACTAAAGATTAATGTCACCTTTTTGCCAACAGAAGACACTACCAATTTTCGCCCTATTTTTTTATTTATTTATCTGTTTTGTGAGGGGAAAGCGAGGTTATTCGTTATTCTACTTTTAACAAGAATTCACTATGAAGTGAGGGGTTAATAAAAGTTCTTGAAACTGACTTTCTGAAGGTCGACAAAATGCCAGGGTTGATTGTGCAGTGTACGAGTACAGGGTGTATGATAAGTAACTCCTTATTTTAAAATTCGTACAACTTTTTCTTACTCAATTTTAATAAAACAAACTAAATTATTCAGTATTTATTGAAGTTTTCATTCACAAACATTCATATACACTTCACACTTCCGCATATGGTCCTGCATTACCCCAACATTTTCTTAGACGAACAGGTATGTTGTCCACTGCTGCTCGTAAAATGCGTTCAGGAACATTGTTGAGAACATGGTTAATTCTTTCCCGCAGTTCATCAAGATTTTTAGGTTTGTGGCGATAAACTTTCTTAGCCCAACCCCATAGAAAGAAGTCACAAGGTGTTAGTTAGGTCTGGGCTGCGAGCAGGCCATTCATGCGCACCACATCTTCCAATCCACCGTCCTGGAAATTTGTCATGCCATGCCCGCACATCGTTAGAAAAATGTGGTGGTGCCCCGTCCTGCATGAAATGACTATTTTCAACGTTATTCCATTGCGAAATCATTGGCCATACGCGATTTTTCAACATTTGCAGGTATCTTTCAGCATTCATTGTGTCCCGAATGATAAAAGGCCCAACAATGGCTGTGGATGTCATACCACACCAAACCGTTAGCTTTGCCCGAGAAAAAGCTCAATACAGAAAACCTCAATAAATATTGAATAATTTACAGTTTCTTTCATTAAAACTGAATAAGAAATACGGAAGTTATACGAATTTAAAATAGGGAGTTATTTATCATACATACTGTATATGCGAAGCTCGTTAAATCAATTTATTTCCCGAAATGACCCCTTTTTTATAGATAAAACCAATATATATATATATATATATAGATATGTGTGTGTATATATATATATATAGATGTGTATATATATATATATATATATATATTATATATATATATATATATATAATATATATAATAGATATGTGTGTGTATATATATATATATATAGATATGTGTGTGTATATATATATATATAGATATGTGTGTGTATATATATATATATATAGATATGTGTGTGTATATATATATATATATATATATAGATATATAGATATATATAGATATATATTAGTCTTTCCTTCCTTCCTGAGATGACAGTTCCTCTATAACCTTATCAGACCTCACGGTATTGATGACGAACTGGTAGGGAACTGAAGAAAAATATATATGCATTCTTGTACTGTACCTGTGTCAATATATGCTTATATATTGTTACAGTATATCATTCCTGATATAAAGCTGATCGATCACCTAATGTTGCCCCAATCACTGAAGTCAGCTAGCTAATGGATATACTTGAATTCCGAATTAATTACACTTTTCATCTTCCACTACAAATAAACACACACCTCCATCATGTTATATTTTACACCCGTATTTACATCAAAATACGAGTTTTGAAAGTTAATTGACAGAATGTACGTAGATGAAACGTACTTATATTTTTATTTAAGTTTTCATCTTCAAATTTAATTTTTAAACGAAAGAAATTCGTTTTCATGAACTAACGTCACTTTTCTTAATTAATTATGACGTCACTATTCCTAATTAAGTAGGTAAAATCTCGCAATCGGTTTTCATGAACGAAAACACGCGATAATGAGGACGTTGCTCGTGGTACTAATTATTGTGAAATTATGAAATTAATTATGAATTACAGTCTGTCTTTTCAACAAAAACAATTAAATTTGTTTGCTATTAAAGAACACTAATAGCAAATAAAAGCAACATCCCATTTTCTATTATTCTCCTCCATTAAAATAAAAATAAAATTAAAAAAAAATCAAGCAGAAACTAAGGTAAAATTTTAATTCCTTTTTTTTTTTAAATACTTTTATAAGTTCTTATAATTAAATTTACATTTTAAATTTATTTAGTACTTCGAATTAAAATCAGGAAAAATTCTTATTAAAGTTTCTTAAAAAATTCCATATAATTAGATAATTTTCAACCAGTTCGTTAAGAATTCAAATTTTTGTATTTTTTTTTTAAGCTTCTATCGGGGACACTTTTTTTTTTTTTATTGGAAAGAAAAATGGCTACTTCCAGTTGATAGATAGAGAGATACGCTAATAGACACGTCAGTTTTCATGCGTACCGAACTTACCCAAGACTTAATAAATTTACTCCAGCCGAACTTAACCCAACTCCCATTACTTTCAATTTTTAAGGATATTTTTGGAAAAAAAAAAATCAATCAATGCATTTGGCAACTCAGCGAAGACTTGTTCTTACTTTTTACAAGATGAATATGTACGTAAATAACAAATAAATAAAACATGAATATCAAAGAAATGAACAAATACATAAAAAGTTATCAGAAAAAACAAGGACCCATAAATAACTTATCGACTGTCATTATTTTAGACTGAAAACAATGAATATATTTTTATTATACATACATACATACATACATACACACACACACACTCACAATATATATATATATATATAAAAGGGAGAGAGAGAGAGAGAGAGAGAGAGAGAGAGAGAGAGAGAGAGAGAGAGAGAGATACCTCAAAAGGCCTTGGCAACGGGTGCCAGGAAAAAATTCATACACCCTCAAATAGTGTGCAACATTCGGTCTAACCTTTTCTTGAACTGATCCACAGACGAACTGTTCACAACTTCTGAAGGTAGCCTGTTCCACGTGTCACAGATCTTTTGGTAATTTCCACACACACACACCTTAACCGTTTCAAATCCAACTTCCAACCATTGTTGCGAGTTGAGTTATCATTTAAACAAAACATGCTTCTAAAATCGACATCGCTGAACCCGTGTCACAGCTTGAAAACCTCGATGAGTTGACCACGCAGCCTCCGAGTTTTCAGGAAAACAAATTCAGGGCGTGTAAGCGTCGATTGTAGCCCATATGCCTAACGGAAGGGATTAACTTATGGCCCTCGCTCCAGCCTGTCAATATCTTTTCTGAGGGTGGCCGACCAGAACTGCATACACAGCAGAGAGAGAGAGAGAGAGAGAGAGAGAGAGAGAGAGAGAGAGAGAGAGAGAGAGAATCGTAAACACGAAAGTTTGTGAAGCATTCAAGTGGAAGTACTTGAATGGGCTTTTTGTAACTAACGTTTCAAGTGATAAATGGGTCCCCTTTTTAGTATACTGGGGCAAAAAGGGAGCCAGTACGTTCCTGGTTAGTGTCTATGCCGTCTCCAGTCTGGAACTTAATTCTGAGAGAAACCTTTTCTAACTTATTTTGACAAGCAATACGGAACCTTTAAAGGGTTTAAAATATATCAAAGAACTTTACTGATTACAATGCGCATAAGTTAGCTTAGGTATAAGTAATTAGTGTCGACTAAATTTTAAGTCAAGAAAATGTGTATAGGTCCGCTGAACAATTCTTTCATGAAACGTGTGAGTAGGCTTTGTGAATTGTACCTGTTAAATGTCAGGGTTACAGTAAAGGTAGTCTGTCCACATATTTTCTCCGACGCTCGTTGTGGCTCCATCTCGTGATCGTTGTATGAAATGTTAGAATCTCAAATAATATCCATGAACCTGAACTGCGTAGTTAGGCCAATAATACCTACAAGAAGTATCTATAACCGAGTTGTGTTCTTAACGCTCTTTTTATCTACGAGTTCTTTCATCGGCCCGACAAGACCCTAACATTGACACAAAAAAACAAAAATTAACGTAACCTAGCCCAACTTAATCTAATCCGCAATATACTTATCGAAAGAATGTTGCGTCAATTCAATGTCGTAATCCAGTTTCTTTCGATACAATTACCATTTCTCGAGCAAATTACTTGCATTGGACGATGGATAGATTCTTCCTTTCCAGGGGAGTTTAAACAACAAATGTCAAGCACTTCTTCAACGAGGAGTAAGCTATGTGACCAAACTTCCTGAAGGCAGGGCCCGAATTGTAAAAAAAATAAGTGATACGGCCGCAGATTCACGCGTAGCGGCGTCGCAGACCAATAGACCTAAGGTGTGGGAGGTGCGTTGATGAGAGTCAGGCATGGGGTAATTATAATTTGTAATTGTAATTTATTGTAATTAATTACATTTTTTCATGTAATTGGTTACTAATTGTAATTGACTACCTAAAATGTAATTAACCCTTTGTCCCAAATTGTTGTTTTGAGCTAAAAAAATTTAATGTTAAAAATAGGTATGAAAACAAATGAAACTTTTAGAAATTTATTTAATTACACTAGAAATCATATGATTCCATTGACGCTATCAAGTAGTAAGAGACACTAACATTGGTACTTTGAATGAAACAAAAGTAATATTTGTCCTTTGCTAAACACAGTGGTAGACCATACTACTTCGAATGGAATGCGTTAAAACAGTTTTTGTCCTTTGTTAAACATAATGGTACATCACACTTTCTGCATTTTAGACGAGAGTACCCCTTCATACAGTTTCTGCATCTCTTTTGGGGGTTCTAAATGCTTAGGCCAATGTCCCAAAAGCTGCCAGATATTGCTATACAGTTAATTGTTATATTCAAATGCCATAAGGCATCATTGAAGCTAATCTGAGGAAATTACACGTACTTTTTGTTGATGATGCCATATGGAATCGCTGGGACAGAAAGGGTTAATTACATTGGGAAACCAAGGTAATTGATACAATTACAGTCAATTACTTTCAATTACATTGTCTTGATGTCTTGCTGCTCTTGCTTAGCAGTACCATGGCAATCCTGCCTCTTCTGCCCCTGTGAAGCGCGCGTTTAGTAATAGAGGTAAAATTTTCAGGCCAGACCGAGGCCGAATTACTGACTACATTCGAAAGACTGATGAATATTAAGTTAATAAGTCATACTTGTAGTGTAGTTTAAACTACTTGCTCATCATGTCTCATGGAGCTTTCTTTTGAAATAAAATGTTATTCTTTTTATTTGAAATAAAATGTTCCTAACTGAAGCGCCACTTTTTTGCCCTTATTATTTTGGTAAAATAAATGCCAGTTCTTTTGTCTTATATTAGTATTTTCCGAGTGCATTATCTTTGGTTTCATTAGATTAGACCATGTCACATACATATGTTCAATGTCCAATTGTCCAGAGCAAGAACTACTTTATGAAAAAATGCAGTTCCGCGCTATGTTAAAAAAAAAAAACATTTTATTGACCTAATATTATCTAGTTTTTATTCAAGATGGACAAAATTGAAAATGGAATTGAAATACCTACAAAAGGTAGAAAAAGCATGACATAAATCAAATAGTGTATTTATGAAAAAATAGCAATTCTTTGTAAATGTAATTAATTACTTCATTAAGTAATTGTAATTAAGTATTTCACCATCTACAGTAACTGTAATTGAGACTATGTCAAGTGATTGTAATTAATTACATTAACCGAGTAAATGCCGCATGCCTGATGGGAATGCGAGGGGGGGGGGAGGGTCTCTCCTGCCGCAAGGGGTTAACAAACCGAAACGATTTATTAAAAAAAATTAACAACCAGTACGTACCGGCCTCAACTCAAGCCCTGCCTGAAGGACGAGGATCACAGACATTTCCACCTCCGCGGAGGGGGGGGGGGAGGTTCGCGATAACGATAAAATATTTTTTGAACCGAAATGAAAGAAAAACTGGAAAAATTACACCTGAAAAGGATGATTTTTTTTTTTTTCCCCCAAATGGCCTCTAGAATGATTTTATTCGAATTTTACTATTTATGAAACTTATAATAATTGTCTTTTGTAAATAAAGGTTAAATTTAGTTAATTTAAGTTAAATTAGGTTAAATTAGGTTTAGTTTCTGCAGTTCCAAACGCTTTCGTCGAGAAATTTAGTATTCCGAGAAGAATTTGTCAACGTGCCGAGAATTTGGTCCGTCGGTCAAAATGTCTGACTTGCATAAAGGCCCAATAAAATTTTCTTCAGTTCAGTCCATTTCTTTTTTTACTTTTCGTAGTCTCACCACACACACACACACACACACTACAAACCCGCGACATTTTTATAAATTTTCATATATTCAATTCTGTATCGCAACATTTACTTAATCTAAAATGTAATATTTTTAACCAAATTTTACGTGGCCTAACCTTGCTAATATCCCTATTTTTCATAATAAAAAATGGCATTTATAAAGACAAACCACCACGATATTTAATGTCGTGATATGCACGTTCTTGTCGCGATGGGATGTGTGTGTATCCTCCAGATTGTCGCGATTTCGTAGGGAAGATAAAAAACACCTAAATAAATTTATATATATATATATATATATATATATATATATATATATACACACGGTGTCCCATAAGTCTGGAACCATAGGGTAAAATAAGTAATTCATGTTTTTCCGTTTATGCAAGTGCCCATGATGTCTGAGTAAAGAAGAACGCATCCAGGTAATTCTGCTCGTAGGAAATCGGAGTCAGAGGGAGGTCGCTAAGGAATTTAACAGACTGCATCCGGACCGCGCGCCGATAACACACAGCTGTGTCGGCAAACTTGAAGCAAAGTTCAGGGAAATGGGATTCATAGGAGATAAACCACGCAGTAGACCTCCGAGGACATCCACCGACGATGACACAGCCGCTACCATCGTCGCTCATTTCACAAACATTCCCCAAAAGTCTCTTCGGCGTTTTTATTGCCGTTTTTATCATCTTGCCCTATGGTTCCAGTCTTACGGAACACCCTGTGTGTGTGTGTGTATATATATATATATATATATAGTGTTGGGCGCATTACTTTAAAGTAACGGCGTTACCGTTACTCGCAATAGAAAGTAACGTCATAACCGCTACAGTTACTTCTATGGGAAAGTAATGCGTTACAGTTACCGTTACTTTTATAATAAACTAGAAAATATAGTATTTCTCAATATAAGAATATGATTTATCTACATCGCAATTATAAAAGAATTTCTGAATATCGAGCAAATATTTAATTAAAGTCACATATATTGTACAATACCTGATTTTAGACTTGTACTTAAATAATAAGCAATACAATTTATTTTACCATTTGAAATAATTTTAATAGCGATCAATAGATCTTAAGTAAAAAAATATAAAATAAAATTGCTCTTTGCCCTCAGTATTACAAAAACGAAAATTATTGAACAAAATACACTAAAATAAATCGTGATTAAAAAAATTACAAAATGCCTAAACTAAAGAAATCTTAAAAGTAACTAGGAACGAATAATGACTGAAAATGGAATGAAAAGTAACGGGGTTACCAATTTTGTTACAAATAACGGTGTTACCGTTACAAAATAAGTAACACGGCGTTATTCCCAACACATATATATATATATATATATATATATATATATATATATATATATAAAGGAAATGTGATTAATATTTCTTTCAACAGATCCTTAAAATTCCCATCAAAGTAACCAAAAGAAAATGAAATTAAATACTTTTAAAAAAGGAGCGAAGGTAGAAATAGTTCTCAGAAATGTTTAAGAAAACTTAGAAATACTTTATTTTTTCTAATGAAGATGCGCAACATACCAAACGCCTCGCTCAGCCTTCCACTACAGCTGTCCAGTTTCCAAATACTTCAGTATTTTT
This sequence comes from Bathynomus jamesi, assembly GCA_023014485.1. Classification (NCBI taxonomy): domain Eukaryota; kingdom Metazoa; phylum Arthropoda; class Malacostraca; order Isopoda; family Cirolanidae; genus Bathynomus; species Bathynomus jamesi. The sequence continues at coordinate 586,879 of JAJOZX010001367.1, read as the reverse complement.
TTTTTTATTTTTAAATTTTGTGGTAAGAGCATAAAACAAAATAGTTTATGCTAAAAATTAACAGTTAGTCAAAGAAAATGTAAGTTATAAAAAAGAAAACTGAAATGGTTCGAAGATAAGATAAAAATCTTTTATTTTTATTTCTTCGTTAAGGTATTTTAAACGCTTTTTAATATCTTCGCGTGTATATTTATGGAACTTTTAATTTATTATTAAATATTTATACAAAATGGATGGACCTGTACTTATTTGGTCAACAAGATACTGAAAACGACACTAACAACCAGGGCCGACGAGAGCTGCCACGGGCCCCGGCGAAGGATTGGTATATGGTCCCCCCTGTTTACTCTTTTATTATGAATGTTTTGTGTGTACATAACAAGCAAACTGATTATATGTCCAAGTCACTATTCAAAATATACAGTATGAATAAACTCGGAAGAAAATTACCATTTTATTTTTCGAATCAATTATATTAATTTTATCACCATACAATTTACAAATGCAGTACTAGTCCATGCAAGCAAGATAATTGTTTACTGCAAGATTTTCATAATTAGAAGTGTACTTTATTTGCTTTCTCTCTAGCAAAGTGGTAAATGATTCTGATGAAATTTAAAGTACGGGCTAACTGGCTTTCAATTACAATGGTTTCCAGATCTGTCAGTCAGTCTTGGGCATTGGTGGACCGCAGATAATATTTTATCCGTTTCAGTTTAACTATGATAATCTCTATAAAATGCATGTTCATTAATTATATCTCCTCTCTGTTATTTAATCAATTGCTTTATTAATATTTTTAGATTCTATCCCACCTCTTTCCGGGCCCAGGGGATTTATCCTGGCTTCCCTGCCCTCTCGGCGACCCTGCTAACAACCTAACTTTCCCTAATCTAACCCAACTCATGGGCATAGCCAGACAGTCAAAAACTATACGCACGGGGTTGTGAAAATCGAAAATAAGTCGAACTTCACGAGAAAGTGTATGAAAACTATTTATAAAGAAATGAATAAATAATAAAAATAAACAGATAAATAAATATACACACAAATGAATATAAAAACTAATACACAAATGAATGAAACATAATATTGGACTTAATATGAAATTTAAAAATAAAACTATACGCGCATGCGTATAAAACTAAGCCAAGTAACGCCATTGTAACTTGATCAAACCACAATAACTTCTTCATTTTGTCATGTTGATCAGGTGTCGTTACAGTATGGCTTACAGTATATTAAAACGGAAGATATGTACATTTATATGTACTGAAGATAATTAATTTTCATAAAAATTTGAGAGAATCGGTGTCATAATCTTAAATAATTACATATATAAAAAATTAGTCTTTTAAATAATATTTTCTAATATTTTCTAATATATATATATATATATATATATATATATATATATATATATATTATATATATATTATATATATATATATATTATATATATATATATATATATATATATATATAGGGTGTTATCAAATTATGTTTCATAAATTAGTTACATATTCAGGACTCAAAGTAAACAAAAAAGTTTTTATGAACATAAATCCACAATCGCCTCGTTTTCGAGATACATTGCTTTTTTGCTGAGGACGATCCAATTAAAATGAGTCATTAAAGTTTAGCAAAGTGGTAGTTGTCTGGTTGTTTAGATAGCTATTTTTCTTTTGTTTTCATCGTATTTTGTTAGTTGTCATTTTAGAAACCAAAATTATTTCCTTCATTTCATGTGTTACTCTCGTGTAATGTTACAGTGTGTTGGGCAGCAGCTGCGCTGCCTAACATCTCTCCTAACACGAGATGCATATCAGCAAATTCTTCAAAAGAACACTGCTCCATAACGCTCTGTAACACACAACACACACACACGTGTATATATAGTGATATACACCCCGTTAACCTCGTTCAGGTTCCGTGTGTTGATCTCTTCACACGAAGGTCAAGCTGGTGGCCCCGACTCTAGGCCGGGCTTGGTGGAGGAGCGAGTTGCTCTCTTGCGTTCTCCACCGCACATAGCCAGATACACCGGCTCATCTGGTACAGTCTTGAGCCAGGCATCTAGTCTTCAACTTTGACCCCTGTAACGTTTCTGAGGTCCTTTGGAAGCTAGTTAAAAAGTCTTGGCCCCCTGACAACCAAGCTGTTTTCCTTGTGTTGAGGTGGTCCCTTGTCAGGCCTTTAATTTGGGAACACTACACATTCTGCCTTTCCTATTTTCCAGCGTTATTTGGATGGTAATTGGGTTTAGTTTGAGGTTTCGTATCAGTTTTTCGATCATTTTCCATATGCAGATTATGGTGTACCTCTCTTCTTTCCAGGGAACACAGATTTAGCTTACGTAGTCTTTCCCAGTGGTTGAGTTCTTTGCAGCCATCAATTTTGGCTGTGAAATGTGCGCGCGTTTCTTCTAGTTTATTAATTTCTTCCTTTTTATATGGGGATGTCAAAACTGAGCAGTATTCAAGTTTTGGTATGATCAGTGTTCTCAGCAGGGGAATCATTACTGTCTTGTCCCTCCTTTTGAACGTTCTTAGTACCTGTCCCGCGACTCTTTTTGCTTTGTTTATCACTATCCAATTTTGTGTCTCAAATTTGGCATCATCCGTCATTATTACCCCCAATTCGACCGCTTTCGTGCTTCTCTGAATTTCCTGTCTATCTGGAGCATGAAATGTAGTCAAAGTTCCCCATTTCTACCAAATCTCAAGAGCTGAAATTTCTCGGTGTTAAAAAAGTCATTATTGTCTTCTGACCATTTGTATATTTTGTTTGTGTCCCTCTAAAAGGCCTCCACTTCATTTGCCTCGCTGATTTTTCTGCTGAGCTTTGTGTCGTCCCCAAAGGCTGTTACTATACTGTTGCTGTTTACTCCACTGTCTATGTCTGTTAGCATGATAATGAACAGGAGTGGGGCCAGCACTGTACTTTGTGGTACTAAGCTGCGTACTTCTGATTCTGATATACCTTGAATGTTAACGACCTGTAGACGTTCTCAGAGGAAGTTATAGAGCCATTTTCCCACTTTGCCTGTTATTCCCATATGTTTCATTTTGTGTGTTTATTATACCATGATCACATTTGTCGAAAGCTTTAGCAAAATCCGTGTATATGTCATCATAGTTTTCACTGCCTTAAAGTGCATCTAGGATATTGTTATAGTGCTCGATAAGTTGTGGAAGGCATGATCTTTCTGATCGGAATTCGTGCTGATTTTCGTTGAATCTTTCTAGTGTCTCCAAGAAGTCAAAAATTTTCCTCCTGACTATTCTTTCAAATATTTTCGTGAGGTTGGGACGTCAATGACACTAGTCTATATTTCTTTGCTTGAGATCTATCCCCGCCTTTATATATAAGGACAATGTTCACTCTTTTCAAGATGCTTGGTATTTCCCCAATGTCTAGGGATCTTCTCCATATCCAGTATAAGGGTGTAGCTACTTCATTTTTACAGTTTTTAATCAGTAGTGCGTTCCATTTGTCCGGACCTGCAGCTGAATGTGATTTCATTTGTCCTATAGCTCTCGCTACATCTTCTGGGATAACATCAAAGTCTGCTATACATTCTCCTTGCAATTTCTCTTCGAAGAATGCATCTATGTCAGGTATCGCTTTGTCACTTTTTGGGGTACTGAAGACCGATTCATACTGCGCTCTCAATGTTCCAGATATTTCTTTTAGATCGTCTGTTAGTTCATTATTTCCTTTCCTTAAGGGTCCGATGGTAGCGCGCGTTTTTGTTTTCCTTTTCGCATAGCTATAGAAGTGTTTTGGATTTTCCTTTATTGCTTCTCCTGCCTTTTCCTCTTCCCTCTCTGCATGGCGCTTAATCAGGGTTTGTATTTCCCTATCGATACTCTCCAGTTTTTCTTTTATTGCTTTCCTGGCATTGTCGTCTCTGCAATTAGCTAACTTCGCCGCTACATTCTTTCTTTTGCCTCGAGCCAGTTCCTCTTTCCTTTTGGCTGTGCTTTTGGAGCATATTTTTCTAAAATTTTCAGCGTCTTTTCTTCCAAGGTTGTTAGCATTCCCTCCGTTGTTTTATTCTCTAAGACTGTTCTCCACTCTATTTGGGCCTGTGTGATCTGATTTCTTCCCAATTTATGGTCTTGGAAAGTTAAAAGCCCCAAATTTGCTTCTTTCTTCCGTTCGTGTATTGTCTTTTAATGTTATCGCCATATTTGTTGATAACTCATGTTGTGGTCTGAGATAATAGTTGGGGTTATTTTTATATCAGCAATCAAGTTCGTGTTGTTCGTGAATACCAGATCTAGGCAGTTACTTTTTCTGGTATGTTTTGTTATCTCTTGTGTCAGCATAAACTCATTTGTGAGAGCCATCAGCATTTTTGCTTCCTCATATACATACATACAGTTACAAGGAAAAGTACCACCTCAAAAGGCCTTGCGGCCCATACCGAGGAGGTACCAATGGCAACGGGTGCCAGGGAAAATTTTGTACACACTCAAATAGTGTGCAAGATTTGGTCTAACCTTTTCTTGAAATGATCCACAGAGGAACTGTTCACAACTTCTGAAGGTAAACTGTTCCACGTGTCACAGATCTTATACGTAAAGTAATTCCCACACACACTAGTCCTAAACCGATTCAAATCCAACTTCCAACCATTGTTGCGAGTTGGGTTATCATTTAAACTAAACATGCTTCTAAAATCGACATCGTTGAACCCGCGTAAGAGCTTGAAAACCTCGATCAGTTGACCGCGCAGCCTCCGAGTTTCCAGCGAAAACAAGTTCAGGGCGCGTAACCGTCGATTGTAGCCCATATGCCTAACGGAAGGGATTAACTTTGTGGCCCTCGCCTGCACTCGCTCCAGCCTCTCAATATCTTTCCTGAGGGTGGGCGACAGAACTGCACAGCATACTCCAGGTGCGGCCGAACAAGGGAATTGTACAGAGAGAGCACAATCTCCTTGTTCCGAAACTGAAATTGCCTCCTGATATAACCCAATAGTTTCTGGGCTTTCTTTTCCACCTCTACGCACTGTTTCGTAAACTTAAGATCGCTACTAATTAGCACACCCAAGTCCTTTTCTAAATCAGTCACCTCGATATTACTCCCCAACATCGAGTAGTCCGACTTGGGATTGGCGTAGCCAATGTGCATCACTTTGCATTTACCCAAGTTAAACGGCATTTGCCATTTTCCGGACCACTCTCCTATCCTACCTAGGTCCGCACGCAGTTGCTCGATCGCTTCGGGCGTCCCAACATTGGCCCCAAGCTTGGTGTCATCAGCGAATTTGGCGATCGCGATCCGACTGACGATGCCACCGTCGATATCATTTATGTAAATGATAAACAACAGTGGCCCCAAAACGGAACACTGAGGAACCCCACTAGTGACCGAGGCCCAACCCGAACTAGCCCCTTTAATGAGAGAGAGAGAGAGAGACAGAGAGAGTTACAAGGAGTTAAAAGGAAAAGAAGTACCTCAAAAGGCCTTGCGGCCCATACCGAGGAGGTACCAATGGCAACGGGTGCCAGGGAAAATTTTGTAAAAGTTTATTTTTCTTTCAACTATCCTAGCAGTAGTAGAAAACTGGATAGAAAAGTAGAAGGCTCTCTCCCCACCCTCAGCTCCCTCCCTGCCAGAGGCAGGTACGGAAAAAGGTTGAAGAAAATACCTTGACCCTGGAAAAGGAGCCAAGGAAATTTTACAGGAAAGTGGAGAATATATAAATAGCTCTATATTTAGCTTGCTCACAGACACCGTGCAAGCGATCTCCTGCAGAGTTATCATATGTTTTAGTCTTAAACTATGAGAGTATTCAGTACTTTGTCTAGCCTATTTTCAAACACATTTACACTTTGACTGGAAACAACCTCTGAAGGAAGTTGGTTCCAGATATTAACTATTTTATAGGAAAAGAAATTTCCGCAGACTGAGGTCCTAAATGTCTTTACACACTCAAATAGTGTGCAAGATTTCGTCTACCCTTTTCTTGAACTGATCCACAGAGGAACTGTTCACAACTTCCGAAGGCAACCTGTTCCATGTGTCACAGATCTTATACGTAAAGTAATTCCCACACACACTAGTCCTAAACCGTTTCAAATCCAACTTCCAACCATTGTCGCGAGTTGGGTTATCATTTAAACTAAACATACTTCTAAAATCGACATCGTTCAACCCGCGTAAGAGCTTGAAAACCTCGATCAGTTGACCGCGCAGCCTCCGAGTTTCAAGCGAAAACAAGTTCAGGGCGCGTAACCGTCGATTGTAGCCCATATGCCTAACGGAAGGGATTAACTTTGTGGCCCTCGCCTGCACTCGCTCCAGCCTCTCAATATCTTTCCTGAGGGTGGGCGACCAGAACTGCACAGCATACTCCAGGTGCGGCCGAACAAGGGAATTGTACAGTGAGAGCACAATCTCCTTGTTCCGAAACTGAAATTGCCTCCTGATATAACACAATAGTTTCTGGGCTTTCTTTTCCACCTCTACACACTGTTTCGTAAACTTAAGATCGCTGCTAATTAGCACACCCAAGTCCTTTTCTAAATCAGTAACTTCGATATTACTACACAACATAGAGTAGTCCGACTTGGGATTGGCGTAGCCAATGTGCATCACTTTGCATTTACCCAAGTTAAACGGCATTTGCCATTTTTCGGACCACTCTCCTATCCTACCAAGGTCCGCACGCAGTTCCTCGATCGCTTCGGGCGTCCCAACATTGGCCCCAAGCTTGGTGTCATCAGCGAATTTGGCGATCCGACTGACGATGCCACCGTCGATATCATTTATGTAAATGATAAACAACAGCGGCCCCAAAACGGAACCCTGAGGAACCCCACTAGTGACCGAGGCCCAACCCGAACTAGCCCCTTTAATTACCACCCTCTGCCGCCTGTTCCTCAGCCAGTTTTCAATCCACCTACCTATTTCCCCACCGATACCCAGCGCGCGCACTTTCGCCATTAGCCGGCGGTGAGGTACCTTATCAAAGGCTTTCTGAAAGTCGAGATAAAGTATATCAATCGCCCTACTCTTATCGTACTCACTCAACATGACGTGGAAAAACTCGAGCAAGTTGGTGAGACACGACCTATGCCGTCTAAACCCATGTTGGGAGTCCCCAAGCAGCTTGTAGGAATCCAAATGGTCAACGATCCTATCTGCTATTATCCCTTCTAATAATTTACCTACAACTGAAGTGAGACTAATGGGACGATAGTTCCCTGGACTTTCGTGATCCCCCTTCTTAAAGATAGGGGTCACGTTGGCTTCCCTCCAGTCACCAGGCACCTGGCCCATCTCCAACGATTTGTTGAAGACTGTAGCCAGGTGGGGAGCCACCTGGTCGCGCACTTCTCGCAACACTCTGGGGAGAAACTGGTCTGGCCCAGGAGCCTTAAACGCGCTCAGTTTGTCTATTCTAGAGGCAACGACTGTCGCGGTACATCTAACATTATCCAGGCCAGCACCTTCGTGCCTCACGCCTGGCTCGGGGATGACGCGGGTATCCTCCCTGGTGAACACTCCCGCAAAGTACTCATTAAGCACATTAGCGATGTCCCGCGTCGGAGGTCCGCAGAACGCCGCTTCCGTTCCTTAGGGTTCCCCTTGCAGAGGCTTGCCACCCGTAGTTCTTCGTTACGTTTCGCTAGCCTAACCTTCGCCTTCACTTCCCTACACAGGCGGACATACGCTTCATTGTTCTCGTGGGAACGATTGGCCTTCGCCCTCCTATACGCTACTTTCCTATTTCGGATAGCCGAAGCGATGTCACGATTGAACCACTTAGGCTGCGTTGAAGCAGGGGTGACCGGTTTTGAGGGTATGGCAGCAGACTGCACCACCATAAACTCGTCCCGGAGAATATAAAAAGTTAAATTAACCAAATATTAAAAAGCGCTACCCGGTAGTTTCATTTAAATTTAATTTGTAACTATTTTTGGTAGTTCAAATATGAGCGAATTTAATTAAGTTTTGTATTTTAAATTTTTTTTTACTAATGAGGGTCAGTGGTATTGACTGAAACGTTATCAAACATGTACTGAAATGGCATCAAACACGTACTGTACCACCCAATTCGGTCTTATGTTTTTTAATTTAGAAATTAGATCTTCAATTTCATGACGGAAGATTTGATAGGACGAAAATTAGTCGATCGACGCGAATCCTAAATTTTCTTTTATTTTGTTTCCAAAAAGATTGGAACACTGGTTGGTTGGCTACAGTTGCGCCTTCGTCAGCCACGCCGTCAACATCCTCCTGCACCTGCTGGTGACGCTACTATACGCCAACGTCCTCCACAGCTGCCTGCGTCTCAAGCCCTCTCATGTCCTCTACAGTGGAGCAATGTTCGCTTTGCATCCCGTGCACACAGAAGCGGTAAGACCAACTAAATTCTAATATTTATTCTAGCCTCTAGTATTTTTTGAAGACTCCCTTTTAGCTGATTAAATAAACTAGTTAAGTTACGACGCAAGTGTTACTTAATAGCATTAATTTACTTGCATTCCATAAAGTAATATCGTGTCTGGAGGAAAACCATGGTCGTTGTTTCATTTACTTACATTCATTTGACTTCTGCATTTCCTTTGGGAAAAGTTATCACAATGTCAGAGACTGTTCGGAATATAAAGCAACTGTGTTCGTATGCGCGCGCGCGCGCACGCACACACAGACAGTGTATATACGTATTTTCTTTTTAATTAGCTTGTTGTTTAACGCACCCAAGACGCATTTGTATAAATTTTAAGATTTTACAAAATATTACGGGATCATATATCTCAAAATTCTGTGCATATAAAGGGTGTTGCAGAAGTCAGGTTGGTTTTTTTTTTTTTTTTTTTTTTGCAGGATTTTAGGTTTTCACAGACTACCCCCGAGTAGTGTTCACGGACATTTGCAAAGTTTCGCCTGTTAACTTCAGGTTAATGGGATTGTCCAGACCATCGACATTCATTTTAGAATTATTGAGTTGACTTCTTTGGACACCGTGACAACTCTCGAGGTAACGATATGACGTAATGATAAAAATATGACTACGACGGTGCAACTAACAAATCGGATTTTCATCATCTTTTTTCTTTTAATACAAACCACGTTAAATTTACATTCTCTTTAAAAAAATATACTGTTGTTGTTTAAAATGGGATAAAAAATCCTAAAAAAAAATAAAAGGCATAACTTTCGCAGTGTCATGATTTGGCCTCTTGATGAAAGGAAGAATGAAATAATAACATGTAAAATAAGGTAGGGAAAATACATACTGAAAAGGAAAACCTTTATTTCAGTGCCAGTTTCCACCACCATTTATAGTTACGAGTGTCTTACTTGTGCGGACGAGATTCTACAAGATTTTGAATAATACATAGGTACTCAAAAAAGATTCATGTCACGTCTTTGTGGTACTAGCGAAAGGAGTCTACTGTCCTGTCTGATTCCATTTTCCAGTCATAACTGATGTGCAGTACTGGGATTAGCGGCGCTAACTTTTTATTAATGATGCTGTTAGCGCCGCTAATTTTCAAAATTGTTAGCGAAATAGGTAGCGGCGCTAAGTTTAGAGAATGTCAATCGCTAACCACTTGTACTAAAATTTGGTTCGCCGACAACAATCCCCATTATAAGAGACTGAGGCTGCACTAACTGCAAGTTGATCATGACATCAGCATGTAGAGAGGTTTTTGTGAAGGTTCTAATGTTTTTGTTTTTGAAAAATAATGGAATTCGCCACATCACTGTTTCAGCGATATGCATTTTTATTTTGTAATCTGTTTTATCAATGGAACATTTACTCTCTTTGTCAATATTTTATAATTTCTTTGGGTTTCAGTTTGTGTATTTGAATTAAATATAGACGTACAAATTTAATAGAATTTATTTTTCCGTTGGTTTGTTTTCCCTATTAATATATATGAAAGGAACTAGACTCCTACATAAAAATGTTTTCATTTTCGTAAACAATAACGAGACATTTTTTTACCTTAGCAACCAATTATATAGAGGGGTGTGCTAATATATTTAAGTAAATTACGGAAGGCAGAACATATATAAATTCGGGTAGTTTCAGAAAAAATTAGCGACAAAATTAGCGCTAGCGTTAGCGGCGCTAACTTTAGGAGTTAGCGGGCACAGCACTGCTGATGTGACTGACTAGGAGCTCTATGTACCTGAAGAATATACTGATCAAAATGGACAAAGTTTTGTTGGTATAGTGGACGTAGATAGCGCAAAGATTTTAATGTACTTAGCGCAAATTAAACATCTCTCTACGAATACGAAATCCATTTTGCCTGATACCAAACTGTCGCCCGCGCCATAATCCCCATCATGTCATGCATCACAGTAGAGCTGAATGCAATGAGGATGGACTTCAGTCCATGGATATGACTTCTCCACACTTGCGTTTGACCTCCAGATATAAACTGATATCTGAATTCATTACGAGAGCATACCATGTCTCCAAATGTTCATATCTCTGCGAGAAAGGAGTACACGTGATACGCATCTTCCAATAACCAAGACGATGAAGAAGTCTATGGATTGTACTCCGACTAATTTAGTAGTGCAGAAGATGTCACCAACAGAATCTTGACAGGTAATTGAGGCATAACGAGCAAGTAGTCTCAGGCTCAAACCAAACCGTTAAAAAACAGTGTATATAATCATGCAAAATCGCATGCATGTAATTATCCTAACGAGCGAACAAAATATTTTAACAAAAAAATTACTCCTATACTGCAAAAACTGTCCAGTAAATCTCTGAAATATAAAATTATATATATATATATAACACTCGTCGAACCCGGGGGTTAGATTCCTCGAGAACGGCGCGTTAGGTAAATCCGCGTTGGACAAACTTAATATCTTATGGAATAAATGGGGATACGTGAACGCGGCCGCGTAAAGTCTCCCATTAATACTTAGATACAAAGATTTTTTATTCACACATGAATTTCCCTACCTATATTGTATATGAAATAAGAACATAATAAAATCATAAACATAATGATACTTATATATGACAAATAAAAATGTATTAAGTGAAAACAGCACGTATCTTTTCTTCATTCTTTCAGATGGTACGTATGGTAGACTCATTCACGTGATACTCGCGGCCAAGTGATGTTATGCTCATACCACCACGCAACTTATCGAGAATCTATATTTTTTCGGCTAATGTCATACCCTTACGACTTTTCTTCTATTCACTATCACTTGCAGATGCTTTACGTTTTGGTGCCATACTGCTGTCTAAGGGTAATAGCAAAACAATGGCAAAATTCGACACACACAATCCAACACAACTTCACTGAACTTAACGCGTTAGCGGGACTGAGACAGAGTGATGCGAAGGGTGACGCGAGGAGGGAGATGCGGGAGTGTTGGAGAGTGTAGGAGAAAACACTAGAGCGCGCATTGGCACGCGTACAGTACTACTGTACTAAAGCGTGTTTGGCGGACCATGTATAATAAACTTTTCCGCTTTCGGCAAATAATTAATTGTTCGCATTTATTTTTCCGTGTATAAGCAAATTCGCGCTGGACAAACACGCGTTGGACGAGGGTTTACTATTAATGTTTACATAGTAAATGACACTAATCCAGTAAATTACAGTTATCTCCATCTTCGTTCGTTAAATTTTCAAATATTAACATGCGTAAACTCCTTTTATTAGCATATTATGGATTTTAACAGATTTCAATAAAGTAATTTCTTCTACTTAAATATTTGGAGAAGTGTATACTGTAAATTTGACGATAAATAGGCCTCCCAAAAATCTATAAGAGCGCATGCGCATGAATAGCTGAAACTGCAACGTCAATTTTAAAATGGTTTACTGTACTAAACAATTAGTCCATGCGACTCATTTTAATTAGCGAACCAACTAAAATGAATCAAATGTACTAAATTTGTCAAAAATATTTTTGTGGATATAGTAGATAAGAAATAAAGTTTATTAATGTATTTGGCCCATTTTATATATATTAAAATAAATCCCACGTAGGAATAAGTTTCTAATAATTGTAAACTGTTTAAATTGTGCAATATAATTATTCAATAACTTCTACTTTAAATCATATACGAACAACGAGACTCGTGTTTTTGTGGTATAAAGCATAAAAATAAGAGAATTTTAAAAAGGTGATATGCCTAAATTAGTATCCAAAAATTTTGAATGAACACTTAAATCATGATCAGATATGGACCAATGAACAGAATCTAAAAATAATCCTGTTGTACCAAGACTCAAACAATACTTTTAAAAATTACTTTAGGTTTGCCAATTTTTAATATCCCATTCACGCAGAACACTTGAAATTAGGTTAGATTCCTTATGAGTATTGCTACTAAGCCTACTCCAATATTAACGTAGTACCACTAACTTTTAACTGTAAAGTCAGTCTGTGTATATTCCCAGCTGAAAAGTAAGAAACTAAGATACCTTTGAAGTAAAATTCTAAATGATTCCATTCTAATTTTGAAGTTCAAATCTTAAAACATTATGGAAAATATTTTTGAAATATGAATTAATAATAAAGAAAATTTAAAAATATGAAGGGTAAGCTTTTATTTTTTTTCATTCCAGAAGTTATTGATTTTGTTGGTTTGCTTTTAAGGCTTAAAGCAAAGTTCGACTATGTGGCCTATTTCATGGGATCGGCTGTAGCCTACATTATTTTAGTATTATAAATAGGCACATATACTTCTAAATAATGTGGGCTCGTGGAATGTTGGATGCCAAGATAAAATGAACTTCACAGCGGTATATTTGTTTATCTGAGGCATATAAGTGGGCTAGACTCGCGCTTGCCGCGGGCATTCTTAAATCGGACGTAGTACGCGTAACATGGAGCGCTTCACGACTGCTGAGATGGCTGACATGCATATGGTGTATGGGGGCTGCCAATGGAAACGGAAGAGCTGCTGTGAGGTTGTACCGACAGCGCTTCCCAAACAGACGTGTGCCAAACCACCAAACGTTTGCGCATTTGCATCGGCGACTGCGAGAAACTGGAACATTCCATGCAAACATGCATGACACTGGTCGGGAGAGAAACGTGCGCACTCCTGACATGGAAGAAGAAATCCTACGGCGATTTGAGGACAATCCAAGCGCAAGCACGCGAGGTGTTGCACGTATCCTCGGTGTGAACCACGACCTGGTCTGGAGTGTGTTGCACGAGCAGCAGTTACATCCGTTTCATCGTCAGAGAGTCCAGGCATTACAACCTCGGGATTACCCTCTTCGTGTGGAATTCGCACGCTGGTTTCTGCAGCAGACAGCGGTGCAGCCTAATTTTCCGGCTTATGTGCTGTTCTCAGATGAGGCCTGTTTCACACGTGAGGGTGTGTTTAACATGCACAATTCTCACGTGTGGGCGCACGCAAATCCACATGCTACACGGGTTTGTAATGCCTGGACTCTCTGACGATGAAACGGATGTAACTGCTGCTCGTGCAACACTCTCCAGACCAGGTCGTGGTTCACACCGAGGATACGTGTAACACCTCGCGTGCTTGCGCTTGGATTGTCCTCAAATCGCCGTAGGATTTCTTCTTCCATGTCACGAGTGCGCACGTTTCTCTCCCGACCAGTCATGCATGTTTGCATGGAATGTTCCAGTTTCTCGCAGTCGTCGATGCAAATGCGCAAACGTTTGGTGGTTTGGCACACGTCTGTTTGGGAAGCGCTGTCGGTACAACCTCACAGCAGCTCTTCCGTTTCCATTGGCAGCCCCATACACCATATGCATGTCAGCCATCTCAGCAGTCGTGAAGCGCTCCATGTTACGCGTACTACGTCCGATTTAAGAATGCCCGCGGCAAGCGCGAGTCTAGCCCACTTCACCTTTTAGCCAATTGCAGCGGCGCCCTCTCGCGCCGAATGGTGACGTCAGCGGACATACACATATAGACGAAAAGGGTTTGTCTTGGTGTTGCCTATCCCCCATTACAATTTCTACAGAAAGTTTTCAAACACCCTGTATATATATATATATATATATATATATATATATATATATATATATATAGGCCCAAAAGTCTGTTGCCCCCCCCCAAAAAAAAAGTTTAGAATGCGTCGGGGCAACAGACTTTTGGGCCACCCTAATAAAAGTACAGAGCAAGCATTATCGATTCACATTTTTCGAGTTTACATAAAAATCTTTCTTTGAACTTTGTAATGAATTAATAATGTTTGGAGTTGTTTGACCGTTTTCATAACGACAAAAGTCAAGTAACGGAGGGAATCTATAGCTTTGTGGGATACAAACAATGGGTAGGTACATTATCTGAGCGCAGAGGAAACTCACCTAACCAACTACTGAACGTCGCTTAACTTCGCTGATTTAGCGAGAAGCAGTGTTGTGATGTGGTCACAACGGAGCGCTTTGTAATAAAAAATATAACGCATTTACCAACCCTATCGCCAAGAGAAAGCCTAGTGGTCCTTACTAGGACCACAAGGTCGTTTATATGAAGAAAAGCAAGCGGGCAGTGTGCATTCTTTTGTCAGAGTATCACACGCTGTAGTGGAAGGACGAGCTACTTCGTGGCCAATGTCGTAACACCGGTTCCCGTCGATCAGCGAAGTTGAGAGATATTGTGTCTACAGGGTGGGCCGTAAGTTTCCATACATAGGAAAAATAAACATTTTTTTATGGACAACCATTTTTATTTATATAATATGCTCTACATGGTTGCCATTGTTTTGAAAACACATTTCAATACGTGTTCCCCACTGTTGATGAACACGCATTAGCACAGTTGACGTTATGCTTGTAATGGCGTTGGTGATACGTTCCTTTAGATGATTTATGTCTCGTATCTTTTCCTGATACACCTTGGCCTTCAAGTGCCCCCAAAGATAGAAATCAAGGGGGGTGAGATCTGGGGATCTGGGAGGCCACTCCACAGGACCACGCCGACCAATCCAAGCATCCGGAAACTGCTGCTGATCCAAATACCGACGCACGTGAAGACCATAATGAGGTGGAGCTCCATCTTGCTGGAAGTAAACTGGGAAGTTACCTTCCTCGTTTAGCAGGGATGGGAAAATCTCTTCTTGCAACATGTTAAGATACCTTTCGGCATTAAGATTTCCACTGACAAAAAAAATTGGTCCAATAATTCTGTCACCCCATATCCCGGCCCACACCATCACTTTACCGGCACCTTGCATCTTCGTCGGACTCAGCCAGTTAGGGTTAGCATTACTCCAATAACGTATGTTTTGCCGATTAACCTCTCCATTGACGTAAAAATTTGCTTCATCAGTAAACAAGATCTTACGTCAAACGCATATTCTTAGGGTATCTGAAACATAAAAACAAACGTTTAATTTTTCCTATGTATGGAAACTTACGGCCCACCCTGTAGAGAGTATTTGGATGGGGAACCGTCCTCTGCGTCCAGATTATGTAGTGACTCGTGGTTCTGAGACCAGGTAATGCTGTAGGTCCCCTCCATCATATAACCTTAGATGTTGCGAAAGAGGTTAAACAACCTTATCATTACATTTTAGTGGAAGGAACATATAACAAGCGATGAAATTATAACCATACAGTACAAGTATGGGACAATTTTTGCTGTAGCTCAATTAGACTTTGGAAGGGAATTTATTTTTTTTTTATTTCACGTTTGTAACCTAGCGAGAGGTGGAAGAAATCAGCAATATGCACAAATCCAAATTTTAAATTAGCTTTAAAGATACTTAGTTTTTTTTTATAGATTTTTCAGCCATTAAACGCAAGTTGGTAAATAAGTTAAACCATTTTATTCATGAATTTCCAATGTAGAACTTTTTCCTCCATAACTCTTTGTTGAGAGAAACTGCCAACAGTCATTCCTTTTTTTCGAGTATTACTAGTACGTTCCACATGCTATTTGTCAATGGTACCGAAACCAAGCATGCATAATATGGATTGTATAGCAAAAATAGGACATTCAGAGTTCGAAAGCAAAATAACTTCTTGTACTGTAAACAAAGAAATGAAATCTTAGTTGGTTCTCTTATGTAACCCGTTCCTTTTCTTTAATTAATCTTTATATTACTTTTACATCATGTTTTATACTGAAACAAAAAAAATACCTTAAGGGTTCTTACTTTTAACACAAGTCCCCCACTCTCACAAGGTAGACTTGACTTATTAAGTCATCCTCGTAATATCTTACAATCCTACATATGAAAAGTGTATCATGCATCAGGTGTTTTTTTTAAACAACGGACACTTTAAAAGGTTTGTATTTTTTTTATTAACCGAAATAAAAGCATAACATTTCTACCGTACTTTTCCTACACATGGAGAATTAGTCCCCTAGTACAAAACAAGCTCCATGTGAGGTCTTCTCAATTCATTAACTCTTGCACACCAGTGTAATGGTAGAATCGAGACGCAGAGATTCTCAATACAATAATATAAATGAAAAGGAGTTATCCGGTAACCGGTCGCAAAAAAAAAAACTATACGCACGTGCGTATAATGCGTATGCCTAGTTAACACCACTGTTCTGGACACAGTATCTGTTCAAATCTGAGAAATTTCTTGTTCAACTGATGTTTTCAATTCTTTTGTTGTGTGTGGCTTGTTTGAACACAATCTTTTAAATACTCCCACAGATAAAAATCACAAGGGGTTTAGATCTGGTAATGTTGGTGGTTACGATATTCCTTTATCATAAATTGCAGATCAGTTGGAAAGGACTGTCCCGTCGAAAATGTCGTGAGCCGAGAAGACTGTGTACAGAAGGTAGTCAAAATTTCATGCTTTTATTTCGGTTAATAAAAAATACAAACCTTTTAAAATGTCATGTTTAAAAAACTTACCCGATATATATGCCATTCAGATAAGTATAATTTAGAAAAATTTATGTATCGAATGATAAGGCAATAATGATATAACGCAGTCATTACTGAATCGATCGACAGAGTCTATATAGGTAAACGATGAGAAAGAGAAGAGAAACATTGACAGCGTTATATGAAATCGAAGTTAAAACCGCCTAAAGAATAGACTACAAAGTTAATTATGACAAACGCCACCACTCCTGAACGAAGACGAAGCAAAAAATTTCTTCCGTATCAGAATTTTTGTAAGATTCAGTAAAAATTTTAGAGAATAAGAGGGAACTAGTTATACCACTGCTGGTCTTACATTGTGTTTTGGGAGTAAATCTCTGTTTCTGAAGATCTTCGCTGCCTTTTCTGGGAATAAAAAGTCCTCTCTCTCAACTCCGGAGGATTCGTTCGTATATCCCTGGAGAAATTAAGCCTTTCTATTTGAATCTTTCCTCGTCAGAATATTGAATTTGACAGTTCCTGAACTTAATTAAGGCACTGAAGTTATTACCAATATTTCTATTTGACGTATATTAAACTTTTAACAATAATTTTAATTTTGTCTTAGTTTCAGGAAGATGAAGTGATTGATTAAAGTCGAAATTAAAAATTTTAACTTTTGGTCCAAGATTATTTTCAAGAAAATTTTGTATTAAGATTTTGCATAAATTACAAGTTGAAAATTTCTGAGCTTAAAATTCATGTCGTGAAAAAGTGTGACTTTTAAATTTTGATTTTGCATTTAACAAGAACTTAATTAATGTAACTTTTAGTGTTAATAAAAGAAAGGGGACAATTGTTAGAAATGTATGGCCTCATCCGAGAATAAATGGATAATGGACGAGTGGAAAGTGGATGAATGGAAATAAAGACCAAGGTTTATAATATACATTAAGAAGTTTGCTATTTTAAACGAGACTTGTTAGATTTGTCAACATTTCATAACTTCTAAAGCTGTGTGTGTGTGTGACCAATGAACTAATTCACTAGTAAATTATACTGCAGTCACTAGCATTAGATCAAGATTCAATGCCAACTCCCAAATATGCATACAAACGAAGGCTCAAAGGTCCGTTTACCAATGTGTGACCCTCCGCCAGAGCACTATTTTTTGTGTGTATGCAAAGTTTAGTTAACTGTTAACATATAATCCCTTAATATAACCCCAAGCAGCTTCCCTTTAATGATCAGTCAGGAGAGTCAGAAACTGGCACAGGGCTCAGGTAAGACTAATGCGACCAATTGTGCTAACTTCTGGATTATCATCACCAGCCCTATCGGTAGTCGAATTCCTGAGCCTGTTTTCACTTCGCTTATAGGGAAGCGGTGTTAACCACTGATCTAATGGCGCTGGCAGCTTCCTTCAGAGTGAACATATCTAGTGGGAGGTTTTGACTCCCGAGAGTCCTCTTTTGCTGCTCGCTTTCTAGAACTCCCAGTGCTTTGAAATCAGGCCCGACCACCGTCTCCTATACTATATTTAATTGGAAAATGCTAACTCTTCTTTTATCCTTGCTAGCTTTCCAATAAGAAGCTCCCATTCGTACTCACATTTCCTCCAGAAGCCTTAGGAGCAACAAAGTGGAGGGAGAGGAGAGAGAGGCTTCCCTTAAAAGATGAACATAGTTATTCGGAAGTTCTGACATTCGAAAACGTCTATCACTCAAACAAAAAAAAAAAAAAAGAAAAGTAAAAGCTACGATATGAGGACCTCCAGTGCTCCGAAACCATATTTACGAACAAAAGATTAACTCCATAACTTCCAGCCCTATCCCAAACAAGCCCCTGCAGCCCTCCCTTCTAAGTTTGTTCGGAGAGTACAACTATCGAGCGTCCTCGTGACAACACCCGATACTCTGAAACCAGACCCAACCGCAAACTCTTACGACATTTACACAAAGATTTTACCACTAAAAATAATTCCTCACTTCAAGCAGAGCATCGTTCCTTTATATTTATATAGGTATTAGGAGGTTTTAACTCGCGACAGATCCCATTTCATAATTCTTATAATTCTTTTCGATTCCAGACCCGGTCAACACCACCTACTAAACCTATTCTCAAAAAACATTGGGCTATTCCCTAATTTAAACTTAAGAAAAACGGTAAACGTACTTTTCACAGAAAGAAACATCGAACTACGTTTCTGACCAAAATAACTACCCAATTATTTTTAAGTCTATTACTGAAGTACTAGACACTGTCCCTTGGCTTTCCTCCCATTTCACTATCATCACTAGTGAACTAACAACTTTTCTCTCCTGAATGACCTAGAGCAGGTTGTACGACAACCTACTCGTATCCCCAATCGCCTTGGAGATAGGCCCAACATTCTGGATTTCTCACCTCTCATCCTCCCCCTCATTATGTCAAACTTTTTTCTCTGTTAGGCTCATCTGACCACCATCTCATATCTGTTTCCTGTCCTATCGCTCCAATTCGGCCTTTGCATCCTCCCAAAGAAGAGACGCCTTTGGCACTTTGGCGCCGCTCACTGGGAAGCCCTGAGGCAGTACTTCCCTGATTTCCCATGGAATGATTACTGCTTCCGTGGCCCGGGCCCCTCCGAATGTGCTGAGCGCATCACGGAGGTGATTCTCTCGGGCATGGAGACGTACATTCCATATTCTATTCCTACTACTAATGCCAAAAAACCTTGGCTTAACTTTACTTGTTCTAATGTTATTCGCAAGAGAGAGGAGGCTTTCAAAAGGGTGCCCGGACATTTCGCTACCATATATAAATTTACCAGTAAGTAAAATTAAAAAAGTAATAAAATTTATTAAAAAATTACGAGAATTATTAAATGAATACAAGGATTATTAAATGATTACACGAATTACATAAATTATTACGCATGATTACTTGAATTATTAAAAGAATTTTATTTTTTAAAAAGAATGAAAGAATGCATAAAACATTTGATACAATAAAATATCTAAAAATATTTAAGATTATGCGCAATAGCGCGAAGGAATTCCAGTTTATTTCCAGAATCGTATCTTCTCAGTAAATGATGGATCCTCTGCTCACAGTCCCTATACTTTTTCTTCTTCTGAGTTGCGTTTAGGTTAGGTTAGGTTAGGTTAGTAACCAAAAGGGGAGAGGCAGAGGGATCAATGTTAAATGTCGGTTTTTATAAAAAGAGATTCTAAAATTCTAAAAAAAGTTTCATTAGATGAGCATAAAATTTTAAAATGTTTATCCAAAAGGGCAAGATCACAGGACTGGGCATGTTCTCTTATAGGAGAAAATTCTTTAACGACAGCGAAGTTAGATGCCGGTAGCAAAATATCCTAGTAGCAAAATGTCCTAGTAGCAAAATGCGCCCAACTCTAGTAAGGCGTACGGTTCTGATGGTGTTCTTCCTGTTGTTCAAGAAATGTGCTTCTGTGTTGACACCTTGCACAGACAAACTCTTGTCTGTCTTTCATATGGTACTTTCCCTTCCTGCTGGAAGTTCGTTTTCATTCAGCATGTCCCAAAGAAGTGAGACCGCTCTCAACCCTCCAATTATCGTCCAATTGCTTTGATTTCTTGCCTTTCTAAAGTTTTTTTAATCTATCCTTAACAGGAAGATTCTTAACATCTCTCTTCTCACAATCTTCTTTGAGATCGTCAGTATGGGTTCCGCAAGGGACGCTAGCCCTGTTCAAAAATCAACTTTTTCTTATTTTCATAGGTTTCTGTACTTTTTCCCATGCTTTTTGACCTGAAAAGGCCGAAAATCACAACCATTTTGACCTAGGTTGTTGGGAAGCATTGCCGCATGGAGCTTTAAGTTTTCTGCCTTGAAATCGGCCAAAAGCACCAGTTCCGGGGTCCCTTGAATCATGTTTTGCACTATAACTTTTTATCTAAACAAGATAGAGCAACAAAATAGGCACCAAATTAAAGTGTTTTTAATCCTCTTTCTAACTTATACAATTATGATAGTCTTGGAACAAGAAATGGCACATTGGTACATACAAAGATTTCAGAAATATCACGAAATTCGTTTTCTCACACTCAAGGCAGACAAGGCGCCTTATTCATGACACAAATTTGAGATTAACATTTTGTCACAAGTCTAATCGATCAAGAAGTGAAAGCATTACATGATGATTAATTTCATAATGACATTTACACAGTCAGTTGTTGAGAGTTTGTTTCTTGAAGCTGTCAAAGCGGTGTCTGTTGAACTCCACAGCTTGAAGGAGATAGTCCCTTTGCTTGGCATCTGTTGTTATGACATTTGCAAAGTCGCTCATCATCTTGACACAACGTTCAGCAATGTCATTCACCGCTTTCAGATTCTTAACATAGTCCAACGCTTTTCTGTAGTCCTCATTCTGTGGCCAAGACGTGACAGGTTCCAGAAGCCACTCGGATCCAATGTTCAGTGTGTCCAGCAGGAAATGTGATTCTGGGCCAATGAGATCAACCAGGGTGGTCTTAGCTGTGACTCTCTGGAATAGAGGCTTTCATGTTCTGAAGCTGTCTGGCTTCTCAGTGGCATGTAACTGGGCAGCAATGTCGTGCTTCAATGTGTCACTCAATCTACTGCTGAACAGGGCAAATGGCACGACTTCCTGCGTCAGGTACCATTTGTGGTTTTCCATCTTATTAAGTACTGCATCAGCAAGCTCTGGGTCAGTTTTCTTGTACTTCAAGATGTCCTGGATTAGACTTAGATCATTCACGGGAGCATCTGCAGCAGACATTGACATCATCCATACAGGAGGGTAGAACAGCGCAAGGAAGGTGTTGAGTCTTTCCAGCTTTGATACAGTGTCTTCGTCGTACTCAAGTTGATCTGCAAACATCAGCATTTTCATAGAGTACAGGTTTCTGGCCATCCATCTGGCCTGATGAATGGCGCCTGGTCGACTCCAGTGAATACCTCGAGGAGGCGTTCCTCCAAGAACAATGACTGTCAGTTCAGCCATTTCCCTGTAGTTGGCTCTTGGAAGCCTTTCTGCTGTTAGAATGTCTTGGAGTATTTCTTCACTGTTCTTCTTTTCCTTCAGCCATTTGCTGTTGATAGCCAGCATCTTTGGGTTTTCCTTGGACAAGTCCGTCCAAACATCCTTCAGATGCTCAAACCAGGGATTATCTGGCCCCTTCACCTTCCCAAACAGCTTCTCCCAAACTGCTCCTACTAGGATTTCCAGGATGTGATGTCGACAGGCCAGATAAAACACCTTTTTGTTCAGCATTTTCTCTAGCAGTTTGGCAGCTCCTCTGTGAACTCCACTGTTACTGGATGTAGTGTCAAAAACAAGGGCAGTAACATTATCCGTAAGTTCCCATGTCTCCAGTAAATCCATTGAAGCCTCAGCCTGAGCTGTGCCAGAAGAATTGTCGATGACAGGTACTCCCAATAACTTTCCTTCAGTGTATGAAGGTGGACCAGACACTAGCACAGCTAAAGTCTCTGAGGTACTTCCAGGTTCACTGCCCAAGACATCTTGAGCAACTTTCCATCCCAGTGTAAGGCAGCGTACTGTGGGGTTTTTTCACAAAACTTGGACATGTGACTCTGGCTGATATTATACCTGGACAGCATTCTGTTGCGACGTGTTGTTGAGGTTGAGATGACGAAGTTATCCAGATCAGCCCCTCCAGCTTTCAAGGTGGCAGTAACTTGATTGTCTGATAAACCAAGACGATCAGCTGTATTGCAGATGACATCACATTTCATGACCTTCCTTGGAAACGTCAAAGTCACACTAGTCACAGTGTCTTGATGGTGAGAACATCCAGGATGAGGCTGATGGTAATCCATGTCCTCTGTGTTAGCGTCGTTGTCAGTTGAGTCACCCCAGGTAATGTCATCCACATGAACAACTGCCTCTTGTTCTGCTGCAGCTGTAAAATAGTACAACATGTTAAGACAGTAATTGTTAAGTACATGCTAAATATCGCAATGGAGTAAAACTTAAAACTTTTTGTAACGTTCAAAGTAATTAGTTTTACCTTGTTCTTGTCTATGCTGCAGTCTTTCATTCCTCGCTGCTTGCTGCAGGGATCTTGTCTCAAAAATCTTGTCATGACCAGACATATGACCTTTCCTCTCAGTCTTTTGGTCTTCGTAGAACCTGATATCCTCATCTTTCTTCTCTCTGGATAACAGTCTGTTGTTCTGTATTTCCTGGATTGCATCTGGAGCTCCTATATCGAACAGGCTGTCTAATTCCAGCACAAATGCTCCTCTTTTTCCTCCAGGGTTACTTGCTCTTCCTTTGCTTTTCACCAGAGCACGATGTTTCTCATGTAGTTTCATGAAGAGCTTCATTGCATTGTACTTGGTCATTGTCTTGATCCTAGCCATCTGCCAGAATGGGATGATAGATTCAACTGTTTCATATGCAAGGTCTTGAACCATGGGCCTCCCTGCATTTTCCAGTAAATTCTGAAGATTAAGGAAATACTGGGACGCCTGTCTGTTGGTGGGAAGCTGGGAACCACTGATAAAAGCTGAAGGGTATCCAACCAGGAAAGTTTCAGTGAGAGATCTGGTAGATGGCCCAGTTGACACCTGCCTGTGGACAGTACGTGGAGGTTCTGAGATATCAACTGTGCGCCCACGGAGCTCCCTCAGCTCCTTGCTTAATGCCATTGTGAAGTTGTAACTTGTAGATGGTTTTCTAGATTCTGATTGAGTTTCTGTTGTTTCCTGAAAAATGATAGATAATTATTATTATTATTATTATTTATTATTATTTATTATTATTTATTATTATTATTTATTAATTTTATGCTCTTTCATTTGATACCTAATTTGTTGCTCTATCTTGTTTAGATCAAAAGTTAAAGTGCAAAACATAATTCAAGGGACCC
The DNA here is from genome assembly GCA_023014485.1 of Bathynomus jamesi. Taxonomy (NCBI): domain Eukaryota; kingdom Metazoa; phylum Arthropoda; class Malacostraca; order Isopoda; family Cirolanidae; genus Bathynomus; species Bathynomus jamesi. The sequence goes on along the minus strand of JAJOZX010001367.1, from coordinate 563,222 downwards.
CGGAATTGGCGCTTTGGCCGATTTCAAGGCAGAAAATTTAAAGCTCCATGCGGCAATGCTTCCCAATATCCTAGGTCAAAATAGTTGTGATTTTCGGCTTTTTCAGGTCAAAAAGCATGGGAAAATGTACAGAAACCTATGAAAATAAGAAAAAGTTGATTTTTGAACAGGCCTAATAGGGACGCTCTACTGACGATCTTCTTTCATATCTCTCTGACTCTTGGTCATCCTCCGTTCGGGATTTCGGTGAAACCTTTGCTATTGCGCTAGACATATCAAAAGCTTTTGATAGAGTGGCACAAATCTTTAATCTCCAAACTGCCCTCATTCGGTTTCTATCCTTCTATCTGTCTTCATCTGTCTACTCGTTACAATTTTCCACACGACTGTCCCCTTACCATCAACAATACACAATTCAATCCTTCCCCTTCTCTTAACATTTTGGGGTTTCATTTTCTCGTAATCTTTCATGGAAAGATCACACATACTCTCTGAAACAGGTTAGGCGTGATGTATCGGCTCCGTAGTTTCTTCACCCCAACTCAGTTGCGGTCTCTGTACAGGGGTCTTGTCCGCCCCTTTATGGGGTACGCTTCTCACGTGTGGCTCAACCCACACAGCCCTACTTGACCGAGTGGAATCAAAGACTTTTCGTCTTATCAATTCCCCGCCTCTTACTGACTATCCTTAATCCCTCCCTCTTCGCCGTAATGTTGCCTCACTCTCTCTTTACTATCGTTATTATAAGAGACACTCCTCTTCTGAACTCTTTAACTGCATGCCTCCTCTAAGGAGAGCACGCAGTACCAGACTTTCGATACACATTCCTTTTCTGTCCGACTCTCTAACGCAAGGATTAATCGGTATTTTCAATCTTTCATCTATTCAACCGGTCAAATCTGGGACAATCTTTCTCAATCCATCTTCCGCCCTGTCTATGACCTCCAATCTTTCAAATGCAGACTGTCCAGGCATCTCGAAAACCCTGGATCTTGATTTTGACTCTTCTTCTATAGGGGGCGTTTTTTAGGGCATTTTTCCTTGGCCCCTCCTTCCTGCATTAAAAAAAGACTTCCTCTTTCTCTGTAGCTCCATAAAAGGAAAACATTTTTCGCTTAGTTTCGAACATTCTACCTCAAATTTTAAGACCATTATTTCTCGTCATGTTCGTATTATCCACCTGGAAAAAGTTCATAATTTACATTGCGAAATCTACTTAAAATGTTAAAAATTTTAATTAACTCTCCCCCTCATACGTCTATTTTTAAGCTCATGCAAGTTTAATGCCCTTAATTATTTTCATATGATTTATTGATCGAATTGATGGGATAAGCTTCGTCGCACAATCTTTCCGCATGTCGATTTCGGAAAAAAGTTCGCCGTAAAACAATTTCTAAAAAGGAAAAAATCATGAAAATTGTGTTTCTTTGGATATCTATTTGTTTTGGGTGACATTAATAAAAAAAAAAACTAATCGCTACTAATTAGTAATTTGTTACGCTTTAGAAATTTTGTTTGTAAACGAATTTTTTTCGAAACTACAGCGACCAAAACTAACGAGGAACTTGTATAAGGGAAAAAATAATGTCTAGATTTATACTCAGGTTTAGGCGAAATGAAAATACATTTTTCGCTTTGTTATTAAGGCAAGTAAACACCATTTTGAAAACTTCAAGAAAGTTGTAACGATAACCCCTTACTACTTTATCTTCCATAGTGTAATTAAATTCTCCATCATAATAATAATAATTAATAATAATAATTGTGGCCACCTCGTAACACCACTTCCCGTTCGATCAGAGAGATTAAGCGACGTTTGGTCTCTTCTGTAGTTGGATGGGTGACCTTCCTCTCTGTTTAGATGATGTAGTGACCCTTAGATTGTTCTGATCCCACGTAAAGCTATAGGTCTCCTCCATCACATGACCTTTGCCTTTACAAAGGAGAGTAAACAATTCCAAACATTGTTATTTGTATTATTATTATGATAACGTACATGGATAACTTTATAGTTAAGAATGTTAACTTTCATTTGGTACTGTCCTCACTAGTCAACTATTTTATTAAAATCTAAATCGTTTTGCAAATTATCGGTTATTTTTATTTAATGTTACTGTATTTTCATATCATACACAAATTTAGAAATTTTGCTTGCTGAATCTACATAAAGATCATTAAGTACTATGAACAATACAGGCTTAAAACCCACTCCCTGTGGAACACACCCAGTTACATTATGCCATCCCGACCTATCCCAAAAGTCGGGATACACTCGACCGTAATATACTGCAGGTGTGGCCAGTGAATCCTGGCTTTTGGAACAGACTGTACATTACCTATTATACCGTGAGCACTAAATTCTGTTGTTAGTTGTTTGCGTGGAACTTTACCGAAGATGGTTTGGAAATTTAAATATAATAACTTCCCTGCTCTGATCATAAATCTCAATGACGTCACAAATTTTTTTTAACGTTTGTTAACCAATGAATCCCATGTAGTTACTTCTGATAAGAATATTATTGGTCTCAAGTTATTGCAAGCAGTGGCGGATTATCATTAAGGCAGAAGCCTCAGGCCCCATGCTTGAGGGGCCCCCAATCAAAGTGAATCTGGTTAAGTGAGGGTGACTGTTAATTTCACTGGGGATTATTTCAGTGAAAGATATCCTGTATATACTATTGAGCTAAAATGTGTGTGCGTGTCTGTCCGCTTTCTTCGGAACCGTGCACAGACTAAACGGCACATCGGAAAATTCCGCAACCACCACCAACTGATAGTCCATGAGCTTCCGATGTGCTCTGTCAAGTTTCCCGCTCCTAGGTCACTCCGCGGCCGGGCACGAACTATTTAATATCTATTACAAGTGAATGTAGGTACTTCGAAATTTTTTAGCTATTATCGGGACTTCATTTTCGTTTAAACTAACCAAAATATCACAACTTAACCTCAGGGCTGTGGAGTCGGCACATAAAAAACCGACTCCGACTCCTCAATTTTTTGTCTATCCGACTCCGAAGGTATATTAATTCTAAATCTGCTATGATGATAATTACACAAGAGGCATTTCATCACTACCACGTGAAGCATCATCATCTGTGGTCATTGTTACGGTAACTTTGTCTGTAGTAAAGAATCTTGTAAGTGGTGCTTGTCGTTCAGTAGATTTCTGATCTTTTGTTAACTTTGAAGTAGTTGGAAGGTTTTTATTACTATCTTTCTCAATGACAACTTCTACAATTTTGGGATGGAAACGCTGCAAATGTCTTTTCAAATTTGATGCTCTGGTTGGTGCATTTTTATCAGAGCCAGTAAAACCACTGATTTTTGCTTCACATAATTTTTCATCATCATCATCATCTATCATACACTGACACACGAAATGTTTCCCATCTGTGGTTATTGTAAAATATTAAAAAACTGCAGACTTTGTTGGAAGTGTCTTTGCCATTGTGAAAGGGGTTTTAGACTTGAAAGTTAAAAACTTATGAAATTTAGAAAGAACTCGAAATTAAATAAGCATTAAAAATAAAAAATATTATCTGAAAAGAAAAAATGAATTAATGGCATTAGTGTCTGAAATGGAAAACATTGTGTTTATTATTTAAGTGGTTTAACCACCATAGCTGCCAGTGATATCACACACAAAAACATATTTTATTAAAATTTATATTGAGGTCGGAGTAGGAGTCGGTACATTTTTACCGACTCCGACTCCGACGACCACCAAAATTGCTTCCGACTCCACGACTCCAGCACCACCAAAATTGCTTCCGACTCCACGACTCCGACTCCACAGCCCTGCTTAACCTAACCAATCATCAAGGGCGTACAGTTGACCTAACCGGGCATTCAATTAACCTAACCGGGCATTCAATTAACTTAACCGGGCATTCAGTACTGAGTGCCCGGTTAGGTTAATTGAATGCCCGGTTAGGTTAACTGTACGCCCTTGATCACTGGTTAGGTTAAGTTGATATTTTCGTTAGTTTAAACGAAAATGGCGAGAGCAAAAATACATAATAAACTAGTTTGGTAGTCCCGATAATACGTAAGTACCAATATACATATACATACAATATACATATACATATACACAATATACATATACAGCTAGCTGTGACATATACTGCTACCTGCCCCGAGGGCGAGAGCGAGCGATAGCGAGCTACCGCTTGTCTTTACTAATGTGGAAATAGCTTTTCGAATGTATCTATGCCTCATGTTCTCAAACTGTACTGGTGAATGAAGCTTTTCAAAGCTGAAGCGGGTAAAGGATGAAGCTAGAGCAAAAATGAAGCACGAACGGCTGCATGTGCTCTCACTGATGACATAGAATGTGACATTTTGCGGGAACTGAGTTTCGATGATATAATTCGAAATCTCGCAAACTAGAAAAGCTCGAAAGGCAAACTACTCTGATTAAATATGACAGAGTACACAAACTGACACATTCCGTGTTTTATTTTACTTTTTATAGGCCCTAAAGTAAAGTTTGTTTAATACCATTTTGTTTTAGAAAACGGCAAAATACAGTGTGTTAAAGTTCTTTTATGTTTGTTTCTCAATTAGCCTAAGCACCGTACATGTAATTCGTGTAAATGTACTATGTATTGTACATGTACACCGTCCGCCCGCCCGCCGGGGGCAGAAGATGATTACCTATTAAGCTACGATTTTGCAGAGGCTATTTTCCCATGCATGCGCAAGTTTTTGTCTCTATTAGAATATGGAAATCGAAAAAAAATGTAAAATCGATCCACCCTAATATTATTATTGTACAGTATTGTTAATAAAAATCTATAGAAAAGGGCCCCCAAAATAAAATTAGCTTCAGGCCCCAAGTACCTACAGTTAATCCGCCCCTGACTGCAAGGTGTCACCGAGAATGGATTCTAAGAGCTTGCCTGTAAATGAAGTTATACAAATTGTTTTATAATTCCCTGCAGACTGCTTGTTACCTTTCGTAATGATCAGAGTGACGTCTGCCGATTTAAACTTAACGGAACACCTTCTTCCGACAGCGATTTATTAAAAATTCTAACTAAAATAGGGAGTAACTTAAATATTTTGGGGAGAGAGAGAGAGAGAGAGAGAGAGAGAGAGAGAGAGACCCTAAGATCCACTCTAGTTTAGCCCAAGGAGGAAGTAGAGAAACTAGAAATAGCAATGAAAAAAAAAAAGAACACTGAACACTTTTACCATATTTACACTCATAGACACTTATAAACATAAAAAATAACCCCAACTACTTCTACACGTTTGTGAAAAGGAAAATGCAGTGTAAGGAGAGTATTGGTCCGTTATAGACGGGGAGGCCAAATACACAAATGACCAGAAAAAAATAAGCGAACTGCTTAGGGAACAATTTAACTCTGTGTTTAGCACCACTAAGTCCGAGATGGAAGTGGAAAACCCAGACGAATTTTTCGACAATGTACACACAAATCAACCAAGAACAAATTCTGGCACAAAACTATTAATGGACTTCGAGTTCACAGAAGGAGATGTAATTAAGGCTTTATCACAGATGCGAGACAATTCAGCGCCAGGGCCAGACACATGGAGTACCACGTTTTTGAAGAAATGTAAAGAGTAAATGTAAAGAGTATTGCCAAACCGCTATACTTACTATAGAGGAAATCACTTGACAGGACAAATTGCATTCCCCTTAAAGAACGCGAACATTGCCCCCCCCCCACCTATTTAAAGGTGATGACAGAGCAATGCCCAAAAATTATGGGCTAGTGGCTCTCACCTCACACCTTATAAAGTGCTTTGAACGTATAATTAGAGGCAAAACTACCTACTACCTACAAGAAAAAGATTTGTACAACCCAAGTCAACATGGCCTCAGGCCTGGAAGGTCATGCCTATCACAGCTACTAGACCACCAGAAAATATTGGAAACATTGTGTCGGACAAAACAGATGTAATATATACGACATTAAAACATTATTCCAGTGGGTAGAAGACAACAATATGAAGTTCAACGAAGAAAAATTCTTCTAAGATATGGTAATAACAAGGAGCTGCAGAATAAAAGGTACAAAACTCTGGACAGATTCCTGTGCAGTCCCTGCCATACGTGGCTGGCTACGAGGGTAGGAGAAGATCAGACAGCAATTCCCTCCTTCACCAAATCCCTCAAATGAGGTGGGATGCTGCAGAGGGGTCGACCGCAGGTCGATCATGAACCGTCGTTTGAACTCTCACAGAGTAACACAAAGTAAGACACGTAAAGTTTTCACACAGGAACAGTAGTGAAAAATAGTGGTGAAAGAAGATTTAAAAGAAAGTAGGAAAAAGTATAACGAAAAGAATAGCTTTAGAGTTCATTCACATCATGCGTACACTTATAGTTACGCATTGGAAGACAGCGGAAAACAAAGGCGAGCATGAATACTAAATTACTTAATCTAATCTACGCCATGCATTGATTTATTATACAGGGTGGGCCGTAAGTTTCCATACATAGGAAAAATAAAAATTTTTTTATGGACAACCATTTTTATTTATATAATATGCTCTACATGGTTGCCATTGTTTTGAAAACACATTTCAATACGTGTTCCCCACTGTTGATGAACACGCATTAGCACAGTTGACGTTATGCTTGTAATGGCGTTGGTGATACGTTCCTTTAGATGATTTATGTCTCGTATCTTTTCCTGATACACCATGGCCTTCAAGTGCCCCCAAAGATAGAAATCAAGGGGGGTGAGATCTGGGGATCTGGGAGGCCACTCCACAGGACCACGCCGACCAATCCAAGCATCCGGAAACTGCTGCTGATCCAAATACCGACGCACGTGAAGACCATAATGAGGTGGAGCTCCATCTTGCTGGAAGTAAACTGGGAAGTTACCTTCCTCGTTTAGCAGGGATGGGAAAATCTCTTCTTGCAACATGTTAAGATACCTTTCGGCATTAAGATTTCCACTAACAAAAATTGGTCCAATAATTCTGTCACCCCATATCCCGGCCCACACCATCACTTTACCGGCACCTTGCATCTTCGTCGGACTCAGCCAGTTAGGGTTAGCATTACTCCAATAACGTATGTTTTGCCGATTAACCTCTCCATTGACGTAAAAATTTGCTTCATCAGTAAACAAGATCTTACAAACGCATATTCTTAGGGTATCTGAAACATAAAAACAAACGTTTAAATTTTCCTATGTATGGAAACTTACGGCCCACCCTGTATACAAGAAGTCATTTCATCGATGCATCATTTCTCCGTAGCCTGCCGAAACCACCGTACCGATGATTTATCATATATTGCGCCCGATTACCCAGATAATATGCATTTCTATAAAACACTTGTCCATTAACAACGTAGGCGAGTGTCTGAGCGTGTTTTCTGTAATTGGATATCTGTCATGTGTATGTGTCTGCCAACTCTTTAAATGTCGTCAGTATTCAACTTGGGATTTCCACCGTGAAAGGTGTTTATGCGGCAAATGATATATTGAGTTGTTCATACTCCGCAGTGTTGTGCACCACGTGGGGCACAATACAATCAGAGGAGTGTCTCTAAAGTGGGGAGAGGACTAAGCGTAGGAGGAAATTTTTCAACAAATATGAAGGCGCACTGGTCCAGAGGGTACCTCCAACTGGCCAGACCTATATTTTATGAATTCCCCATGAATAATGGGGAATAATGACGCATATATGAGAGAGAGAGAGAGAGTGAGTGTTACAAGGAAAAGAAGTACCTCAAAAGGCCTTGCGGCCCATACCGAGGAGGTACCAATGGCAACGGGTGCCAGAGAAAATTTTGTAAAAGTTTATTTTTCTTTCAACTATCCTAGCAGTAGTAGAAAACTGGATAGAAAAGTAGAAGGCTCTCTCCCCACCCTCCGCTCCCTCCCTGCCAGAGGCAGGTACGGAAAAAGGTTGAAGAAAATACCTTGACCCTGGAAAAGTAGCCAAGGAAATTTTACAGGAAAGTGGAGAATATATAAATAGCTCTATATTTAGCTTGCTCACAGAGACACCGTTCAAGCGATCTCCTGCAGAGTTTTCTTATGTTTTAGTCTTAAACTACGAGAGTATTCAGTACTTTGTCTAGCCTATTTTCAAACACATTTACACTTTGACTGGAAACAACCTCTGAGGGAAGTTGGTTCCAGATATTAACTATTTTATAGGAAAATAAATTTCCGCAGACTGAGGTCCTAAATGTCTTTACACACTCAAATAGTGTGCAAGATTTCGTCTACCCTTTTCTTGAACTGATCCACAGAGGAACTGTTCACAACTTCCGAAGGTAACCTGTTCCATGTGTCACAGATCTTATACGTAAAGTAATTCCCACACACACTAGTCCTAAACCGTTTCAAATCCAACTTCCAACCATTGTTGCGAGTTGGGTTATCATTTAAACTAAACATACTTCTAAAATCGACATCGTTGAACCCGCGTAAGAGCTTGAAAACCTCGATCAGTTGACCGCGCAGCCTCCGAGTTTCAAGCGAAAACAAGTTCAGGGCGCGTAACCGTCGATTGTAGCCCATATGCCTAACGGAAGGGATTAACTTTGTGGCCCTCGCCTGCACTCGCTCCAGCCTCTCAATATCTTTCCTGAGGGTGGGCGACCAGAACTGCACAGCATACTCCAGGTGCGGCCGAACAAGGGAATTGTACAGTGAGAGCACAATCTCCTTGTTCCGAAACTGAAATTGCCTCCTGATATAACTCAATAGTTTCTGGGCTTTCTTTTCCACCTCTACACACTGTTTCGTAAACTTAAGATCGCTGCTAATTAGCACACCCAAGTCCTTTTCTAAATCAGTCACCTCGATAGTACTACCCAACATCGAGTAGTCCGACTTGGGACTGGCGTAGCCAATGTGCATCACTTTGCATTTACCCAAGTTAAACGGCATTTGCCATTTTTTGGACCACTCTCCTATCCTACCTAGGTCCGCACGCAGTTGCTCGATCGCTTTGGGCGTCCCAACATTGGCCCCAAGCTTGGTGTCATCAGCGAATTTGGCGATCCGGCTGACGATGCCACCGTCGATATCATTTATGTAAATGATAAACAACAGTGGCCCCAAAACGGAACCCTGAGGAACCCCACTAGTGACCGAGGCCCAACCCGAACTAGCCCCTTTAATTACAACCCTCTGCCGCCTATTCCTCAGCCAGTTTTCAATCCACCTACCTATTTCCCCACCGATACCCAGCGCGCGCACTTTCGCCATTAGCCGGCGGTGAGGTACCTTATCAAAGGCTTTCTGAAAGTCGAGATAAAGTATGTCAATCGCCCTACTCTTACCATACTCACTCAACATGACGTGGAAAAACTCGAGCAAGTTAGTGAGACACGACCTATGCCGTCTAAACCCACGTTGGGAGTCCCCAAGCAGCTTGTAGGAATCCAAATGGTCAACGATCCTATCAGCTATTATCCCTTCTAATAATTTACCTACAACTGAAGTGAGACTAATGGGACGATAGTTCCCTGGATTTTCGTGATCCCCTTTCTTAAAGATAGGGGTCACGTTGGCTTCCCTCCAGTCACCAGGCACCTGGCCCATCTCCAACGATTTGTTGAAGACTGTAGCCAGGTGGGGAGCCAGAGAGAGAGCCAGAGAGAGAGAGAAGAGGGAAGAGAGAAAAGAGAGACCTTTAAAGTTTTACTCTACAAAAGTTACATAACAAAAGGTAAAAGGCTGCCACAAGACTCCAGACGGCCAAGTCGTAAAATCAACTTTAGGGTTCAAAACAGACTCGAAAAATGCTTTCAACTCCCGTTCTGTGTGCTCGATATTGATGTTGATCAAAAGGATCAATCTTTCTTAATCCTTCGAACGAATAATCGCTTCAGACGTATTTACGAAGATCGTGCAGTGACAAAATAATAAGAAATGGCCACTCATTAAATAACTGCTCACAAAGTCATTGAGGCTGAAAATTGTGTTCTGTCGGAGGGAAATAAGTCGCAAAACACACTATCTTCTCTACGTATAAGAATCGTACAAAACTATAAAATTTCTTGCTTTTAAGATTCGGCCGTTGTTTTACGATACAGTCCATCTTAATGAAAATCTTCACGTATTACTACTACTATTAATAACACTGGTCAACAAAGATTTTTCATCAGAGTAAAATTTGTGGTGGCTGGATAGCATTTTTCACGCTGATTCCAAAACTGCATTCAGATGTTTTCTAGCACGTATAGTTTTCAAGATGAAGGCATATATATAATTAGACAGATTTAACCATTTTAAATAGGCAAAATACGAATATTTCAACATTTGATTGTGTTTATTTTATTGTGTTTTTTTAGTTTATTCATCTTATTTATTTCAATTATCTTAATTATACATCTTATGTATTTCAGGTGTGAGCTTTTACGTCTAGCAGCATTGTGATTCAGGCAACAACGCCGTGCTTTGTGTGTCAAAAGATCAGTCCAGTCCAAGAACTTGTTGTGTCAAGTTGGTGTACATTTTTTTTGAATTTATAGTTTGCTCAGGTCAGTCAACATGCCTCGACAATGTAAGAATGACCCCGACAAGTTCTGTTTCGTATGCGGCCAGTTGACAACTAAAACAGCGACGAAGTATTACAACCGACATTAAGAAAATATACAAGCTATACTTTGGTTGCCATCTAGGTGACCAAGATAAACCATGGTCGCCACATCAAATCTGTTCTGGCTGTTCAAATGGATTACGTGATTGGCTAAACAAAAAGAAAGCTTCAATGCCATTTGCCATACCCATGATATGGAGGGAGCCGAGAGATCATCATGAAGACTGTTATTTTTGTAGTGTGAACTTATTTTCTGCCAAGAACAAACACCAGATTGTATATCCAAACTTGGATTCAGCACGTAGACCAGTAAAACATGATGAAACATTGCCCATTCCAATTCCCCCAAGTGATAGGCTAGATTCTATCATAGATGACATGGAAAGTGATGAAGGTGCAACTGGCGTTTCCGGACCATCTACAGAACCAGAGTACACTTTTGAAGGTAGACATTTAGAGCCTAAAAAGTTAACCCAAGGGCAGTTGAATGATCTTGTTAGAGACTTATCGCTGTCTAAAGAGAAATCAGAGCTTCTCGCCTCAAGACTAAAGGAGAACAATTTACTTGAGAACAATGTTCGTATTAGTTACTACCAAAGGCGGAATTTTGAATTAACAGCATTCTTTTCAGTAGACGGTCCTCTCTGTTATTGCCATGACATCAATGGACTATTTACAGCCATATCTCAGATGTATGTGGCATCTGAGTGGCGCCTCTTTATTGATTCGTCGCAGAGAAGCCTGAAAGCAGTTCTTTTGCATAATGGTAATATAATGCCATCCATCCCCATTGCCCATTCCGTCCATCTAAAAGAGAGATATGACAATATGGATATACTACTTAAGGCAATCAAATACGACAGTCATCAATGGAATGTTTGTGGAGATCTAAAAGTTATAGGAATGCTTATGGGTATGCAGTCAGGATTCACAAAATTTTGTTGTTTCCTTTGCCTGTGGGACAGTCGCGCCACTATAGAACATTACACCAAAAGTGACTGGCCACTTAGGCATACATATGTCCCAGGGATAAGCAATGTCCAGTCTGTCCCTTTAGTGGATCCCCAAAAGATCTACCTGCCACCTCTTCACATTAAACTTGGTTTAATGAAGAATTTTGTTAAAGCAATGGGTAAAGTCAATTCTGAAGGGTTCCAATACCTTTCAAGGAAATTTCCGAAGGTTACTGCAGCAAAATTGAAGGAAGGAATTTTTGTTGGGCCACAAATAAGGGAGGTTTTGAATGACATTGAATTTGAAGAAGTCCTAAGTCCGCTGGAATTGAAGGCTTGGCTGGCGTTCAAATGGATATGTGAAAACTTTCTTGGAAGCAACAAGTCACCTGCGTATAAGGATGGAGTCAAGAACCTCCTTGATGCCTTCAAAGAAATGGAGTGTCGAATGTCGTTAAAAATTCACTTCCTGCATTCCCACTTAGATTTCTTTCCTGAAAACCTTGGTGCAGTGAGTGACGAGCAAGGAGAGCGCTTCCATCAAGATATTCAGATGATGGAGAAGCGCTACCAAGGATATTGGAATGAAAGCATGATGGCGGACCATTGTTGGATGCTGTATCGTGACAATCCAGGCCAAATTTACAAAAGGAAATCACACTTACAGCGCTTTTAATAAAATAATGTATATATTCTTTATTTATAAGTACATTGAATAAGGTATATGATGTATTTGTTGTTTAGCATTCCTAAGTGTGATCTATACATCCATAAATTTTCTTATAGCAATATCAAAAACTTAAAAATATCAAAACCAGTGTATCTATATAACTATACGTACTAGAAAAGAAATAAAACCAGATTCGGAATCAGCGCGAAAATTGCATTAAGAAAAGTGTGATCATGTTTGTGATGAGAAAAAAAAAGTTTCATTTTGTTGGCCAGTGTAATGTTTTGGGGCAACTTCGCCATTTGTACTATAAAAGTAGCAGAGATCTTAAAAAGTAGCTCAAATTCTTAACGCCAGAATAATACAAATTTTTCACGAACTACTACAGTTCAATTATGTGGAAAGTTCGCCGATGATGAAAATTCTGTTCGAAAACACTCAAAAGGTTCCGTTCAGTAGCAATTCATAATTGGTTGGAAAAATCATTTGACCTAAGTAAATAACGGACCACTTGGAATGACAGTATATTCAATACCTATTTATTTTAATGATCAAACTATTTTTCACCCATTTATGAACTTGGTCTGAATTTTGCAAATTCCATTATTTTTCTATCTATTTTATTTCATAGATAAACTTTCGTTCACAACTGAATAGAAATGTTGGGTAAATATCCTCAGTTTAGAAAAGTTGAATTCAAGGAATAAAGTTCTAACAAGTTATTAAAGAGGAGCGCAAGATTTCGGCCATTTCTAAGGTCTTCAACACCTGATGATGACCTTAATGTTGCAGAAAGTTCGTGATTCTAATAAATCTTCCATTGTGGCTTTATTCTTTTAATAATAATAATAATAATAATAATAATAATAATAATACATGCACACACACACACACACACACACACACACACACACACACACACACATATATATATATACACACACACACAGTGTATATATAGTTTGCTTGTACCTTGTGGGTAATGGACGTGTTGTTTCTCTCTGTATTAACACTCAAATAAGAAGGGAATAAACTACTCGGCGATTTATTCTGTTTACACCCGAAAGTGTATAAAGTATCAGTGAATCCGTGCATATAAACTATTAAGTGAAATTCAGGAAAATTAAGAAAGTGCAATACAGTTTACATAAATTATTACCAGTTTAACGTATATATTTAAACCATAATACGGTTGGCATTCGAGAAATTTTGAAACACGGCGGGGAAAAAGGTCATAAAACGCAAAAGTCAGAAAACCCTCGTGACCATCGAAAGGGAAGAGAAAAGGAAAAAAAAAAAAATGTGTATATTTCATTTTACGCTAATTAATGAATATCATGACCATGGGTCCAAATTCTCACTTAATCTGCAATTTGTGTAATCTGGAAACAACTGAAAATTCAGCAATAAGATGCGATTTCTATCAAAAACTGCACGACTTTATCTGCATGAATTGGGATGATAGGAAAATATCTTGTCTCGAACGCGAAACAGATCGTGGTAATCAAATTTCTATGTGACGCATGTACACAGACTGTAAACTCCTTCGCGGTATTTAAAGAAATGGAGAAAGCAAATTCGAGTGTTACAAAAAAGGATGAAATAATGGGGAAACAAGAGTCCGGAAATGTCCCAATGAAAATTCGGGTGGATGAGAGAGAGGAGGAAATAACGAACAACAATATTAAATACGGAATGAAGACAGACGAAGGGAGAGAGAAGTAAAATTTGCGAGGTAAAACTGTCCAACGAGCGAAATGATAAGATAACTAAAAACGTAGGAAATAAACAGCTAAAGAAAAATAATAATACCAAAATTAAGAACATTGAAAATAATAACATAAGTAGAAGCGTAGAAAATACAGTATGTAAATACTACGCAAAAGGGAACTGCAGATATCGGGATGGGCAATTCATCTATGCACATCCCACATTATACAAGTGGATATTGCTAATTTGAAAAGAAGTGCAAGTTCCACCATCTTACTGTCTGCAACACCTATGCAAGATATGGGAGGTGCAAATACGGACAAAAATGCCGTTACCACCACCACCTTCAAAGGAATGCAACGGGTGAACAGGAAAAACGAACATCAAAAGAGGGCACCAATTTTTTAGACGTAACCAGCACAATTCAGCTGCTAAATACTATCCAGCTGACAAATATAAGAATCCGAGAGCCGGACAGAAGGCACGCACAAAGACACTTCATGTGCTATCGGGACAACAGGTATCGACAAAGATAGAGAGAGGCAAATTCTCGGCGGACCACAAGGCAACGAAACCGGCACCACAGTTGGAAAACGAATCGGAACCACCTGTACGAGAAGACGATAGAGAAAAAACAAAAATAATCCTAGCCAACATTCAGGGCCTTAAATCAAATCAATCCTCGAACAAAGTTTTATACCTGAAAGGACTCGTGCAAGAAGCCGGAGCAGACTTTACATGCCTCACGGAAACTCATCTAAAAGACTGCCAGGCGAACTGTGAAAACCGAGTTCTGTATTGACAAAAAAGAAATACAAATTGACAACTATAACATACTCCGAGCCGACAGAACAGCGAGACGTAAAGGAGGATGTGCTATTTACACACGCGAAAGGCATATGGCAGAAATGACTAAGTACCTCAAACAGCTACGTAGAATATGTAGCAGCAAAAGTTGAAAAATTAAATATGGTACTAATTGTAATGTAGACCCCCCAAAACACGCCAACCTCAAAATTTTCAGATTCCATTACAGAGGTAAGAAACTGGGCAAAAGATCAACTCTCTCCAACCCCAAACATTTTTCTCTGTGGTGATTTTAATTTCCCATTCCTGAAATATAAAATGATAGGAAAAAATATATGTATACACCAGGAAAAGGAGGGCACATGGGAAGACCAAGAGCAGGTAAAAATGCTGCTAGCTCTAGCTGATGAATTTATGTTAACAAGAAATAACAGAAAACACAAGAAATAAGAGAAAACAAGAAAAAACAACTGCCTAGATTTGGTATTCACAAACCAACAGCAACCTAATTGATAATGTAAAAATATTTCCATATTATACATTATGGAAATAATAACCAATATAAAAGCAACAGGAAAGGAAAGAACACGAACAACAGAAAGAAGCAAATTCCAATTTTTTATTTTCACTCCAAAGCTATAAACTGGGAAGATGTTGCATCCAGCATGGAAGTAATATGATAGATTGGAAAACCATTTTCGAGGCCAAGACAACGGAAGAGATTCTAATGACTTTAGAGAAGACGCTGGAAATTGTGAAAGACATGTCCCAAAAATAGAGCAAAGAGGAAAGAGAAGCAGGTTCGAGAGACAAAAGAGGTAATTGTTCCGAAAGAGAGAAAGAGTGATTGCAAAACTAAGTAACTGTAAAGATAACATCAGGAAAATATTAAATGATAAACTGCAGAGTATAGATGACGTCATACAGGAATTAATTGAGAAGCATACAGAAAAAGACGACGACGACGCTATAGAAGCGATAAAGGTTAACTCAAAGTACTTCTATAATTTTGCAAAAAGGAAGTCAAAAAACCATGTGACTATCGGACCTCTGAAAAACGAGAACAGCGCTTTATCTGATGATCTAACAGAAGTATCTGAAATATTAAGAGCTCAGTACGAATCATCTTCCAGTATCCCAAAAACTGACAAACTGATATGCGATAGAAACGCGTTCTTTGAAGAACTACTACAAGGGAAAGTATAACTGACTTCGACTTTACGACAGATGATATTACACAAGCTATAAAGAAACTAAAAGCACACTCAGCGGCAAGACCGGATAAATGGAATGCCACACTGATCAAAAACTGCAAGAATGCAATCGCTGAACCCCTATATTGGAAATGGAGACGATCGCTAGACACGGGAGAAATACCGGACATCCTGAAGAGCGCGAACATATTTGAAAGAATAGACAGAAAATCTATGACTTTTTGGAAACTGAAAAAATTCAATGATAACCAACATGGGTTTCGGTCAGGCAGATCATGCCTATCACAACTAATGGACCACCACAACATTATTGATGCACTTGAAAGTAATGAAAACTATGATGTAATATACACAGACTTTACCAAAGCGATCGATAAATGTGACCATGGAATCATAATACATAAACTGAAATATATGGGAACA
This sequence comes from Bathynomus jamesi, assembly GCA_023014485.1. Classification (NCBI taxonomy): domain Eukaryota; kingdom Metazoa; phylum Arthropoda; class Malacostraca; order Isopoda; family Cirolanidae; genus Bathynomus; species Bathynomus jamesi. The sequence goes on along the minus strand of JAJOZX010001367.1, from coordinate 546,897 downwards.
ACAGGAAAAGTAGGGAAATGGATATATAATTTCCTTAGTGAGCGGCGACAAGTCGTTATAGTACAAGGAGTATCTTCATCAGAATCAGAGGTCCTCAGTTCAGTACCACAAGGAACACTATCAGCTCCACTACTCTTCATAATCATGCTAACTTACATAGATGAGGACGTTACCAGAGACAGCACAGTAACATCCTTTGTCGATGCCACAAAGATCAGTAGAAAAATAAGAAACCCAGAAGATATGGGATCTCTACAAACTGATATGAACAGAATCTACAAGTGGACGGAAGACAATATGAAGTTTAACACAGAAATTTCAACTGTTACGGTACGGAAAAAGAGAAGAACTAAAATCCATGGAATATTATACTCCAAATGGACAGGAAATTCAGAGAAATTCTAAAGCAAAAGACTTAGGGGTTGTAATGACTGGTGATGCGAAATTTGAAACAAAATAAGAGCTGTAAACAGAGCAGAGAGAATAACTGGGCACATATTGAGAACCTTTAAACGAAGGGATAGGAATATAATGATTACTGAAAACACTGATCATACCCAAGTTGGAATACTGCTCAGTCCTAACATCCCCATATAAAAAAGACATTAGACAGCTAGAAGGGATTCAGAGAAGCTTCACAGCCAGGATTCAAGGGGTGCAAATACGCCTTGATTACTGGGAAAGGTTACGCGAACTAAACCAATATTCACTGGAAAGGAGGAGAGAGATACACCATCATTTACACTTGGAAAATAATGGAGAAACTAGTCCCTAATCTTACTCTTACCGCTTTAACTCCCCAAACAACGGTGGAATGTAAAAAAGGAAGACTGTGTCGTGTTCCCAAATTAAAGGCGAGACAGGGAACATCCTTAACCCTGAACGAAAATAGTTTTCTTGCGAGAGGACCAAAACTGTTTAATAAGCTGCCCAAAGACCCTAAGGAACACGAATGGTGTTGCAGTGGACATCTTCAAAGGATTAGACGCCTGACTCAGAACAATCCCCGATGAGCCGGGCGTACCTGGCTATGAGGTGGACAGTACAAGAAACCAACTCACTACTTCATCAGGCCAACTCGAGAGGAGGGGTGACAAGCTTTACCTTCGTGAAATGAGGAATCATCGCACGGAACCTTTGAAAGGTTGAAAGGAAAGGTGTGTGTGTGTGTGTGTGTGTGTGTACACACACACACGACGGCCACTCAATATAATGTATGGAATACCAGGTACAGAATTTAAATTCTGTACCGATTCATTGATTTGTTGAACCTGGTATTCGATACATTAAAACCAAGCTCACCCTCTAGTCTAATGTTAATTTCGCAGCCATCCCCTACCTAAAAGAAAAAATAATATAATCAACACTGAAAATTCCTATAGCGCGACTTTTGCGCCACCCTATATATATATATATAATATATATATATAATATATATATATATATATAGTGGAAATTTTAGCCTTGTGAGAAACTGCAAAACCAATGTAGATGAAACTCATATTGACGGGGATTTTCCAAAACCTAACCTCGTAAACGCCTCACCTCTAATTTATTTTTTATTTTTAATTGTTTACTTATTTTATTATTATTTCGCTTTAATTCTTGTTGTCATATAATTCATCATAAGAAAAAAAATGAAGACTCCGCTGAGTTTCTTTTTCCTTGTAACAATTAGGCTTCAAATGCTTGTTAACCTTACAGATATGAGACAATATTCAGGTTTTTCCTTTTGTATTGTTTGATGGGGTTATTTAATCCCCTTCGCGACATATATGGTGACAGAGGGGACCTACAGCTCCATACGGGAGCCGAACCACAGGGTCGCCGCATTATCTGGACGCGGAAGACAGTGCCCCCCCGGCCACCCTCCCATCCAATTTCGATCCAGACCCGATGTCGCTTAACTTCGCTGATCGACGAGAAGCGGCGTTACCACACTGGCCACGACATACTCCTTTTCCTTCTAAATTTGGGGTTTTGCTACCTACGGCGATTTTGGAATAAAACCATCGCTATTTCTGCAAATATTTGGATCAATAAATTCTTGTATCGTACGAGTAACTTAACTATAATTAAAAACTAAATCTTGAGAAACTTTCAAACCTACTTTTTAATTAAATTTAATCAATTGAATTACGTAACGAAAATATATAATTTATAAAAGCCAAAAAAAATATATATTATTGATTAGTAGTTCGTCTAAAAATATCTCAATTGGAAAAAGAGGTTAAAGTCAATCATGCGTGATTTATGATTAAATATAAAAAGTCTCTACACGAGTAAAGTCATTGTGTAGTTAGGTTGGCAAAGGATTTTGAAATTATTTCTCCTTTTTTCATAGGATCATATTTTTCATGCGGGTTTTTTATGATAGAATATGTTGAATTTACGAGTCGAATATTCGACCGTCTACTACGCTCCAAATTTATAGTTTCAGGCAAGAAAGTTGGGTAAAAACAAAAAAAAATATTCTGAAAAGATAAAAAAAAATTACTAATTAGTACTGATGATTGGTTTTGATTTGGGAACTTTATTAATGCCATCAAAACGAATAAAATACCCAAAGAAAACCAGAACATTGCCAAGTGATAAATTTTAGGGTTTTTTTTTTTTTTAATTTTAGATTGCTGAGCGAATTGTTTTTCCGAGACTATGTTCATTCGAGTTTCAAATGAAGAATTTTTTTGCCAATGTAGGATGAATTACGTTAAACACAATCATATTTATAGTTTAGAGACGAACACATGAAGGTAGGCAGTTTGGAAGGTTTCGTTTTATGTAAAAGATAGGCTCAATGGTAACATTATCAGTAAATGTACGTTTCTAGTCAGTTTTAAAGGGAAGAAATGGCTGTAATTTCAACAACTTTATGACGGTCTTTAGATTGCTGGAAGACCATTAAAATAGGAATTTTCACAAAAAAAATAAAATAAAAAATTATATATATATTATTAACGTTGTCATAAACATGGACATCATAATTTGAGGTCTGTTCTAGCCTTTCAACGAGTCTGTGGTCTACCTCTATCCTAAGCTATCACATACAAACACTAAAAAATCTACTGAAATATGAAAGTGTGACCGAAATAAATATACCCAAAAAATTATAAAATATAATAGCAAATATTCTAAAGAAAAGTCGTTTTTAATGTTTTATTTGAACACGAAACAAAAGCAAAAAATAGTATTTTGAGGGCGAGCCTAAGTGCATGACTAGCCTTGACCTGGAACATGAATACAAAGTAAAAAGAAGCGTTTTATTACTGGTTTATTCCAGCAATTTAGGCAAAAAACTAACTGAACATGTAATTATAGTCTAATATAATTATATTAATAAGTGATCGAAAAAGCTATTTTCCTCATCACAAATACAAAACCTCCGTTGATATGACTTTAGTAATTGGTAATCCTGAGCGCGCGTCAGAAACGTTTAATACCGCACACGCCATAGTCTATATATTATTGGTCAATAATAAATATACAAGAAACATAAATCCCAAACTTAACTTTGCTCCCATTCTACAAATATAAATTGCCTAGGCAAGTAAATTGAAAATTGAAAGTAGGCCCAGAGCGACTTGCCAACAAGCAAAAAGGTTAATTTATTTTTTATCCCATCCAAAAGTCCTAAATCTCGAAATTAAAATTGTTCAATTAGTTGTTAATTAGTATGGCTTGACTTACTCTAATTTATTTAAGGCCATTTGTAGTATGTCTATAACCTCGGGTAAAGCCTAAGAATAATCAATAAAGGGACTAAAATTAGCTCTACTACGACAAACCTGGAACAAGACCTAGAATTACACAGTAATATACGTGAGAGTAGGTATGTAGGCTTGGGGATAGAGATCTATATAAAACTTCGTAATTATATCCATTGAGAAAAAGTTCAGTAAATATTAACAGAGACCATTTTTTCATTATGGAGTATACTGTATTGTAGAACTTGGGGTTCATAGAAATGCCGTGCTGAAATTAGGCTCCAAGATCTTTCAGTCAGCTACCTAAGGGGCCATTCAAAACCCACGTGGTCCTTAAAGGGGGGAGGGGGTTTCTTATTTGACCACCAAGGGCCACATGGGGGAGAGGAGGGTCTTGACGTTTAACCACGTGGCCAATACTACGCATTAAAGTATCCGGTTTATAATATTGTTTATCATTATATATATACAGAGACATGTAAGAAGTAAATAGACAGCCCAGATTTTGCTGTAACAATTTGGCGTAAAAGATTCAACAATTCTGATCGTGTTGCTGGTTTTTTGGGCTTTTTACGTAGTCTTGTCTAGTATTGCCCACACGTGTTCTATGGGGTTCATGTCAGGGGACTGACTCGGCCAAGGAAGTTTGATCCATTTCGTCCTTCCCATTCTTCGTTTTTTGCAGTGTGCATGGGGCTCCATCTCCATGAACAGGCAGCTGTCTTTTTCAATTTGACCACTTGAGAATATTGGCATAAGTCCTCTTCAAGGATAGAAATGTAGGAAACGAATATTAGTCATAATAATGGCCAAAAAATGGATGCATACATTTTACCATAAAATTAAGGGTGTCTATTTACTTCTTGCATGACTATATATAACTTATATATGAAAATTATTTCACGAAAGTAACACGTGAAAATATTTATGATGAATAAAACCACGAAGGAAAGGAAACACAAAAGGTGCTCAAGCGCTTTCGTCTAATGACATCCTCAGGAACACTGAAGTACATAAAAGTTACGGCCTATATATAGGTTACAGAAAGAAAAAAAAAAAATAAAATAAATACATACACACAAATATATATATACATACATATCTACACACACACACACACACACAACACACAACATATATATATATATATAATATATATATATATGATATATATAATATAATGCAATAAAACGGAAGAAAGTAAATTAAAAATTAAAAATTAGAGGATTAACAAAGAGGCATACAGATTTGTAAGGAAAAATATCGATTTTTAGCACAAGATCAAATGAATAATAAAAATACAAATTTATACTAGAAATCTGCCCGAGTTTTAACACTGCCTTTTAGAGTCAAGTTTCGATATATATAAAAATAAAATGAAGATTAAAGTTAATAAAGTAGCATACAAGTTTACCAAAAATTTAGCGTCCTACCCTTTTTATCTAAATTTGTTTTGAAGGAATTCAAAACAACAGGATCGAGTTGAAAAAGACCTTTGCTTATGTTGAAGTTATTTGAAAGTTGGATAATGGCAGACTCCAGAATATTTCTATTAACAATGTTGCTAGAATGAAATAAAACAAGCATTATTCCAATCAATACAGTGGGATAACTCTGACAAATGGACAAAAAGAGCACTGGACAACTGTCCTGTTCTAACGGAATATTGATGCTGTTTTATACGTGTGTGCAAATCCTTTCCCGTCTGACCTATGTAAAAGGAATCACATTGTTTACACCCAATTTTATAGATAATGCCTGAATTATTGGTAGGGCTATTTTTTAGTATGATATTTTTCACAATATTGTTATATGAAAATACTACATTAATATCCAAAAGTTTAAGTACTTAGCAATGCCTAAAAAGCTCGGGAAAAATGGAAGTACTAAATATTTTTTGACAAAGTACGAGTACCCCACTAAGAAGGCCATTTTTCATCAATGTTCTCCGCGCCCTTAGGATCGCCAGTCCGGAATACATCGATGCCGAATTGGAAAAAATCAACGGTATTGGAAGTGATCTGTGTTACCCATCTGCGTTTATGGAATCTTGTCTCAACAAGGCAAAACGAACTTTCTATCGTGTCAATAATAACACTCGTACTTTGTCAAAAAATATTTTAGTACTTCCATTTTTCCCGGGCTTTTTAGGCATTGCTAATGTACTTAAACTTTGGATATTAATGTAGTATTTTCATAACACAATATTGTGAAAAATATCATACTAAAAAATAGCCCTACCAATAATTCAGGCATTATCTATAAAATTGGGTGTAAACAATGTGATTCCTTTTACATAGGTCAGACGGGAAAGGATTGCACACACGTATAAAACAGCATCAATATTCCGTTAGAACAGGACAGTTGTCCAGTGCTCTTTTTTTCCATTTGTCAGAGTTATCCCACTGTATTGATTGGAATAATGCTTCAGTTTTATTTCATTCTAGCAACATTGTTAATAGAAATATTCTGGAGTCTGCCATTATCCAACTTTCAAATAACTTCAACATAAGCAAAGGTCTTTTTCAACTCGATCCTGTTGTTTTGAATTCCTTCAAAACAAATTTAGATAAAAAGGGTAGGACGCTAAATCTTTGGTAAACTTGTATGCTACTTTATTAACTTTAATCTTCATTTTATTTTTATATATATTGAAACTTGACTCTAAAAGGCAAAGTGTTAAAACCCGGGCAGATTTCCAGTATAAATTTGTATTTTTATAATTCATTTGATCTTGTGCTAAAAATCGATATTTTTCCTTACAAATCTGTATGCCTCTTTGTTAATCCTCTAATTTTTAATTTTAATTTTACTTCTCCGTTTATTGCATATATATATATACATATATATATATATATATATATATATATATATGTGTGTGTAGATAGATATGTATGTTATATATATATATATATATATGTTTGTGTGTATGTTATTTATTTTATTTTTTTTTCTTTCTGTAACCTATATATAGGCCGTAACCTTTTATGTACTTCACTGTTCCTGAGGATGTCATTAGACGAAAGCGCTTGAGCACCTTTTTGCGTTTCCTTTCCTTTGTGGTTTTATTCATCATAAATATATATATCAGGTCATCCCATAAGTAATTTTTTTTTTATCGGAATTTGAAGGACAAAAAAAACTCGACTGAAACTTTTTAATCTAGTATATATTTTCCATCGGAATCAATGACACACTGCCAACGTCCTACAAGCTTTTCAATGCCATGTTTATAAAATTCAGGCGGTTTTGAGGCAAAAAACGTACAAAGCTGGTGTGCAGGTCATCTAAAGAAGTATACTGTTCTCGTCAAGATAGTTTTGCATACTCCTGAAGAGATGATAATCTGAAGGCGCAAGGTCTGGAGAATATGGAGGATGTGGAAGTTTTTCCCACCCAAGCTCCTCAATTTTTGCAAAAGGAAGTGCGTTGTCGTGGTGGAACACGATTCCTTTCCGATTAACCAAAGAAAGTCTCTTTTCTTTTAGTGCAGTGTTCAATCGATCCAGTTGTTGACAGTAGACTTGAGCGGTGATTGTTTGGTTGTGTGGTAAGGTTTCAAAGTGTATTACACCACCTTTATCCCACCAAACACTAAGCAACACCTTCCGAGGGTGAAGATTTGGTTTTGGCTGTGGTGTCGCTGTTTCTCCGGCACAAACCCACTGTCGACGGCGCTTAACATTCTGGTACAGTATCCACTTTTCATCATCAGTCACTAAACGGTGCAAAAACGGTTCTTGGATTTCACGGGAATGAAGAGCTGTGCTAATGTTTACCAGCACCCTCAGATTGTCGACCGACAATTCATGTGGCACCCATTTTCCTAACTTAGGCACTTTCCCGAGTTGTTGCAAATGTCGATAAATGGTGGACGGGGATGAATTGAGTTTCTAAGCCAATTCTTCGACAGTTGTTGAACAGTCTTCTTCAAGTGCGGCTAACAGCAGATCATCATCAAACTCAGCAGGGCGTCCAGAGCGTGCTGCATCTGTCAAACAGCAGTCACCATTCCTAAACTTTTGAAACCATCTTTGACATTTCCTCACATGCAGAATATCGTTGCCATAAACGTCCTGAATGTTTCGCGTTGCTTCAGTAGCACTATTCCCTTTTTTGAACTCGTAAAGCATTATATGCCTGATATGCTCTTCTGATACGCCATGTTTATGAGGGGTTCACATAAAGCAAAAACACACGTCTTCACTGGTCAAGGTCTGTAAAGTATGTAGCGAAACACGATAGATCTCCTCTTAGATATAACCTTCGGAAAATTTATGCTTAAACCGAGTAGGACTAGTTTAAACTTAATCTATCGTAAAAAACGACATTACTTATGGGATGACGTGAGAGAGATATATATATATATATATTATATATATATACACACACTAATGGAGCGACCCGGCGTTGCCGGGTGGATGTTGAACGCTATATATATATATAATATATATATATTACGTTGTGCACCTGGGTGTTGAACGCCCGGTTAGGTTAATTGAATGCTCCGTTAGGTCAACTGTACGCCCTTGATAATTGGTTAGGTTAAGTCGTGATATTTTCGTTAGCTTTAGGTTCAAAATGGAAGCAATTACAAACATGAAACTTCTCACACATATTGCTTAGGTCCCGAGGTTGTGCACCTGGGTGTTAAATGCCAGGTTAGGTTAATTGAATGCCCGGTTAGGTCAACTCTACGCCCTTGACGATTGGTTAGGTTAAGTCGTCATATACTCGTTAGCTTTAAAGAAAATATCACGACTCAACCTGACCAATCGTCAAGGGCGTACAATTAACCTAACCGGGCATTCAATTAATCTAATCGGGCATATATATATATATATTATATATATATATATATTATATATATACAGGGTGGGCCGTAAGTTTCCATACATAGGAAAATAAACATTTTTTTATGGACAACCATTTTTATTTATATAATATGCTCTACATGGTTGCCATTGTTTTGAAAACACATTTCAATACGTGTTTCCCACTGTTGATGAACACGCATTAGCACAGTTGACGTTATGCTTGTAATGGCGTTGGTGATACGTTCCTTTAGATGATTTATGTCTCGTATCTTTTCCTGATACACCATGGCCTTCAAGTGCCCCAAGGATAGAAATCAAGGGGGGTGAGATCTGGGGATCTGGGAGGCCACTCCACAGGACCACGCCGACCAATCCAAGCATCCGGAAACTGCTGCTGATCCAAATACCGACGCACGTGAAGACCATAATGAGGTGGAGCTCCATCTTGCTGGAAGTAAACTGGGAAGTTACCTTCCTCGTTTAGCAGGGATGGGAAAATCTCTTCTTGCAACATGTTAAGATACCTTTCGGCATTAAGATCCACTGACAAAAATTGGTCCAATAATTCTGTCACCCCATATCCCGGCCCACACCATCACTTTACCGGCACCTTGCATCTCGTCGGACTCAGCCAGTTAGGGTTAGCATTACTCCAATAACGTATGTTTTGCCGATTAACCTTCCATTGACGTAAAAATTTGCTTCATCAGTAAACAAGATCTTACAAACGTATATTCTTAGGGTATCTGAAACATAAAACAAACGTTTAAATTTTCCTATGTATGGAAACTTACGGCCCACCCTGTATATGTATATATATATATATATATGTGTGAAGTGAAGTTTCATGCTTGTAACTGCGTCCTTTTATTATTATAGACTAGTACAGTTCCCATCGCTTCGCTGACGGTTAGACAGGCTAAACTACAAAAAAAGAACCCAGCCGTGAAAATTTTGAGCTTCACATTGTGTCAATAGGGTGTTTCAATGTGTCAACATTTCTGAATCTGGTATCTCCCAAAACCTCCTCACCCCCATTCATACAACTTGGGAGCTAACCCCCTCCCCCATTACCCCCACCTCCACCCTTCCTCCATTGCTAAACTACAAAAAAGAACACAGTCATGAAAATCTTGAGCTTCACATTGCCGCCCGTAATACAATTTCTGAATTTTTTTCTCAATTTCTGAAAGTGTGACGGACGGACGGACAGCTCTCTATTATAATACTAGCTGAAGTGGGCCCTACGGGCCCATTTAGCTACTCCCGTGGTGCTGGGCCTTTGGCCTCAGTAATTGGGGAGCCGCAGGCCCCCCCAGTTACCGGGGAGTCAATTATTCAGTCAATAAAACTATAGAAAAGAAAATGACAACTCGAAGACTTTTTGAAAGCCGTAAAAATATTAGTCTGTAATGGTTGCAGCACCAGTATGAAAGTGCATAAAAGAACTCATTTGGTAATTTTTGAACTAGCCGCAGATTAAATTTCGGCTCAAAGCTGAACGCAAAAGCAAATATTTTTACACTTTTAAAATTATAATTAAAAGTAGAATTCATTACGCCTTTTTCTAATGCATTAAAATACAAATATCGCCCATATTATCAAGAATCTTCTTCTCTTTTCGAGCGTGACAGACTGACAGACATTCCTGGGTGTTTATAGTATTAATACTGTAGATTATTATTACGGGCGGCAATGTGAAGCTCAAGATTTTCATGACTTTTTTTTCTATAGTTTTATTGAACAAATAACTAGTCATGAAAATATTAAGATTCAGAAATCTTGACAATATGAAGCTCAAAATTTTCACGGCTGCGTTCTTTTCTGTAGTTTAATCGCGGTGCTGGGGCCTTCGGGCCCAGTAATTTTAATTAATTTATTAACACCCAGGTGCACAACCTGGAGACCTAATCAATGTGTTTGAAGTTTCATGTTTGTAACTGCTTCCATTTTGGAGTTATGGCTGGAACAGACAGACAGACAGACAGACAGACGTGCTATTTTATATATATATATATATATATATATATATATATATATATACACAGTCAGAATATCTGGGTGGTGTAGTGGTTAGCGTCGCTGACTACGAATCCATCGGCCCAGGGTTCGAGACCCGACGGCAGCCGGCGCGCAGCAAACCAGCTGTTCATCCTTCCACACAATAAAGAAGTGGTTGGTAGATAAATGGGTACCCTAGGTGGCCTAGTGGTTAAGACGCTGGGCTGCTGATGGGGCGTGGTTCGGATTCCACGTTAAACTGTAGGTCTAAGGTGGAGTGAAAAGCTTGACCTTCGTCAGAATGAACAGTTCGGGCGGAAGCTAACCAAAGGTTATATATATATATATTTCATAAACTCCAGAAAATTCGAATTTTTATAAACAAATTCGCTGTACCTTTATTTCGGAAAATTCTAGAAGATTCGAATCTTTAACGTTCATTGAAACAAATTCGCCATACTTTTAATTTTATTATTTTTAAGTTGCTTTATTTTCATTTGCATTTTAATTTACATAAGATTAAGAAGGGGTGGGGGTGACATCAGAAGACCACGTGGTTTTGGAGGGGGGTTTAAGTCATTGGCCACAAATGACCACAAGGGGGGGGGGGAACGGGTTTGAAAACCACCCGAAAAAGGACCACGTGGTTTTTGAATGACCCCTAAAACTATGCGGGAAAACTCCTGTACCGAGGACAAATCAAAACAGCTCGGGGCTTCTCTCTATCTGAAAGTTATTTTAATTTTTGTAGCGTATAAAGTTTATTTTCATATCTATAGAATACATCCTATATTTATTACTAAAAATGAGAAGCAACCATATCATTAATGAATATACAATAATTATTGGTACAGCTGTGGATACTTGATAATATCTTATTGGGCCAGACGGACCAGACCTATCCACTATGAAAGCCGGGTCCACCTAGAACAGTGTTCCTCAGCCGGATTTGCCCTACGACCCCCGTGTCAAGGTCTCAGGTCGGCGTGACCCCTTATCATCCCTACAGGGTAAACAAACTCACGCAGTGGTTTTTTTTTGCACACAAATCATTACAACAAGGGTAATAAACTACGACCCGAGGGGTCGCGACTCGCCATTTGAGAAAAAACTGACCTAAAACCATTGTGATGCCTCAAACAAGACCTTGTTGAGTCCACTCCGCAAACTATAACATACCTAGCACGTATTTATATATAGAAGAAGGGTAGAACAGTCCGAAGTCCAAACCCGCACGCCGAGCGATTTCTATCTGGGAGTTCTGAATTTCGAACATATCTTTTGGCCTCTGCCAAGTATTAACATCCAACCAGAAAATAAAAGATTTTAATACAATACCTTAATTTCAAAGAGCGTAAAAGAGTGGATTACAGTATCTCCCAATAAATACCAATCTGAAAATTAAATAAATTTCAAATTATGGCAAATGTGTAATACAAAAATGAAAAGTGGCTATCTGGTCCAGATACGTTATTATTACTTTATACATAGTTTAGGTGCCGTTCAAAAATTACATAACGCTCGTTTTGCTAAAACTTGACCCCCCCCATCCCTGTAACGTTCCGTAATGCTAGACCCCACACCCCCTAAGATGTTATGTAACATTTCTCCAACTTCACATCCCCCTACCTATTTTAATTAATTCATTTTCTGTTAAAAATTTACACCGACTCAATATTTGGAACATATTTTATAAATTGATGATACTCTTGTAACAACTTGTACTATCAATAAATTTTCTAAATTAAGATAAGTGTATTATTAGTGCTATTAAAAAAAAAAAATGTTTATCATTCGCCACAGGCACAGAGGGTCATAAAGTAGTAATTGGTTAAAAGCGTTACGTAACACCACTGGAAACACCCACCCACATGTAACATTCCGTAATATTTGGACCTACACCCCGACCCACCCCCGAGCATTACGTAATTTTTGAACGGCTCCCAACTGCATCATACCTTCCCATCATCATTACCTTACCTTCGAGTGTGACGTACAGTCAAGAGGCTAGAGAAACAAAAATTATTCGTTTTTCAGTTTAAACCTTCGTCGGTATCGATGAGAACGGACTACGTCGTGACCATGTCCCAACACCACTTCCCGTCGATTAGCAAAATTAACAACATTAGTTAAGCGACCCATGGTTCGGATACCACGTAAAGCTGTAGGTGCCCTCCGTCACGTAACCTTTTTTATTAGGAAGGTGGCTAAAGAACTCCCAAAAGAGAAACATAGGTGAGAACGTGATACCATAAGCTTTCACTAACTTCGATAGGTCAACATTCAACAATCATGGCAGAATTTTCGGTCTTGTATTCTCCTTTCACTTTAGTGTCATTAAACGTATTATTTATTCTGTCTAATAACCTATGCAAAGAAACCACTCGAATTAATGAAACAATGAAACGGATGGCTGGCTCTCTCTCTCTCACATACACAATTAAAAAACTGACTCACGAATGAAACTAACATTCGCCAGGAACCTTTAATTTACTTAGGTTGTTAGAACCCTGGGGTCTATATGACCCCAAGCCTAAAATCTTAAAATTGTGTTATAAAAAGCCTGTAATGAAACAATGACATGAATGAAACATGGTATTCGATATTTAAGAATTTTTAACCAATATTATCTCTCTCAATGTTTTGACCCCATCGTTCCTGATGACGGTTAAAAGAAGTCGGTATTGGTGGCGTGGGTTTGTGGAGTGGGAAGGGATGGGAGGCGGTGAGCCATATAATTGATGGTCATATATGTTAAAACTAAATTATTTCTCTCTTGTTTCAGTCTGACAAAGAAATTTAAACATGAATTAGTGTAAATAAAACTTTTTAACCAACCCTTAGTGGTTGTGAAATAGTATATATGGTACGATACTGATTTTGTATACTGTAACTCTGTAAGGAATTCTTTACTAAGAAATTTTATACACAGGGTTAACAAGAGTAAATAAATATCGCGACAATTGGCCTCAAGAACAAATTGCAAATTACATCAATGGAATGTCATAACGTGTCTCACCTTTACATCATGGAAAGGAGAAAGCAACACGATTAGAAATATATTGATTTAATAAATTTATTATTATCATAGTGACTTCTATTATCAAATTAAAAACTATGAAAAACAAAAAAGGTATCTATACTTTCGTCAAACCTCTGTAGAGCACGGATTCCCAACCTTTTTTTTAGGTCAACACACCACCATAATGCATGAATGTAATGACAGAAAAATTCAGTCTGTAATAAGAAAAAAAAACCGCGAGCAGTGAACAGAATAAAGGAACTGTATGAGAAAAATATTTCATATTCTTTTGGCTTTAAATAGGGGCTGGGTACCAGCAATGCAATGGAAGTGGTATTGGTACTGGTATTTGTTTAGTAAAGCGGTATTGTTAATACCAGCAATGAAAAGTGGTTACCGGAAAATACCAGTAAATTATAAATTTTTTTTTACCTACGAATGGTACCTATTTTGCAAGGTGAATAACTTGACCTATAGTAAGGTATTTTTATTACCTATTAATTTCAGTTCAACGATCCTTTGTACAAGAAACTGCCTTAAAACCTAAAAACAAATGGCTTTCCAATACAAACTTTTAAACTTCTTTCGTAGGAACTTACTAACCTTGAAAAAGAAAAGGAGAGACTTGATAAAAACTAAGCTGAGCTACAACACATTGGGTTTACAGTATTATCCTCAATCTGTACAAAGTTAATTAAGTGCGCTGGATTTTAGGAACAGAATATTATTGACAATTTCCAGATAACGATGTTCTTAAGTAATTTAAAATTTAATGCACCGTAAAAAACAGTCTTTCCACGCTGACTTGGGTTGGTGGAAGGGCAGAAACTATCTGTGCTGTATTTACCGAAGGGCTTTCCTCTTTGATTAGCAAAGTGGAACAGAAAATTCCTTATTGCTTTTCACACGAGGTTCATGGTCATATCCAGCGCAGGCTGCAAGAAGCCTTTCCTCGTACGAATACTGCTTCAAAATGCCATATGACCCGTAACAAGCCTTTTTTCTCTTTAACAAATAACTAGTTGCATTTTTAACAAGAAAAAAGGATCTTGTTAAAAGTAACAACGTTGTGGCATCCATAAGGAGGAGATTGCAGACACCAGTCGACCAGGGAAGTACTCCGAGGTGAATGTTAGGCAGAAGACAGGGAGTGCTGGAACTCCCGTTTTTCCTGTTACTGTCTTCCTTAGCCGATCTTTTTCCGTCTCTCATCTACCTTATGAGCAGTCCAGCATGCTTTCAAACGCACGCTTCTCCCTCTATTCCTCACCAACATCATGCATCTTACACAAACTTTTCAAAATTTGTTAAAAAAAAAAGAAAAAAAAAATGGCATCATTGAGCCTTGGAAACCTTGTTTTTTGCGCTCTTCTTCTGCGGAGGGATCACTTTTGCGGGCGCTCACCCTTAGTCCCCTCTTTCCTACATAAAAAAAAAATCTTAAATTCTACAAAAGTTTACCAAGTTCTATTGGAGAATTTACTGCGGGTAAAATAGCGCCTTTCAAAGTGATATTACCAAGCAATTAAAAGTGGTACTGCGTTTGGAAAATTAATTCAAGCGTTACACCGATTCTGGGTAGTTGTTGGATAGGAGACCGTCCCTCTGCGTCCAGATTATGTAGCGACCCGTGGTTCGGATCCCACGTAAAGCCGTTGTAGGTCCCCTGCGTCGCATGATCAACGCTGTTACGAAGCAAATTAAACAGCAGCAACACGGCAACAACCGTATTTTTATAACTGACAATACGTCTTAACTATGAATTGTTTCAGAATTTATTCCGTTTTGGCGCGTTTTAATAAAATAACAGTTATAATTTTATTATGCGCGAATTTACAGAATCCAAACGCAGTTCTGAGACAGTTCACAATAAGGAATACGTTAGGTTAGGTTAGGTTACGTTAGTAATTATAGACCCGTCTCGAAACTGCGGCTGGATTCTGGAATTTTTTTTACCTCGTATATTATTTATACATTTATTTTAATCGCCTATAATTTATTTTAAGGATTTTTATTCAATGAAGATGGGAACGGAGTGTCTCGAAATGGCTGAATAATAAATGTTTGGCATTTCTCTTAATTCTGAAACGGAGGTTCTCCAGAAACAAGTTAACAGCGTGCGCGCACGAGAGAGAGAGAGAGAGAGAGAGAGAGAGAGAGAGAGAGAGAGTAATTAGTAAATAGATGTGAAAAAGCTTTTCTTAACTTGAAGGAGCAAACGCTTCAGAAGATAGATTGTACACGCACTGTGCGCTCCGCTGACTAGCGACAAGGTCGGTAACGCTTTTTTCCTGTGGTCGTACGTCTTCCCGCGCAATCTCAGTCGCACGACGGATGTAATACGAGAGGAAAAAAGTTTAAAATCGAAAATATAATAAATTCTGTAGACAGAATATAACTAACCATTTTTATGAAGTTGTTGGAAGAACTACGTTGGTCAATAAATAACTGGTTTATACAATGAAGGAGAGTTCTCAACTGCAAACTGTCGTGCGTTTAATAAATCGACATTGTGGGGAATGAAAGTGACTGACAAGTAAAATGTGAAACCTAATAAAAATAAGATAATTAATAATGGTAAGAGGGTATTAAAAGGTAATAACTGTATAATGAGTAAAAAAATGTGAAATATCGTATGAAAAATGAGGAACTTAAATTCGAAAGTATTCTGTATCTTCGTTCAACCGAACGTAACCCTGATACCAACCTCGCTTACCCGCCGTAGACTTTGAACTCAAACCCCGTCGCAGAGCGAAGCGAGATCCCAGTGGGAGATGGCGGCACGGCGTACAAACTTCCGGTGCCGCCCCGTGTTCTTTGATGACGTCAGGCGAGAAAAAATTTCCCGCGTGCTCTTCCCACACGTCTTCCTGATAATTTCCCTCAGTGTGACGTCAGAACCTCTATTTGATGCAACTTTTCACCCGTTTTCGTCAGTATAATGTCATACAAGTTTTTTCCTTTCTGAAGGAATACTACGATTGTAAGCTCGAAATATACAGTACAATACACGCACTAAAAACATCAATAAAAAGGAAAAACTATTAAACGAGGGCTTTCGTGTGTATTTAAACATACAAATTCTGTATACACGTGTACATATGGCTGTAAAACATGTGTACCCCACACACACTCACCAGCTCGTATATTAAACTCGCTACTGGTGAGCAGGCGAGGTTTTTTGCAGCTATATATATATATATATATATATATAAAGTAAAAACTTGTTGCAAAGAAGAATTTGTCCCCTTATACTGAGCCCTTCCTCCGATGAACGCTTAATTCAGGCTTTCCGGCGTGAGGGACCAAAACTTGTTTTCAAAAAGTTTCTTTAGTAGGGGTTCTCTCTCCACGTCTCCCATGTATCCAGTTTTTAACCTGTCAGTCTGAATCATTGCTCCGGAGTGAGGTGGAGATGGTAAGGATGAAACAAGGACTGTATATGTATTATCAAAGTGACACTTCTTAAAACACTTTGGTGTATTGAAAGTAACCTTCAAAACAAAGATTGGTCAAATCTCTCAATAAATCAGAACACGGGTTTAAAAACTTTAACCAAAGCGCGACCTTCAGCATTTTACCCTCCTACACAATATACGAGAGCAGACATATACAGAATGTCCATAAATTATTATCTTTACAAAGTGAATTTGTAAAGATAATTTATGAACACCCTGTATACTGGCCTAGCACGAGAAATACATATTGGACCAAGAGCTGGTGGCCATCTTCCAACAACGTGCGGAGGACAGGGGCGTACACAGCATTTCTTAAAGGGGAGGGCACGCACGCACACACAATATATATAAAATTATATATGCTGTGTGTATATATATATATATCGTGTGTGTGAGCTCAAAATTGATGATTGATTTGGAATCAAAATGAATTGCATCTTGGAAGGCTTCAGTTGTATTTTATTTCCAATTTATGGGCAAAGAATTACATTTTCACAAATTAATCGTACGTATGGAGACATATATAAACGTTCCTAAGCCAGCCAAAATTGCTTTCGAGTTTATAACATACCCTGGTAACCATAAAATAACAAATTCTATACGACATTAAGATTTTTTGTGGTGAATGTTGCAAAGTTATCGATTTTTGAAACTTTCTTTTTCAAATATCTTTAATGAGAGTAGTAATAATTTTTACAATGGGGAGGCCTATGCCCCCACCCCTCTTATGTACGCCACTGGCGGAGGACGAAGATATTTGTTGACAAGAGCTGTTGTAGACTCTTTTGTTGCCTCGTATTCGTGCATATCTCATCCCTGCACCCGATTCATCGTATTACAAAAGCCCCATTCATCGGAATGAAGTTGTAACTGAAAGGTTTGAGGAGCATTCGGCGGTAATAAGATTTGACTCTGCTAGCAATATCACTAGATTTGAACGCGATGGACTATCTATGAAGCACAAGATGAGGACCTCGTAATGAAACGGATGCGGAATCACTTCTTGTTAGTGAGAGAGCTTTGGGAAGGTCTTCGAAGAACTGCGTAGCCATGTGAAAAACTAGCTATTTCAATATCAAGACTATTGAACAAAGTAACTGATGTAGGAACATCTTACACGAAACACCGAGGTTTTTAAAGAAATACAAATATATTTATGCAATATTTATATTACTTAGTTTCCTATACAACCAACAACGAAACAAATTTAACTCGGTAATGGGTACACTAAAGGTTAAACAAGGTTTAAAATTTTTCGGTATGAATTTATCCTGTATTTCAGGAAAAGAGGAAATTAAGGAACTATTACTAAAATAAAGGATATAACGAATAGGGAAATAAAAAATAAAAATAAGACTGAAATGTTACACACGTCTCTATCAAATACTGTAAAGAAAGATGCCAACACTGAGCAATAGAATTTTAACAGTATATAACAATTAGCTTTCATTCCACGCGTCAGGAAACGAAGAAGATGGAAGCATTCTGCCGCATTTTAAAAATCGGTAATTATTATTTAGAGTTGCAGCTAGAGCTTAGTAAATAAATGTGTGTGTGTGTGTGTGTGTGTGTGTGTCAGCAGAATATATAACACTCAAATCAAGGAATTACTCTTGCCTGTATGCACCCTCCTCAATCTCCCCCATCCCCATAAGAAAAATATGAGGAATGTAAAATCGTGAACATTTTTTGTTCCTCAGATATGGATTATGTTGCCACGTGTCATGCTCAGCCAGTCATTGCATGCAATGTTCATCTCTGACTGAAATAAAGAGTGCAGTTATTTTCGCAGAATAATTGTGTAATAACTTAAGTGTCGCGCTCCACTTGTTTTCTCAAAGAACTTCACCCTGAAAAATTGTAACAGCGAAAAGATTTTTAAATGTTAATACAGTAACTCTATCTCCACGTGCATGTACAGTTGCCTGCATATGTAATGTTCCTCAACTCACAGGCGACTCCGTACATGTGGCAACGCCGCAGCGATAGTCAAGGTACCCCAAATGTGGGAAGGTGGGTGGAGGGGGAACAACCGAGTCCAACAACATATACTGTAACATTGACATACATGTAATTATAATGTAATATCTGTATTCATAAAGATAAACAATTAATATGATCGTGAACAGCGTCGAACTCCATGTTTACTAGTCTTATACAGTAATAAGGTTCCATTATAATTACTGCAAGTCTATATGAACAGCTACAACAATACAACTTTTAATATACTAGTGAATTTGAACCAAAAATAGACATTACACCCAACTTCCACACTCCCTCATTCTCCTTCCCCACCCACCAGTCTCGTGTATATTAAATCACTATATAACAATACATATAGTCTGACAGATCGGGATTTATGCACAGGCGCATGAGGCGCTAGCTGGGGGTCTCGACCAAAAGAGGGACTCATGGGCAGAATTTATCGCTAGATTCTAAACCTGAAAAAAAATATAAAATAGTCCATTCTTTAAACGTCAAACTTGGTAGCCGTGGCAACTTGGCAAGTGGATAACTGAATTATACATTGTGCTTTGTTTGGCGCATGCACAAAATATGGCGCCGTATCAGCGTTAAGAAAAGGATATAGAAACATCAAAAGTGCTTTACTTAACCTATCTCTGTGTGGACACGAAAAGCCTGTCTGTCGTTTAGAGCCCAGAAATTTATCAAAAAATTTGATAAATACGAGACGACTTTATTAACCTTAATCTGGGACAGAATTTTACAAAGACTTAATTCAACTAGTAAATCGTTGCAGGATCCAACTATAAATATGCTAAAAGCTGTTAATCTCTTAAAATCACTGGACAGAATTTATTGTGGAAATCAGAAACAACTTTAACGGTATCAAAGAGGAAGCTAAACTTCTAATTAATGAAACGCACTTTTCCAAATGTAGAAACCATTCTTTAAATTTTTTACGATGCCTGTAACAAACGCAAGTGGTGAACGGTGCTCTTCAGTTCTAAAAAGAATTAAGTATTACTTAAAAAATAGTTTATTGCAAACAAAAATGTCGAATCTATCCCTCTTATTTATTGAATCAGATACAACAAAATCCATAGATTACGATGATGTACTGATTCTATCAAGAAATCAAAAAGGAAAACCACTTATATATATATATAAATGATATCAGAACGCTAATAAAGTCCATAAACTCTCCATCCCAATATAGTACTCCGCGGCGATTTTAATTTTCCATTTATAAAATACAAAAAGGTGGGTAGAAATATACTTATACAATAAGATAAGGGGGACACAACAGAAGACCAGGAGCAAGCAAAAATGCTGATGGCTTTCACAAACAAGTTTATGCTGACACCGGAGATAACAGAAAATACCAGGAAAAATAACTGCCTAGATCAGGTATTCAAAATAACGAACTTGATTGCCGAGGTAAAAATAACCCCAACTATTATCTCGGACCACAATATAATCGAGTTATCAACAAATATGGCATTAACTCTAAAAGAGACACATACGGAGGGAAGAAGCAAATTTGGGGTTTTTAACGAACTCCAAGACCATAAATTGGGAAGAAATCAGATCACATATGGCCCAAAATTGAGTGGAGAACAGCTTCAGAGAATAAGACAACTGAGAAATGCTAACACCTTTGAAGAAAAGACAATTTTAGAAAAATATGCCCCGAAAGCACAGCCAAAAGGAAAGAGGAACTGGCTAGAGAGGCAAAAAGAGAAGAATATTCCGCAAAAGAAAGAGTAGCGACGAAGTTAGTTAATTGCGGAGACAACAATGCCAGAAAGTAATACAAGAAAAACTGGAGAGTATCGATAGGGAAATACAAACTCTGATTAAGGGCCATAGAGACAGGAAAGAGGAAAAGGCGGTAGAAGCAATAAAGGAAAATCCAAAATACTTCTACAGCTATGCGAAAAGGAAAACAAAAACGCGCTACTATCGGGCCCTTAAGGAAAGGGAATAATGAACTAACAGACGATCTAAAAGAAATATCTGAAACATTGAGAACCCAGTATGAATCAGTATCCCAAAAAGTGACAAAGCGATACCTGACGTAGATGCATTCTTCGAAAGAAGTTACAAGAATGTATAACATACTTTGATTTTACCCCAGAAGATGTAGCGAGAGCTATAGGACAAATGAAAACGCATTCAACTGCAGGTCCGGACAAATGGGAACGCACTATTAATTAAAAACTAAAAATGAAATAGCTACACCTTTATACTGGATATGGAGAAGATCCCTAGACACTGGGGAAATACCGAGCATTTTGAAAAGAGCAAACATTGTCCCATATATAAAGGGGGGTATAGATCTCAAGCAAAGAACCATAGACCAGTGTCACTGACGTCCCACCTCACGAAAATATTTGAAAGAACAGTCTGAGAAAATCTATGACTTCTTAGAGACACTGGAAAGATTCACGAAAATCAGCACGGATTCCGATCGGGAAAATCATGCTTATCACAACATATAGAGCATTATAACAATATCCTAGATGCATTTGAAGGCAATGAAAACTATGATGACATTTACACTGATTTTGTTAAAGCTTTCGACAACTGTGATCATGGTATAATAGCACATAAAATGAAATGTATGGGAATAACAGACAAAGTGGGAAAATGGATTTACAACTTCCTCAGAGAACGTCTACAGGTCGTCAAAATTCAAGGTGTGTCATCATCAGAATCAGAAGTACGCAGCTCAGTGCCATAAGGTACAGTACTGGCCCCACTCCTGTTATCATGCTAACAGACATAGACAGGGAGTTAACAGCAACAGTATAGTAACATCTTTTGCGGACGATACAAAGATCAGCAGAAAAATCAGCGAGGCAAATGAAGTAGAGGCCTTTTAGAGGGACAGAAACAAAATATACAAATGGTCAGAAAACAACAATATGACATTTAACACCGAGAAATTTCAGCTCTTGAGATATGGTAGAAATGAGGAAATTAAACAGACTGCATATTATGCTCCAGATAGACAGGAAATTCAGAGAAGTACGAAAGTGGTCGACTTGGGGGTAATATGACCGATGATGCCAAATTCGAGACAAAATCAGATAGCAATAAACAAAACAAAAAGAGTCGCGGGACAGGTACTAAGAACGTTCGAAAGGAGGGACAATACAGTAATGATTCCCCTGCTGAGAACACTGATCATACCAAAACTTGAATACTGCTCAGTTCTGACGTCCCCATTAAAAAGGAAGAAATTAATAAACTAGAAGAAACGCAGAAACATTTCACAGCCAAGAGTGATGGCTGCAAAGAACTCAACTACTGGGAAAGACTACGTAAACTAAATCTATACTCCCTGGAAAAAAAGAAGAGAGGTATACCATAATCTACGTATGGAAAATGATCGAAAAACTTACCATCCAAACAACGCTGGACAATAGGAAAGGCAGAATATGTAGTGTTCCCAAACTAAAGTCCCGACAATGGGACCTCCTTAACACTGAAGGAAAATAGCTCGGTTGTCAGGGAGCCAAGACTTTTTAACCAGCTTCCTAAGGACCTCAGAAACGTTACAGGGGTCGAAGTTGAAGTCTTCAAGAGAAGACTAGATGCCTGCTCAAGACTGTACCAGATGAGCCGGGTGTACCTGGCTATGTGCAGTGGAGCGCGCAAGAGAGCAACTCGCTCCTCCACCAAGCCAGGCCTAGAGGCGGGGCCACCAGCTTGACCTTCGTGTGAACAGAGACCGACGCACGAAACCACAACGAGGTATGTATATAATACTCGTTTTGAGTACTTTTTCAATTTTGGTAATTTACTATTTTTATCGTCTCAAGTTGTCTAAATACGACTCTGCATATAGACTTGCAGTAATCATAATGAAACCTTATTACTGTATAAGACTAGTAAACTATATGGAGTAGTCAATGTAAGTCAATAACTGCACATATATGTCTGTGTTATATGTTGTTGGACTCGGTTGTCCCACCTCCACCCCACCTTCCCCCAGTTGGGGTACCCTGACTATAACTGCGGCGTTGCCACATGTACGGAGTCGCTTGTAAGGCGAGGAACATCACATATGCGGGCAACTGTACATCCTTGTTTCAACATATCTGACGTTATTCTCTTGGGCGTATACCCAGAGGATTGACAATACCAAAACATCGACACTGAAAGACACCAACATAACCTAACCCATAATATACTTGTCGACAGACTATAAAGTCGATTAGATGTCGTAATCCCAATTCTCTCGACGTAGCATTTAATCGACAAGTTAATGTGGGTTAGATCAAATTGGATTAAGTTAAGTTTTAGTGGTGCGAGATGTTCCACCGACCAAATGCATTAGTTCCACCTCACTCCGAAACATCGATTCTAATTGTTCTTGTTATTATGTATATACTGTATATGCCTGGACAAGACTTCTTGTGTTAACTGTACACTATTATATTTGATAAATTAAATATAGCAAGAACATTTTGCAAAAATTAAAAGCTAAATAAGGTTGCGTTTAGACTCACCCTTTTAAACGAATAGACTCCGCCCATAAGTGAGAATCAAGAAGGGGTAAATTGTAAACAAATTTACTACCATCACTTAATAAATTACGAATTACTTTCGTTTAATCCTCTGAAACCCGAGAGCTATTCCTGGGACTAAATAAACTATTAAAATATTAAGCCCGCAAGTTGGCACACAGGGGTCGTTTTGTTTACTTTTTATCACCCCGAATCTTTGAATATTCCCCCTAATACAATCGCAAGGTCTCGAATGTACAACGCATGCAGGTAGTGTGCGTGCAATACTGTACATTCGATCCGCCCACTCCGCATGTAAATAAAACGGGTACACACGACATAGTAATGCGATATGTATATAGCATGCAAATTAAACGCACCCTACTTCTCAATAAACATTACTAATAGTGAAAAATTCAAATGAAAATAACAATAAAAACTCGCCTGACCCAGGAAATGAATGGGCACTTATTCCTCCCTCCCCCCCCCGCAATTTCTTTTTTCCCGGTTACGTCAACTGCATGCCCTTGACAATTAGTTAGGTTAAGTCATGATATTTTCTTTAAAATAAAGGAATAAGTGGAATATTTTAACGAAAATAATATGACAACCTAACCAATTGAATTGTCAAGGGCGTATAGTTGACCTAACCGGGAAAAAAGAAATTGTGGAGGTAAAAGGAATAAGTGCCAATGAATGGAGTAACTTCAGAAAAACCTAAAGAATAAAGATACTTAGAACAGGTACCGAAATGCGTCTCCGTTAAACAATTTCTCATGATACGTCGATAATTGCACGGTCCTTTCGAGGATGTCCAAGAATGACCATAAAAGCCGATTTCCCCATTTGATCGCCTATTTTATAAACATTTATAATTAATCCTAAAATAATAAGTTAATTATGAAGCTAACAATTCTACAATAGTTAAATAAGATCATTAAAATCACAGTCAATGAACATTTAATTATATGGTAAATATGTACTTTGGGGGACATGTTTTTGGCGAAGTCGTAGCCACGCCCATGACCCCTAATTAGCGAAATACGACGAGTGGAAAATTGTTAGCCATTATTTTGCTACCACTTTTAACCTAGGGTACGCCTAAGCCGAGCGCAAGATTCACCCTGATTGATATCATGTATTAATTGGTCGTGACTTTAGACTCCGTCAAAAATCCGGTGACCGCAAAACTACATATAAGCCAGTTATACGTTATATGACATATATTGATGTTAAACCATACAGCATCAACGTACGCACTCCCACGAAATATTGGGTGATTTTCGTAAACATCTGTTTAAAAAATTTGTATTTTTTTTATTCACTTAAATAAAATCATGAAACTTTTACTGTATCTTCTCTCCACATGGAGAATTAGTCCTTACGTGCAAAACACGTGATGTACTCTCAGCTTCTGACTGAGTACTTCGGACGGGACAATCCTGTCCAACAGATTTCCTGCGGTTTATGATAAAGGAATATCATGTTCACCAACATTACCAGATCTAAACCAGACTTTTATCGGATCTTTACCAAATGGACGACCTCACGGGATTTAGCTGAAAATTTGTATACTAAATTTTTATATTCTAATAACGAAAATAACGTTATTATCCTGGAGAAATATGCGCAACGTATGAAAAAAATTGCATTTAATTGCGCACTAGTTTGCATGGCGCATGACTGTTACCTAGTTTACACCGCTCATGACGTCCGGATACGAGATTGCTGTGTGGCCCCCGGTTAATTGAATGCCGGGTTAGGTTAACTGTACGTCCTTGACGATTGGTTAGGTTAAGTCGTGATATTTTCGTTAGTTAACGAAAATATCACGACTTAATCTAACCAATCATCAAGGGCGTACAGTTGACCTGACCGGCCATTCAATTGACCTAACTGGGCATTCAGTTAACCTCAGTTATTTAATTGGTGATAATAATTGTTTTTTTCTGCATTATTTGGTGATAATTCTTGATTTTTTTCTGCTACTCTTACAGATCTGCAAAGTCGCGAAAGAACACAAAACACTCGTCTGCAATGTAAACAATAGTGTTTTGTATTCCTCCGCGACTGCGGGGAAAAAATTTAGATGGAGCCGTGAAACTGCATCTTTACCCTTAACTCAATTGACCTAACCTGCCATTCAATTAACTGGGGCCACACAGCAGCCTCGTATCCGGGCGTCATGAGCGGTGTAAACTACATAACGGTGATGCGCCATGCAAACTAGTGCGCATATAAATGCAATTTTTTCTCTCATATGTTGCGCATATTTCTCCAGGAAAATAGTCATTTTCGTTATTAGAATATAAAGATCTATTAGTATACAAATTTTCAGTCCCCCCCCCCCCTGGGGTCGTCCATTTGGAAAAGATCCCTTTTATCTGTCAGATTATTTAAAAAATAGTGTTCAAACACAATCCACACATAATAGACGAATTGAAAGCATTAATTGAACAAGAAATTTCTCAGATTTCAACGGATACTCTGTCCAGAGTATTTCAAAATTGTTGTTCGTGAGCAGAGTTAATGAGGTGAGAGGCCATCACATAGAGCGTCTTTTACACTAACGGACTAATTCCTCCATGTGTAAAGAAGGTACAGTAAAAGTTTCACCCTTCCATTTCAATTAATACAAAAAAAAAAACCTTTCAAAGTATTAGATGTTTAAAAAATCACTCGATACATTAACTAGTGTCAAAACTTAACCACACGATGCAGTCATCAAAGTTAACTCACCTTGGAAGCTACAGGGGTACTTGTAGGTTCTCTCCTCCCCACCAATTTTGACAGAATATTTTCGTTAAAACTAACGAAAATATCACGACTTAACCTAACCAATTATGAAGGGCGTACAGTTGATCTATTATTAATTATAACTTTGTTTCTGAAATAGTATTTACGATTTACTAATAGATCAACTGTACGCCCTTGATAATTGGTTAAGTCGTGATATTTTCGTTAGTTTTAACAAAAATATTCTGTCAAAATTGGTAGGGGGGGGGGGAGATAACCTACAAGTACCGCTACAGGTTCATAAGAGGTAATTATGTAAATCCGAATTAAGTAAATCTTAAGGAAATGTTATTACCTGCAATAACTTGCTTATAACGTATTTGCACAAAAAACGGTACTCTTGAAAAAGTGTTTTAGTGTTTACTACAATCTTTTAATAATTATTAGTAAAAAAAAAACTAACCTAATAATAATGTATTTGCACAAAAAACAGTACTCTTGAAAAAAGTGTCATTGTTATGTAAATTGCGATCATAGTTATTTTTTCAAAATTCAGGTGATAACATCTTAAGATTAACCCTGAATTAATTTTAGCTTTTAATTACCTATGACTTCTACAATTACTGTATCACTAATAATAATGATCCACAAACTTGTCATTACCTTCAATTCTTCCATGAACAGAATTCCAAATTCAGAAATGTTTATAATAATTCTAACTTCTGTAGAATTTGTATACATGCATTAAATTACATCAATAATTAAGGGAAGTACTTACTTGAATACACCAATAATTATACCCAAATAGTCATTATACTTCGTGGAAGACGACGTTAATTCTTAGGCAAATAAGGATTCTCAAATGAACACACTTTTCAGATCGCAAAAACAATTATTACACTTCTCAACATAGAAAAAAATTCACATCAACCCTTCACTTAATGAACAAGTTTTTCTAACAGTAACCCCAGAAAATAGCCACAAAGCCCAAATTCCTACAACACTGTCACATTATCATTTCTGGAAAACATTCAAACGCAAATGATGTCTGAAACCCAAATGATGTCTGAAACCTAACCAAGTAACTTTCCTTTTCGTAACAGTACGTACCTACGAGTAAAATTAATTTTCTCTCCTACGACAATATGTAAAAATGTTTTCACGTCATTTGGAAGATACTGTATAATGACGAGATTGAACAGCCGTGAAAAATGAAGAATTAGTTAATTGCTAAATTCCTCTTAAAAGCTGTACTGAGCTTATCTATGTAAGAACACTATAAAACGGCGAATGCTGCATTATATTATAGGTTCTTTTTTTTTTATAGTTCGTCCGCAAAAAAAAAAATAAAAAAAAAAAAAATAATCGGACCTTTTTTGTTTTGTTTGCACAATATATAAAGTTTCGTATTGGTATACTTGATTTGCAGAGGGATTACGGTGCTTTTTCATATCAGGACCATCAGTTAAAGAATTACATACAAGACGACGTAGATATTTCGTCATATACATTTTCAAATGTTTTGTTTAAGTGTGTGTGTGTGTGTGTGTGTGTGCGGCACACACTTTCTAAACTACTTGAAATGGAAACACATAATCTACTTTTATGCATGATTTTTACAAACATTTATTTAACATTGAAGCTTTTCAGTTGCTACACCGCTTGAGACAATAACATCAGCGTGAAGTAAATTACGATCACTTCAATGACTTCACTAAATTATACAATCCACAACCATACCCAATGAACAGTCGAGACGATAGCGAAAATTCCTGTCGTACGCTTCGTGAGCATTTGAAATAATTTCAGGACGCATTTTCCGTCAATATTTCAACGGAATACCGCTCGTTGGCGATCAGTGGAATCATTCAGTAAAAATCTAGAAGTACTTATTTCATTCTATCAGTTTACCAAACCCTATTTTATGATTAACTCCATCATGAGTTTTACTTATATCCAAAAAACGAAGATAATAATCAATAAATATAAGTAAAGGTTATCACTCATTTATTTACAGTAC
Organism: Bathynomus jamesi; assembly: GCA_023014485.1. Lineage (NCBI taxonomy): Eukaryota > Metazoa > Arthropoda > Malacostraca > Isopoda > Cirolanidae > Bathynomus > Bathynomus jamesi. The sequence goes on along the minus strand of JAJOZX010001367.1, from coordinate 518,660 downwards.
CGTGAACGATTTGATACTTTCGCTTGAATGCTTCTCTTCGAGGAATAACTAAAATGATTGGCTAATTTATGTAACAAAGATTTCACGCAGTTTTAAGCAAAGCTGCGATTAAGAAAATATATATATATATATTATGTATTGTATGCGCCTTGGTAGTGTAGTGGTTCCCGTCACTGACTACAAATCCATCGGCCCCGAGATCGTGACCCGGTGACGGCAGGCGGCGCGCAGCGAAACCCAGCTGTTCATCCTTCCACACAATAAAGAAAGTGGTTGGTAGATAAAGGGGTACCCTGGATAGCCTAGTGGTTAAAACGCTGGGCTGCTGGTGGGGCGTGGTTTGGATTCCACGTTAAACTGTAGGTCTAAGGTGGAGTGACAAGCTTGACCTTCGTCAGAATGAACAATTCGAGCGGAAGCAAAACTAAGGTTAACAAAGATATATATATATATACAGGGTGGCGCAAAAGTTGCGCATCATAGGAATTTTCAGTGTTGACTATAATATACTATTTTTTTTCTTTTAGGCAGGGGATAACTGCGAAATTAACAATAGACGAGAGGGTGAGCTCGGTTTTAATGCATGGAATATCAGGTACAACAAATCGATGAATCGGTACAGAATTTAAATTTTGTACCGATTCATCGATTTGTTGTACCTGGTATTCCATACATTAAAACCAAGCTCACCCTCTCCTCTTGTTAATTTCGCAGCCATCCCCTACCAAGAAGAAAAAAAATATAGTCAACACTGAAAATTCCTATGATGCGCGACTTTTGTGCCACCCTTTATATATATATACATATATATATATATTGTACACTTACAGAAAGTGAAAACGCGTAATATTCAACAGCGGTGAACAATGTACAGAAACTGACAAGTGTCACTTCAAAGAGTGGCTTGAAAACAAATGTAGTTAAAAGAATGAATTTGTACTTTAAATCCCAGAGGAAAATTCAGGTTTTGAAACAGCGTAAACGTGATTGATGTTAGCGAGTATACTTGAATTTACTTAGTTTTTATGTCTGTTCACAGTAGTATAAATGTCAAGGAAGGAAGTCCTTTTACGACATTAAAATTTTGCGAACGTTTTGTCACCAACTGTCACATACTTCCTTTTGTCACTACTAAAAAGCCACTTGGCTCGGATGGATTAATTCCAGAGCTGGGCACTTCCGCAAACCGCAAATTCCGCAATTGCGGAAGATGTTTTTCGTTTGCGGATTTGCGTTTGCGGCAAAGTCATCGCAAATTAGTGAATTTGCGTTTGCGGATTTGCGTTTGCGGAAGTGATTTTGAGTTTGCGGATTTCAATCGCAAATCCGCAAACTCAAAATCACTTCAAACGCAAATCCGCAAACGCAAATTCACTAATTTGCGATGACTTTGCCGCAAACGCAAATCCGCAAACGAAAAACATCTTCCGCAATTGCGGAATTTGCGGTTTGCGGAAGTGCCCAGCTCTGAATTTAATTCATATATATATATATATATATATATATATATATATATATATATGAATATTGAAATATATATATATATATATATATATATATATATAAATTAATGTAGGTAAGTACGTACGTACGAATGAATATGAATGAGTGAATAACTACTAAATAAAGGAATGAATGACAACGCCAGGATAAATGAATGTCCGCTTGAACTCGTAGACGAATGGAATGGAAAGGAGAATTTCGCCATTTTGAAATGGAATTCGCCCGTTAATTGTATCCTCTCTCTCTCTCTCTCTCTTTGTCCACAGGTGACCGGCATCGTAGGAAGAGCGGACGTTTTAGCTGCTTTGGCTTTTCTCTCCGCCTTCTATTCCTATTATAAGTGAGTATCAAGTCCCTTAGTTCGAGCCATTCCTGCATGGTCACGTTTTGGCTCCATTCCTGCACCTATTCAGTTAATAATTATGGGTCTTTTGGCCTACGCACTCTTTCTAGATGGGCACCGTTTTTTATTCCATTCCGCAGGTTCGAGGTCCGGCCCCTATCAACATTATTTACATTTAGCCATTGATACCTATATATTATTAACTTTCTAATAATATATATACACACAGGGTGTCCCATATGTTTGGAACCATAGGGTAAAATAAGTAATTCATGTTTTTCCGTTTATGCAAGTGCCCATGATGTCTTTGAGTAAGGAAGAACGCATCCAGGTAATTCTGCTCGTAGGAAATCTGAGTCAGAGGGAGGTCGCTGAGGAATTTAACAGATTGCATCCGGACCGTACGCCGATAACACACAGCTGTGTGGGCAAACTTGTAGCAAAGTTCAGGGAAACGGGATCGATAGGAGATAAACCACGCAGTGGACCTCCGAGGACATTCACCGACGATGACACAGCCGCTACCATCCTCGCTCATTTCACAAACAGTCCCCAAAAGTCTCTTCGGCGTTTTTATTGCCGTTTTTATCATTTTCCCTATGGTTCCAGACTTATGGGACACCCTGTATATATATATATATATATATATATATATATATAGATGCAAATTCCCCATCGGGATTCGAATCCGCGACCTATATAAGTCGGAGTCACGGGGAGTTAACATGTAAAAACACGTCTGGGCGTCAAAACGCTTGTGCTTTCCATCGAGTGATGAAATATAAGCCAGGTTGTATTAACTTTTATCCTGTCACAGACTAGTGGTCAGCGCCCACGACTCCGACGTTCCACGTACGAACCCTGGTGAGGGATATTTTGCAAATGAAAAAAGTGCGATTGTTCATGTGTACTATTTCCATACACAAGGTTGTTATAAAGTCCTGTCCTGGAAGGGTTTTAAAATTAAATAACGTTTTATTTCAAAAAGAACAAAATAGCACATATGAAAATCTGCGACAAAGGTTTTTTCACAGTTTATACCTGTACTTTACGCTTCAGTATATCTGCACATAACACATCCGCAAAATGCAGCTTTTTTTTTTTTTTGTTGCTGTTCACAGATGGATGCACCCGACTTTACCCCTCTATTACTTCAACTGAAGAAAAAGTAAACTGACGTGTTGTGGTTAGCAGAGCTGAAATCTGTTATATCAGTGAGACGCAAGTTCCGAGCACAGTACAACAAAAATCTACCATCTAAACATGCAATAAGAGACTGGATGAAAAAAATTAGAGACAAGTTCATTGCATGACAGACTGCGTTCCGGTTGACCAGCTATCAGTGAAGAGAGCATAGCATCTGTTAGAGAAGCGTTCTAAAGAAGCCCCCAAAAAAGTCACTTACTCGTGCTTCTAGACTCTAGAGGAATGAACATCCGTCTCAACAGTCCGTAAGATTTTAAAGTTGAAGTTACATCAACATCCCTACAAAATTCAAGTTGTTCAAGATCAAATGGAGGAGGATTATAGTGCTAGGCTTGAATTCTGCGAAGAATTCCTCACAAGAATCAAAGAAGATCCGAATTTTTTGAACCAGTTAATATTTTATGATGAAGCAACATTTCATCTCAGTGGGCAAAGTTAACTGCCACAATTGTCGTATTTGGGAAAATGACCCCCCCCCCCCCCCACAGGAATTGTGACATTATCAGAGAGACTCTCCGAAGGTCAATGTGTGGTGTGCTTCAAAAAAATCCCAAGTCATCGCTCCATTCTTTTTTGAGGAAGCAACTGTGAACGGAGCGCATATTGAAATGGAAAACTTCCTTCCATAGCTGGTGGGCTCAAATTTTGTGAACTAAACAATTTTTCAGCCCCTTGCCACTATTCTCGAAACGTCAGGGAGTTTTTGAATAAAACAATCCCTGAAAAATGGATTGGGAAAGGAGGAGCACTCGCATGGGCCCCCGATCACCCGACTTAACCCGCTTAAACTTTTTCTTTATGAGGTCATGTCAAGAGCATCGTTTACTCCACTCAGCCACAAGATTTAACAGAACTGAAAGCACGTGTCGAAACTGTAGTGCATCAAATCAAGCGGCACGAAAGTGAGAATGTTTTCCAATCCCTACAGAATAGAATCGAACGCTGCATTGCCCCAGATGGACGATGTGTTGAAAAATAAAGTGCGGGTGTGAACTATGAAAAAAACTTTAAAAGTCATACTGTTTCATAATCTGTGCGCTTTTGTTTCATTTCGAATAATTAAAGTTATTTATTTTAAAACCCCTCCTAGACTATATATATATATATATATATATATATATATATATATATATAAAGTCTTGTGTGTGTATTCCATTTCACGTCAACCTACTAATACCACCTTTATTCTAGAAGTTCCTTTTTGTGTTTCGCCATTTTTTTAAAGTACTGAAGCACTCAAGCGTTTGTTGGCTGGCCGCCATTTCAGCTTATTTGAAGCCATAATTTCGACCCTTTTTTACCACCTTTATCCATTACCGAACCAAATTTGCAACAATTATATATAATATATATATATATATATATATATATATATAATGTTATAACTTTACAATAGAATTTGGTATAATTACTACTAGAATTTAAATACTGAATTGGGTTGGATTCTAAAATCACAAAGTTTGCACAAATAACAAAAAAAAAAAAAAAAAAAAAAAAAAAACCAACTTTCCCAATCATTACTTGCTTCTCTTCAATTCGTTCACGATCAAACTTTGGTCCAAAACATCCAAAAAGAATTAAAAAATAGAAAGAATTTTAGCAAAAGGAAACATTTGGCAACTTATTATCAAACGTTTTCTATCGAAAGTTGCTCAACTTCCAGAGCAACTTTCTTCCGAGTACAGCCTAATAGAGAAAAAAGTAGAAAACGAAACAACAATTCTAAGGGATATCGGAAAACAAAATTTGGTTCTTAAATAACAAACAAAGATTTTTTTTCTTTTTGTTCTTATTTTGTTTTCTTTTTTCTTAATATATGTAATTCTATTTTGTATGTCGAAGAATCGTAGAGATTTTTACGGCCTTAAGATGCCGTTCCGGATTCCGAGTTTCTTCCTTGTTACTTGAGTAACTTCGCTCGGTGCTGAGAAGTTTAAAATAACTTAAATAGTTTGTGTGTAGAGTAGACGGAGGCTCCGGAGCCTCCGGAGTCGAAATAAAGAACAAGGAAAAAAGCGAAATAGCAAAAGTTGCACTTTAATGAAATGGAATCAGTTACATTTTTAATTTTTTTTTTAAATTTTAATTTACACTGGGTTAATTAAAGCTAATGAAATGAACTTTGAAGTTTAATTGAAATATTCATTTTTAAGTGGAAACATTTTTAATTTTTAACTTAGAAACAAAATGTCTCATTTTTTTAAAAATACACAAAGAAACAAACAATACCAAAAATAAAAATTGAGTCTGACCTCTTTTATATATTTTTTTTTGTATATTGAATTAAAAGAAAATGAAAACGAAATCATTTCTTTGCATCCAGTAATGATAAGAAAGACTCAGAAACCTTATTTAGAGATTTACAACTGTAATGAACTTCTCCCAAGAAGTAGGGAGTCTGAGCGGGGGATGAAGAGGGGGGGAGCATAATAAACCCGCCTTCTCTAAAAAGGGGTTGGAGACTGAGATGGTTCGAGCAGTCACTCCGATTTTTGCGAACGAGTAAAAAATGTGTCGTCTTAAGGCCATATTGCCATTTTAATTTGGAAGGATTCGGTGGTTCAAAAAGTATTTTATAATATATTATATATATATATATATATATATATAATATATATATATATGCTGACACAAACTGATTGTTTATCAAATTACAATAATTACATGCTTTGGAATTTTATCAGTGGCATTATAATAATGTTGCATCATACTGCAATAAACTTTTGCAGTTTGGATTTGTTTTAAAATTACTTTAGATCGAAAAGGAGGACGCTGGAATGCGTTTGAACAAAAAATTAATTGGTGTCTGTCATTTTGTGATAGAATGATTCAAACCTCTTTCATTTATCATCAAATTACGAATGAAAGTATTCAATTCTCTCTGTCTCAAATCCATTCCTTTCTTTTGTTACTACTATTCCTTAGGTAGCAACAACCACCCACATACATGATCGGATATCATCAGTGCTTGTTTGTTTACGCCCTTGAGTCCCTCAAACTCGCGAGACGAAGAAAAACGAAAGCGTTTCACGACCGTTACCATCATCTCTTTTGCATTCGGATTTATTTAAGAGGTCAGAGAACGACTCGTAGGCGGGACCGGATCGAGAACTGCACTCCACTTCGGGGCGTCATGTCCGGCGCTAGACCCGATGCACATTTCATATACTTTAAAGTCTCCATACAGCAGATTTGAGTGTCTGGTTGCTTTCACCACAATATTTGAATTCGTTTCTTTCATGTAAATTAAAAAGTTACAATCTTGTACTTAAACATATAAAATCTCTTCAAATCTTCATAAACGACTTTATCTAAGTGAAGATAAGGTACATTTATATCTACAATCTTAGTAAAAGGACGGCAGCGTGACGTCATATTGCTAGAAAGTGAGTCGTATTGATGTTATAATGACATCTTTATGACGGCATGCTGTCGTCAGGATGCGGTGCATTTTAATAATGATGTCAGTTATGTCGCTAACACCACTTCCATATTCAAATACTAAATATGACGTCTATATGATTTGTTACTTTTCAGATGGTGACTACATGCTGTCATTATGGTATTATGACTACAAATTTCAATGATGACCAGTATAACACAAACATGACTCAGAATGACGACAGTGCAACGTAACGACGAAATGGTGACTTTTTGTACATAATAAATAAATAAAAAAAACCTTAAAAAAAGGCATGATGTAGATTAGATTAAGCAGTTTAGTATTCATGCTATCCTTTTATGTTCCGCTGTTTTCCATTGCGTAACTGAGTACACGAGATAAGTGTATACATGGTGTGAATGAACTCTGAAGCTATTCTCTTCATTACACTTTTTCCCACTTTCCTATAAATCTTCTTTCAACACTATTTTCTGTCAGCAGCGACTGACGGAGGAGGGAGAGAGCCTTGTCTGCTCTATACTTTACTATTACTACTATTCCTGTGTGAAAGCTTTACACGTTTGTAAGTGTAAGCAAAGCATGGTGTGTGTATATATATATGAGGGATCGCGCGTCTTAAGGTATCTAAGCGCTATCACAGGCGAAAACGTGATTTTGATGGATATCACTATTTTCACCCTTCCTCTATCGCGTGGTTTGGGTTATAATGACCTTACGACACTAGAAGTATGGTTGAAAACCTTATGAAGCGAACTACTTTTTTCACCTCTATCGCCAGCCAAAAGTTTACCCAAAGTTCGGCATAAGAAAATTTAAAAATTAAAAAAAATATATATAAAATATAAAATATGAAAATCCATTCCAAAAACTCATCAACATCTTCATTAGCATAATTAGAACTCTAATTTAGCCAAAAATGAACGTTCTAGCTCAATTAATAACAGAGATACTATTGCCAGAATATTGCTAAACTTTGGAAGCGATTTCTGACGAATTTTAATTTTGGCGCTTAGGTACCTTAAGACGCGCGACCCCTCAATTATATACCTTTCAACCTCTTTAAAGGTTCCGCGCGATGATTCTTCATTTCATGAAGGTCAAGCTTGTCGCCCCTCCTCTCGAGTTGGCCTGGTGAAGTAGTGAGTTGGTTTCTTGTACTCTCCACCTCACATAGCCAGGTACGCCCGGACCATCGGGGATTGTTCTGAGCCAGGCGTCTAATCTTCTTTTGAAGATGTCTACTGCAACACCATTCGTGTTCCTTAGGTCTTTGGGCAGCTGATTAATCAGTTTTGGTCCTCTCACAACAAAACTATTTTCTTTTAGGGTTAAGGATGTTCCCTGTCTAGCCTTTAATTTGGAAACACGACACAGTCTTCCTTTTCTACTTTCCACCGTTGTTTGGGGAGTTACAGGGTTCAGAGTAAGATTAGGGACTAGTTTCTCCATTATTTTCCAAGTGTAAATAATGGTGTATCTCTCTCTTCTCCTTTCCAGTGAATATGGTTTAGTTCGCGTAACCTTTCCCAGTAATTTACTTCTTTGCACCCATTGATCTTGGCTGTGAAGCTTCTCTGAATCCCTTCTAGCTGTCTAATTTCTTCTTTTTTATATGGGAATGTTAGGACCGAGCAGTATTTCAATTTGGGTATGATCAGTGTTTTCAGTAGAGGAATCATTACATTCCTATCCCTTCGTTTAAAGGTTCTCAATATCTGACCCGTTATTCTCTTTGCTCTGTTTACTGCTATCTTATTTTGTGTTTCAAATTTCGCATCCTCCATCATTACAACCCCTAAATTATTTGCTTTACAATTTCCCTGAATTTCCTGTCCATTTTAGGTCTTTTCTTTTTCCGTACCATAACAGCTGAAATTTCTCAGTGTTAAACTTCATATTGTTGTCTTCCGTCCACTTGTAGATTCTGTTCATGTCGGTTTGTAAAGATCTTATATCTTCTGGGTTTCTTATTTTTCTACTGATCTTTGTGTCATCCGCAAAGGATGTTACTGTGCTGTTTCTGGTAACGCCATCATCTATGTCAGTTAGCATGATTATGAAGAGTAGTGGAACTAATACTCTTCCGTATGGTACTGAGCTGAGGACCTCTGATTCTGATGAAGATACTCCTTGTACTGTAACGACTTGCCACCGCTCACTAAAGAAAGAAATTATATAGCCATTTCTCTACTTTTCCTGTTATTCCCATATATTTCAGTTTATGTATTATGATTCCACGGTCACACTTGTCGAACGCTTTGGTAAAGTCTGTGTATATTACATCATAGTTTTCATTACTTTCAAGTGCATCAATAATGTTGTTGTAGTGTTCCATTACTTGAGATAGACGTGATCTGCCTGACCGAAACCCATGTTGGTTATCAGTGAATTTTTTCTGAGTTTCCAAAAAGTCATAGATTTTCTGTCTAACTATTCTTTCAAATATTTTAGTGAGATGAGATGTAAACGACACTGGCCTATAGTTTTTGGCCTCGGATCGATCTCCTCTTTTATATATTGGGACTATGTTCGCGCTCTTCAGGATGCCCGATATTTCTCCCGTGTCTAGCGATCGTCTCCATATCCAATATAGGGGCTCAGCGATTGCATTCTTGCAGTTTTTGATCAGTGTGGCATTCCATTTATCCGGTCCTGTCGCTGAGTGTTTTGAGTTTCCCTATAGCTTGTGTAATATCATCTGTCGTAAAGTCGAAGTCCGTTATACTTTCCCCTTGTAGTTCTTCTTCAAAGAACGCGTTTCTATCGCGTATCAGTTTGTCAGTTTTTGGGATACTGAAAGATGATTCAAACTGAGCTCTTAATATTTCAGATACTTCTGTTAGATCATCAGATAAAGTACTGTTCTCGTCTTTCAAAGGTCCAATAGTCGCATGGTTTTTCGACTTTCTTTTTGCAAAATTATAAAAGTACTTTGAGTTAAACTTTATCGCTTCTATAGCGTCGTCTTCTTTTTCTGTATGCTTCTCAATTTGTTCCTGTATGACGTCATCGATACTCTGCAGTTTATCATTTAATATTTTCCTGATGTCGTTATCTTTACAGTTACTTAATTTTGCAGTCACTCTTTTTCTCTTTCGGAACAATTACCTCTTTTGTCTCTCGAACCTGATTCTCTTTCCTCGATGTTGTATTTTTGGGACATGTCTTTCCACAATTTCTAACGTCTTCTCCTCTAAAGTAATTAGCATCTCTTCCGTTGTCTTGGCCTCGAAAGTGGTTTTCTAATCTATTACTTCCATGCTGGATGCAACATCTTCCCAGTTTATTGCTTTGGAGTGAAATTTAAAAATTTGGAATTTGCTTCTTTCTGTTGTTCGTGTTCTTTCCTGTCCTGTTGCTTTTATATTGGTTGTTATTTCAATGATGTTGTGGTCCGATATTATAGTTGGGGATATTTCTACATTATCAATTAGGTATATATATATATATATATATATATATATATTTTTTTTTAACTGCAAACAACACACAGTATAATTAATGTAAAGAACGACGCTTGTGTTGAAGAGCGTTCCGCACAAGATGAGGAGGGAGAACGAGCAAATGAAAAATGAGATACTTCCCAGGAATCGAACCCGGGATCATCCAATTGCCGGTCGGATATGCTAACCACTGCACCAAGGACCCCGATTAGTCAGTACTCGTAATTCTCCTACATACGAGCGGAATCAAATGCCCTGAGGGGCTCGTTCTCCTTCCTCATCTTGTGCGGAACGCTCTTCTACACAAGCGTCGTTCTTTACATTAATTATACTGTGTTGTTTGCAGTTGAAATGTATATATGTACGGCATGCGAAGGTGCCCCCTCAGGGCATTTGATTCCGCTCGTATGTAGGAGAATTACGAGTACTGACTAATCAGGTTCCTTGGTGCAGTGGTTAGCATATCCGACCGGCAATTGGATGATCCCGGGTTCGATTCCTGGGAGGTACTTCATTTTTCATTTGCTCGTTCTCCCTCCTCATCTTGTGCGGAACGCTCTTCTACACAAGCGTCGTTCTTTACATTATATATATATATATATATATATATATATATATATATATATATATATATATATATATCAACGCAATAACCGTTGTAAATACAGTAGCTGAATTACTTATAATATTAAAAGACTGAACAAGATGTCCTCTGAAAGCTGTTTCTATCATCAAGAATGTCACTTCAAATATATTCACAAAATGGCTCTCCAAAGCATATCTTATTTAGTTGGTAGTATTTCTGACGCCCATTTAATTAACTCGGTGGACTTAATAAAATTTATAATTTAATTTTAATGAATAAAAGATAAAGGAGTTTCGACGTAATGTCATTATTTACAAAGGTAGTGGTGAACCCACTCTTCGATTTTGCTGAATAAAAGTATTTAAATTTTTGGAATATAGTTTTACCATCCCACGTACAATCTTTATCAAACTTATCAAACTTTGTCTTTGTCAGACTTACTTTGGATTTGAAGATAAGTTTTCCAAACAGGAAACAAGGTTCAGCTAAGGGATTTCCTCTCTCGCTGCTACACTCGGCAACACTTTCATTGATTTGTTTGAAAAGAAATTTTCTGCTAACATTTTGGGACCTTTTAGTTCGGTGATTTTGTATCAATATGCCGATAGATAATATATTAGCAATCATATCTAACAATATTAACACAGAATTTATTCTAAAAATATTGAACGATTGCATATTTCAATACAATTTACTTTGAAATTAGAACAAAGTAATCAACTCTCTTGTTTAGATGTTTTAAAGGGTGCACATTCAGACGCATATATATATATATATATATATAAGCACACCGGACAAAAAAATTAGTCACCCCTCTCAGAATGTACCTAATAACGTGTGACGGCGCCTCTGGCCTTGATAACCGCACGAATCCGGCGAGTTTAGTATGCGGAGGTACGCCTGCTGGTTCAAATTCATCGTCACTGGAACGAGAGGGCCCATTTCGTGGTACGAAAAACATCCCCAGAACATCACGGAACCACCTCCAGCCTGAACAACACCTTCGACGCATTCAGGATTAAAGGCTTCATTGGACCTGCGATGTACTCGTCGCCTCCCATCATTGGAGAACAAACAAAAACGGGACTCATCGGACCAAATTACACGTTTCCAATCTGCCGCAGTCCAGTTTTTGTGCCTCTGAGCTCATTTATAACGTGCCAATTTGTGACTTGCTGTTAACAGCGGCCTCTTCCGTGGTACCCTGCTCCAGATGTCCATCGCATGAAGTTCTCGTCGCAATGTCCGTTCGGAAATTGGTCGCTGGAGAACCTCATTGGTTTCTTGGAGCAATTGTTCTCTGGTTTGAAAACGATTTGCAGTTACTAGACGAGAAACATGGCGGCGGCCCCTATTGTCGAGAATTGTTTTCCGGCCACAGTTACGCCGTCGATTGTCAGTTGATTGCGAACTACACCACTCTTTGTAAACTCGCTGGACAGTACGCGTTGACACACACCAACAAATTGGGCTACTTCAGACATTTTGTGTCCGTGGGCTCTGCCAAACACGATGGCTCCTTTTTGCCACTGAGTAACGTCTGCCTCACGACCCATTTGCAGACTATATCCAACACACACTTTGTTCTTCACCACCTCACGAAACAGATCTGATCCTGTGTTCTACGTCACCGCTACTTGTCACTTACCAATGCTACATCAGCCCCTCTGTGTGACCTTGAACTTCCTACTATCGGTGCTATTAGGGGTGACTAATTTTTTGTCGTGTGCTTATATATATATATATATATATATATATAATTATATATATATATATATATATATATATATATATATATATACAGGGCCATTCAAAAAAGACGCAAGTTTAAATTGCTTATATTTCGTAATATTGTTAACATACAGGAGTGATTTTGTATTAGTTTACAGCGCACAATTGGGAGTTTTTATTTAATGAAAAACATGTTCAATGTGTGAACCACCGGCATCCAAAACCATTCGCAGCCGACGTTGAAAGTTGACAAGTACTGTGCGTAGAACGTCATGAGTGATTGTGCTGACAACAGATGAAATTTCCTCTTGCAGCTCACTAATTGTAAGAGGATTGTTTCTGTAAACATTATCTTTCAGATATCCCCATAAAAAATAATCACATGGGTTGAGATCCGGAGAATATGGTGGCCAAGTCCATCCACAGGCAAAACGTTCAGGGAAGCGATTCGAGATGACGCGATCGTCAAAATATTCATTTAAGGCTACAAGAGTCGTTCGCCTAGCGCCTTAGGCTACTAGGCCTAAGCGGTAACAAAACTCCCAGGTGTACACTGTAAACTAATACAAAAATCATTCCTGTACGTTAACAATATTACGAAATATAAGTAATTTAAACTGTTGCGTCTTTTTTGAATGACTGTATATATATATATATTCATTTTCTTTCTATTCATTTAGTCCAAAGAAAGCAATCGTTTCTGGAGTTTGTACAAGCTTGGTAGGAGTTTAGAGGATCAATCCCTCGTTGCATGGACGTCGGTCTCGTTACCCTGCCTTCAAAGACTTTGTAGCTCATAATTTGTCGAAGAATTACTATAACGTATAAAAAAAAACATTTCCCAAAAGTCAGTCTATTCTATTAAATTCCCAAATAAAAGAAACAAAGGTTCTATAAACCCAATACCATAAAAAATTCACTCCCGCAAATCTATTTTCTTGGGTTTCCATTTTCAGCAGATACAACCCCCCCCCCCTCCCTCCCAGAGTCCTGCGTAACGTCGGACATGTATACACTTCAAAATATTCTTCATACTACTGGATGTCTGTTGGGACCAAGATCAATTAAAGCAAAGACATCCAATTCAGGTGTTTATCAGAATCCATGTGTTGATTGTCGTAAGACGATAGATGAAACCAACAATTTCGATAAGAGGCTCTATCAACACGTAGTTTACAAACAGACGATACGAATGCGGCATTAGCTAAGTTCAAACAGAGAAGAGGCTAGTCACATTATAGGATATTACATACTCGTATAGTTTGAAGACTAATTTGATAAGAAATATGTCTGTCTTCTGGATGTCTGGACTTTTGCGTCACCCTGTATATATATATAATATATATATATATATATATATATATATATATATATATATATATATATATAAAGGGTGATCCAGAGAAATGGGACCCAAAAGAAACCCCTGTAACTCTTAAAGTATAAGTCCTTTTATAAAATCATACGCATCATTCGAAAGAGGATAGTTACAAGTTTGTACAGGATTGTATAGGTTTTGACAATACAAGACAAGATAAGATACAAAACAAAATAAAAGTGTTAGTTAAAACTAACCCTTCAAGATGACTGCATGGACTGTGGAACAGCTGCGTTTCATAACTGAGCAATATTATGAGCATGGAAGAAGTGTAGTTTCAGCTCTTAGAAGGTGATTTTGACATCTGAAAATTTGTCTGAAAGATCTTTGAGCTGAAACTACACTTCTTCCATGCTCATAATATTGCTCAGTTATGAAACGCAGCTGTTCCACAGTCCATGCAGTCATCTTGAAGGGTTAGTTTTAACTAACACATTTATTTTGTTTTGTATCTTATCTTGTCTTGTATTGTCAAAACCTATACAATCCTGTACAAACTTGTAACTATCCTCTTTCGAATGATGCGTATGATTTTATAAAAGGACTTATACTTTAAGAGTTACAGGGGTTTCTTTTGGGTCCCATTTCTCTGGATCACCCTTTATATATACAGAGCATATTTAGTAATGAATTGTCACACGTCAATTGGGAAAACGTAATGGGGATCTCCAACGCAAAACTAATGTGGGAATCGTTTGAAACAGTATTTAGGACTATAAATGAGGAATATGTACCATGCAAGATTAAGCGTGGGAAAGTAAATAACAAGCCCTTGTGGTTTACTTCTAGAGTAGGGGATATTATAAAGAGTAGAGATAGGGCCTATAGGCCACATAAATGCGATAAAGACAATTTGTGGTTACGAAACAACTACATATCTCTAAGGCGTGAAGCGAAAAGCGTAATAAAAAAGTCCAAGCATGATTTTGAAATCTCCATAGCTCGTGACGGCAAAGAAAACCCCAAACGATTCTTTCAATACGTCAATAATAGGAATCGAGTAAAGAGTGTCTTGGGGCCGTTGAAAAATTCTGACGGAGAGCTAGTTTCTGAAAACAAACAAATGGCTACCCTGCTAAACGAATTTTTGATGTAACTTTTTACAATAGAAGATGTAACGAATATCCCTACGGTCATAGACATAATACCTTTTGACAATGGTAATACTTTAGATAATATTGCGGTTAGTGAAAGGGAGGTAATGCGCTATATTGATAAAATGAAAATTCCTAAATCACCGGGGCCGGATTCCATATATCCCATACAACTAAAAGAATTAAAATAAACATTGTTGTGCTGCTAACAAAGATTTTTAATGTGTCCATTTCTGAGGGATGACTACCAGATAATTTCAAGTTAGCAAACGTAACACCTGTTTTTAAGAAAGGCGATAAAGGTGCGGGGGAAATTATAAGCCAATCAGTTTAACGTCTGTTGTAGGTAAGCTACTGGAATCAATAATTAGGGATCGTATAGTCGAACACTTGGAATTGCATAACTTGATTAGAAATACGCAGCACGGTTTTAGGCGAAACAAATCCTGCTTAACTAATCTTTTAGAATTTTTTCAAGGCGTGGTTGAAGTTTACGATAGTCATCGGGCAGTGGATGTAGTGTATTTAGATTTTCAAAAAGCGTTTGACACCGTACCGCACAAAAGACTCATTGAAAAAACTAAGGTTCATGGAATCAGGGGGTGCAGTAATAAATTGGATAGAAGAGTGGTTGCGAGGTAGGAAACAGGGTGGTCGTTGATGGAGCGGAGTCATCCTGGGCTAATGTAGCGAGCGGCGTTCTTCAGGGTTCTGTATTGGGCCCTCTTGCTTTTTCTTATACTATATATTAACGATTTAGATGTCGGCCTAGTCAGTACAGTTTCAAAGTTTGTCGATGACACGAAGTTGGGTGGTAGGGCAATTAATGATGAAGATAGAGGTAAAATCCAGGAAGAGCTGAACAAAATCGTTGATTGGTCAGTCACATGGCAAATGAGATTTAATGTCGGTAAGTGCAAAATTTTACATATAGGTTCGCGTAACAGTAATTTTGAGCATAGTATATCAGGGTAGGAGTTGGTAAGCGTAGAATAGGAAAAAGATTTTAGGAGTTATCGCACTGGTGATTTAATAGTGGCGAAACAAAGTACAGCAGCTGTCAATAAGGCGAACAAGGTGCTAGGTTTTATAGCTAGGAATTTTGAGTACAAATAGCGCGATATTATTGTTCCTCTTTATAAATCATTAGTTAGACCCCATTTGGGGTACGCGATCCAATTTTGGAATCCGCATATGCGCAAAGATATAGATCAAATCGAAAGAATATAAAGACGAGAAACTAAGATGATTCCGTCGTTTAGGTCGAAGTCGTACGATGATAGGCTTAAGGAGTTAAAATTGACTGCACTCGAGACTAGGAGGCTAAAGGGTGATCTAATCCAGGTTTTTAAAATTATGAATGGGTTCGATAACGTAAATAGAGATAGCTTTTTCGAAATATCACAATATAATAGAACTAGAAATAATGGGTGTAAGTTGACAAATAGAAGTTTCGAGACAGCAGTTGCCAAAAACTTTTTTACGCATAGAATAGTTAATAGCTGGAATAGTTTGCCGGTAGAAGTAATTAGTAGCACGTCTATAAAAATGTTTAAAAATCGATTAGACGCATATGTTGATAGATTGAGTATAGTTTAAGGTAGTAAAATTAAGTTTTTGTGGTTCGGAACCCACGTAAAATTGTAGGTCCCCTCCGTCACCACGGAGGACATGTGCAATACACAACTACAACCACAGTTAGGTAGACCAGCCATGAGTGGATCCAAGGGTCTTTATTGGTCTGAAACATTATAACATATATATATATATATATATATATATATATATATATATATATAATATATATATATATATATATATACACACGAGGGTAATTCAATAAGTATCCTCACTTTTTATTTTCACATCTGATAAATTATAAACACATCACTTCTCAACATAGTCTCCCTGTTTCTCAATACACTTAGTCCAGCGATCTACAAGCTTCCTAATGCCATCACAAAAGAATGTTTTTGGCTGTGTGCGTAGCCAGTCATGCACTGCCTCCTTCAGGTCATTATTGCCTTGGAATCGCTGACCTCTCAAAGCGTCTTTTAGTGGTCCAAACAGGTAAAAATCCGAAGACGTGAATAACAATGTACAAAACAAAACCAAGAGAATAACTGGACAGATATTCGGAACCTTAATAAAAAGAAAAGTTTAATTGGACGTTTTATGAAAACATTAACAAAAACAAAACTAAAGGCACTGACAGGATTAGATTACCCGGGAATGCTAAGAAAACTCTATCTATATACTCTCTGGAGAGAAGAAGAGATATGCCATCATTGACACAAGGAAAATAATTGAAGGACAGACCCCGAATCTCGATACAAACCCAATAACCTTACAGACTGAAAACAGAAGAGAAGACCTTGACAAAATACTAACACAGAAACACAAGGGGTGACAAAGAAAATCCCAACCCTAAAAGGGGTATTTTTGTAGTTAGAGGGTCAAGGATATTTAACAAACTCCCAAAACAACCCAGTAACATGAAAAAAGTGGGAGTGGACGTCTTCGAGAAATGCCTGGATGACCTCGGGAAGATACCAGATGAACCATGTACTCCTCGATATGTTAAATACCAATTTCAGGAGCGTAATTCTCTCCTGCAACAGGGAACAGCAAGCAGGGTCTCAAGACTGACTTTTGAGAGATGAAATATGGACTGTGAAGCAACAATCTAATATACTTGTCTAGTGGTGTAATGATTATCATCACCGACTACAAATCCACCGGCCCGGGTTCGATTTCCAGCGAAAGCATTCGGCGCGCAGCTTACCCAACCGTTCATCTTTCCAGAAAGATGTCTATGGGAGCAACACACTTTCCGCGGTCAAAAATTCAATTACGGTACGTTGCTTGAAACGAACATCTTTACTCCTTTCCATTGTAATCGATACTGAACCAACGTGTGGCATGAGTGTAGGCTATATTAGGCTATAGCACAAAACCAATTTTATCTGGTTACCTCCACACAATCTGGAGTGGGGTGGGGATATCAAGTTACAACACAAAAACCAGTTTTATCTGGCCACCTCTACACAATCCAGAACTATTCAAGTGGAGGCATTACTTTTCAGCCCACCCTCGTATAATAAATGAGGGTTCTGCAATACAAACTAACGAAGATTGCAATAAATTGAATACGGATATGGATGTTCTTTGGACTAGACTACCACAGCGTTGTTACTTTAAGTGGTGATGAAACACGTACGAAAGCCTCTTCAGTAGTCTAACCCCCTATTTTCCTGTCAATGCTGCTGCGAGCTGTTCGTACCCAGAAATGGGCGTATGGGCGGAATAGTGCTCTGGTAAAAAGATGTTTAACTTAAGATGCTCCACTTAAACTTTGAATGTGTCGATGAATATATATATATATATATATATATATATATGTATATATATATATATATATATATATATATAATATGTCCAGTGGCGACTCGTGGTATAAATGTATAGGAGTGCGATTTCATAAAATTTATAATTTTTAGAATTGTAGTACATAAACAATCACATGGTGCTTCCGTACGGTACTTTTATGTCAAAAGAAGCCATAAATTTGTATTAAAAAATATTTTAATAAAATATAAAAATAATTGTTGAATAAATTTGACTATAATAAATTTGACTACAGGGTGTCCCGTAAGTCTGGACCCATAGGGATTTATAATATATTTTTTAGTTAGTTATTATTATTATTTATTATATTATTTTTTTATTATTTTTTATTATGATTTTTATTTGTGGGGCCACTCGAAAGCCAAAGTGTACGAGGTCAAACTTCAGAACATTTTCACCTTAAAGCACGCATTGTGGAGGCGTGTCAAGAAATTTCTGCGACTGTGATTCAGAAAGTGCTGTCGCAGTGGAGATTGCGTCTTCAACTATGTGTGCGACACAACGGCGGACACTTTGAACAGATTATGTAATAAATTTTTGGACTATTTTGTAATTTTATTTTTTTCCCTATGGGTCCAGACTTACGGGACACCCTGTATAATAATGTACCACTGTACGACAACACGGACACAATAGGCTAGTGCGAATCCAACTGCCGCTCACAAGAGTACTGTACTTGTATTAACATATGCGGCTATGCCAGACGTACAATTCTAGTTAATTACAAATAAGTAATAATTTTAATAAAATACATATAAATGGCTTATATCATATTACTGAAGTAACTATTAGTAAAAATAAAGTTATTATAAAAAAAATTCGCGATGTACTTATATTTTCATTACAACAGTAAAATATAATTTATATTTACTTGAGCGAAAAATCTATCGCTCCATTCGGCTGCAATATTATTTTGTATTCAAACAGCGGTACGCTATTTGAAGCTATGCTATAAGTTTAGAATATTATGTACTGTATGAAGGCTTACTCAAAATGCCTCATGAATCATGATATGCCACATGAATTTTTAAAATATATTTCAAGAATATTTATTTTAATATCTTAAAATTAATATATTTTTTATCTGTTAAATTAATATTTATCGTTTCAAGCAAGGGGGAGCGACCGCTCCATCGCTCCTATACGCCAGTCGCCACTGATATATACACACACACACACACACAGGGTGTCCCATAAGTCTGGAACCATAGGGTAAAATAAGTAATTCATGTTTTTTCGTTTATGCAAGTGCCCATGATGTCTTTGAGTAAGGAAGAACGCATCCAGATAATTCTGCTCGTAGGAAATCGGAGTCAGAGGGAGGTCGCTGAGGAATTTAACAGATTGCATCCGGACCGCGCGCCGACAACACACAGCTGTGTCGGCAAACTTGTAGCAAAGTTCAGGAAAACGGGATCCATAGGAGATAAACCACGCAGTGGACTTCCGAGGACATCCACGACGATGACACAGCCACTACCATCCTCGCTTATTTCACAAAGTTCCCAAAAGTCTCTTCGGCGTTTTTATTGCCGTTTTTATCATTTTGCCCTATGGTTCCAGACTTACGGGACACCCTGTATATTATATATATATCTGAACAATAATTTTCAATAAATTTCAAGCTGTAATTTAACTTCCAGACTACAAGTGAGAAAACAAGAGGATTGAGAAGAGGCATGATTGGTTGATATTGACCAATCACGGTTCATTTTTTAAATGTTTATGTCCTTCACGGCCGTAATGTGCGTACAATAAAAAACCGGTGAAAACTGACACCACTTTCAATCTTTCATCTATTCAACCGGTCAACTTTGGAACAATCTTCCTCAATCCATCTTTCCTCCTGTCTATGACCTCCCATCTTTCAAATGCAGAGTGTCTAGGCATCTCGAAAACCATGGACCTTGATTTTGGCTCTCTTCTTCTTCTTCTTCTATGGGGGGGGGCACTTTTCCCTTGGCCCCTCTTTCCTGCATAAAAAAAACTTGATTTATACTGTACTTTGAACTCTACAATACAGTGTGGGTCCTCGTTCGCAGGAAAACGGAAAGCTAAGGTCACGTAAATGCCTTAGACTCGCAATTCGGGGTACGGGAGTATCCGTATCTATGCCCATGAGGCGTGAATAATGGTGGGTAACCTTTAGTGGAATGAGAACTTCGAATGCTGATAATGTTTCTGACTTGAATTGGAAAAAGACTTTGAACACTTTAATTAAAGAAAACAAGAAGTCACGTATCTTGTTGACTCTCCGATTGGTTCAGTCTGGGAAGTTCAGTAGACTAAATGCTTGGGTTCTCTGCTCGCCGCCACTCGCTCATCGCGGAGAGATACAACAAAAAACAACGTAATGTTGGGGGGTTCTTTAACCTCCTTCGCAATATCTAAGGTCATATGATGGAGGGGATCTACAGCTTTACGTGGGATTCGAACCATTTAAGGGTCGCTACATAATCTGGACGAAGGGGACGGTCTCCCATCGAACTACTTTCCACAACCAATGTCACTTAACTTCGCTGATCGACAGGAAGTGGCGTTACGACATTGGCTACGACGTAGCCCCAGGGATGGTAAAGGTAGAAGTCAAGCAATGTTCAGGCTCCATCTACTGTGAACCTTAATTCCACCGAGCTCGGCGGAGTCGTACTTAAAAAAGATGGTGCGGGTACCCGTCAACCTTAACCGCGCCATTAAGGTTTAAAAAAAAGGAAGGATTCTTTCAGCAACCGCATTTGTATATCTATTATTCCTAGATTTTAGCAAAATCGATAATATAAATAAAACTATAAAAGTTGGCTTTTAAAAGTTTTCTATCAACGGATATTAATTGAAAATGAAGGACAATGAGGGCAAACTAATGTAATTCATAAGTAATTACGAAACAAATAAATTGTTAAACCATTAAATGTACGTAATAACTTTAAGCCATTAAAATATCAATTGTAATTAATGTCCATTCCTAAGTTTAACATTTTTTGTTTAATTTTAATCGTTATGAAGACTTGTTTGTTTTTATCTTCATAAAACTAACAAATTAATTGGTTTCAATTAACGTAATTGCTTTATTCTTTGTTTCAACTAATTTAATTAGTATATTCTTGAAAACATCAAAGCCTTTATTCAGTGTGAATTTATATAAAAACTGTCCTTTGACTATCATAATGAATAACCTAATTAAAATGATGGGATATTACTTTGAGATTAGAGGAAATCTGCCAATATATCTACGTATATCTATATCTATTGGCAGTTTTTCTCCAATCTCAAAGTAATATCTCGTTATTTTAACCCTTCAACGCCGAACGCTTTTGTGGGGTAAGTCAAAGTGCGTGTATTTGAAACGGTACGTATTCGACCCATTCAGCGATAGAGAGTTAATAATTTACTGATTAAGATAATTATATATACTGTATACATATATGATTTTATGTCCTCCATATATATATAAATATATATATATATATATATATATATACAGGGTGGCTCAAATTGTGCACCACAAGGTAAATTACAGTCAGTATTCCAACTGGTGACCATTATCTTAAAAACACTTTCTAATTCGCCGTCCACATGATGTTTGAACACTTCTTAGCACGACGAAGCTGATCTTGGCACACCCGAATCTTATTTTCTTCTTCAGTATTTCTTTGTCAATGTAGACGACCAAGAAGCGATAATTAAAAACTAACAAACATCAGGTGTACATCAAATCAAAGTCTTTTCAAGTTAATGGCCACTAGTTCGAATACTCGCCAGCCGTAATTTATCATATATGTTGCGGGATTTCTGCGCCATCCTATATATATATATATATATATATATATATATATATATATATATAACTCAGAATGGTCCCCAGAAAAACTTTTATGTTACACACACACCGTGCATGGAACAAGGAACTCTTCTGAAAAAAAATTAAATCCACTATAGTTCGAATAAGTAATGGTAAATGACAAATCCTATAATTTTTTCATGATTGAAGCCCAACGTGGGCAACGAACGGGTGACTAGCAAAGAGGCCCCCAAAATATAGCTTCCTTCACCAGCTATCTGCTTAGCTAGTGAGGGAAGCTATATTTTGGGGCCTCTTTGCTAGTCACCTGTTGCCCACGTTGGGTTCCATCCTGAAACAGAAAAACTATAGTATTTGTCATTTACCATTACTTATTCGAACTATAGTGGATTCAATTTTCTCAGAAGAGTTCCTTGTCTGTGTGCACCACACACACACACACACACACATATATATATATATATATATATATATATATATATATATATATATACTCTGTATAATACACTGATTATTTTTTCTAGACTGCTTGAGGTGCTTTCACCGTTCAGGGTATTTTTCTGGACATGCGGATTTGCTCTCTCTGTGTGCCTGGGAATCCTTTGCAAAGAGACAGCCATCACTGTTATTCCCGTTTGCATCCTTTGGGATTTCCTGATTTTTATGGGAAAAATGAACAATAAGTAAGTTCAGTATCCACTAAAATACTTAAAATGAATTACGTTTCGGTTATCAAACTTGTAAATATTAGATTTAAATGTTACCGTCCAAATAATTGAAATTCAGGTGTAGAAAACGTGTTTTGTTTGGACGTTATTTCTGTTTCCTGAGGACATACATTAAAATTCTATCGTATTTCCTATACTATCCTATCGTATCTCTGTAATATAAGTAGTATTTTGAAGATAAAATGGCTATATAAATCTCGTAGATTTTAGATTTCAATTAGCAATGCAAATTTTTTTTTAGGTGAAATGTTGAAATGGGTGTTAATGGGATCTCCATCAAGAATAGCTAAGCCAGTTTTCGAGATTGTTTGAGTGCCCTTCTCCCTTTTTATTAAATTAGGTTAAATTAACATTTCCTATTAGTTACGTCAGTTCTATCTAAACTTATAATGTTAAACAGACGTTGAGACGCTATGAAAACTATACCACCGAATAAATTAAGTGTAAACAATTAATGTTTTCCAGGTGGAGAAAGTTAAATAGAGACTTGTTATCGCCCTTAAACACCCGCATTGGATGGCTAATTTTACTGGTAAGTTTCTCACAATGTTTTAAAGGGACGACAAAAATCATAAATTCTCGCTCATAATTTGAATAAGATTATTCATTTTATACAAATTTCACTGATTTCGAAGTCCTGACATTTACCTTTACTCAAATTGTTTGCAGGCCTCTGTCTTGCTCCTTCTGAGGCTTCTGATGATGAGAAACGCCCCTGTCTTTTCCAGGCAGGACAATCCAGCCTCCTTCAGTAAAAGCTTTCAAACCAGGTAATCTTTGACTAGATTCAAGTAAGATACGTAAAATGAATAGATTAAATTGAAAAAGAATAGTTAAGATAAGGTAAGAATTCAGAATCAGACCAAAATGGCGACAGTTGAAGAAAGAGTAAATTATGCTCTGCGGTTAGTCGATTTTAAATGAGTTACGAAAGTAAAGCGAAAGTTCAGAGTCCATTGTAAGAAAGATCACCTTGTGAAAACTCAATCAGAACCTGGATGAAAAAAAAAATTCAAAGAGACAAGGTCAGTAAATGATATGACGCGTTCCGGTAGATCACCAATCAGTTAAAAACCTGAGCAACTGTTCGAGATGCGAAATTCATTTGAAAGAAACCCAAGAAAATCGTTTACCGATGCTTCAAAGAAGATTCCAGCATCAACAGTGCATTAAATTTTGAAGGTGAAGCTGTTTAAGCATGTTTAAAAAATCTAAGTTGTGTATAGCTTAGCTAGACTTCCGTGAATAAATTATATACGAAAATCAGAGAAGATCCTAACATTTTGGAGCATTTTCGTATGAAATAGCGATGTTAATGACGACAACAACTGTCGCATTCGGGAGAAGTGAAAAACCAAATTAGTTCTGGCATCATCAAAGAGATTCTCCTGAGGTAACTGTGTGGCGCGTCTTACAAATTCACAGTTCAGTGGCTCGTTCCCTTCTGAGGAAACGACCGTAAATGCTGCGGAACTACTTTCTCCCTCGGCTCACGGCCTTAAATCTTGTGGATCAAACATTTTTTTAACAAGAACGAGCTATCTGTCACCATTTTGAATGTCAGAGAATTTTTTAACCAAATTTTCCCAAGAAAATTGACTGGTCGTGATGCTCATCCGACCTAACCCTTTTAGACTTCTTTTTATGGGGTCATGTAATGAACATCGTTTAGGCCACAAAGATTGGACATTTAGCAGAACTGAAGCCACTCCGATAAATCACACAGCAACAAATGGTTAGCGTCGCTGACTACGAATCCATCGACCCCGGGATCGAGACCCGGTCACGGCAGCCGGCAAGCAGCGAAACCCAGTTGTTCATCCTTCGACACAATAAAGAACGTGGTTGGTAGATGAATGGGTACCTTGGGTGGCCTAGTGGTTAAGACGCTGGGCTGCTGCTGGTGGGGCGTGGTTCGGATTCCACGTTAAACTGTAGGTCTAAGGTGGAGTGAAAAGCTTGACCTTCGTCAGAATGAGCAATTCGGGCGGAAGCTAACCAAAGGTTATATATATATATATATATATATAAAATGAAAGAAAGCAATATAATTTCCTAACTTCAGTAGCCTTAAAAGGGAAGTTCTTTGATGAAAGTAAAATTAAATAAAGAACTGAATTGTCTGAAAAACTAAACAGAAAAAAAGCATCAAGACAAAAAAGAAGCAAGAGAGAACCGACGAAAATGCTGAGAGAGAATTGAGGAAAACGCGGCCAGATGAAATGGATGCGAGTGCAAACAAACCGCGTTCATGTTACTATCTTACATCTGGCAGCTCATGAATATAACAAAGCACGGCTCCTTTCTTAAATGTTTGACAGTACTGTAAACAAACTCGTCAGCCGCCTTTTTTTAATTAAAATTTTTGATGCTACGAATAAAAAAAGATTCCAAAATTCCTTTAACTTACAAATACTTTCCCCAAACTTTCAAAACTGCCACAATCTGTGCAATGATCATGAATGTTTAGGGTTCAAAGCCAAAAGTTTGTATACGGGTGGACAAAAGCATGGGCCAAATTGGCCAACCAGACCGATTTTAACTTCAGTTGGCACCTTTCATTATACATAAACAAAATACTTAGTTCCTGTCATTTTTTTTTTACAATTTTCAGTTAATGTTTTGTTAATAAAATAAATACAAATGATACAAATTCTTAAGACACGTATTTTTTATAACCATTTCGATGAAACTTCATTAATTACTGATGTACTTCGAGAAGCTTTGAAAATTATTTTTGAACAAACCGTTTCGTGTGGACAGTATGGTTAATGGTCCGGACAGGCAAAAATTTTAAAAAACTTCTGGAGAGCGCTTGTTTAGACAATTTGTTTATTTTTAAGAAGTGTTTGTGTAAACAAGCGGAGGGACGGATGAAATAGGGATGGAAAAGTGGGTGGAAAATTGTTCATTTTATTTTAAATATATTTGTTCAAACATTCATCTCGTGTAAGCAGGCTCTTTAATTATTTAAGTCTACAATATGCTAATGTTAAATACATTTTTCAACAGTAATCCAGTAATAAATAATCTCTCTTGGACATACGAATTCACAAACAAAATAATGGATTCTATGAAGTCCTTACAGAAACCCAGCATTTATTGGTTTAGGCACATTTCTTTGAGGTGATATTTAAAAAAAATATAAAATCAATATACGTATATAGGTTATGTTTATGCCAAGAAAAACGTTCATCTACTCCTACAATGATTTTTAACCTGTGATATATTAACCTTAAAATTAGAAATAAGCTCAATAAGTTGTTATAATGATAATATCTACAAACAATTTAGGTTTTTTTTTGTGAATCACTTGAAAATATTTTCTTTCTTCCATTTTAAAGATTTGCTACCAAACAATATTTGTTTCAGTGCTCTTTATAAATATCCGTGCACACGCTGTAAGGCTAAGTATTTTGGCAGTACACACACAGCTAGAACGAAAACTACATATAGATCAGAATTTCAGATGTTCTTCTAGACCTCATTTACTTCTTATACCAACCCATTCCACTCCTCCATTAAAAATCGCGGTCATAAATACAAACCATCCATTCTTAGAATCTGACTTTAGTTTGGTATAACCAAAGGGAAGGACCATCTGATCTACGCATCTTTGAGTCACTGTTCACTCAAAGAAAAATTATAATTTAAATGAAATAATTCGTTAGTAAAGTTTATTTTTTCCTATTCTTGTCACTGGTTTTTTTTGTACCTCATAAACAAGCGAAATCAGCTACATTCTTATGTTACATTAGGAATACGTCGTAGCCAATGTCGTGAATACGTCGTAGCCAATGTCGTGAATACGTCGTAGCCAAATGTCGTAACACCGTTTTCCGTCCACCAGCGAAGTGATATTGGGTCTGGGTAGTTTTTGGATGGAAGACCGTCCACTGCATCCAGATTATGTAGCGACCCGCGGTTCGGATCCAACGTAAAGATGTAGGTTCCCTCCGTCATATGACTTAAGGTGTTGTGAAGGAGGTTAAACAACCCCACCAATTAATCATCTTAAGTTAAATTATGTTGATATTTCATTAATTTGCTATAATAATAATGTTTGAGGTTGTTAAATCTCCTCCGTAAAGACAAAGGTCACGTGACGGATGAGACCAAAAACATTACGTGCGATCCAAACTATCTACGGGTCCCCACTTCATCTGAACACATAGGATGGTCACGCATCTACAGTAACTACTGAACAGACCCAACTGGTCGCTCAATCTCGGTGCTGTAACGGAAAACGGTATTACGACGTGTACAGGACGTAAACCAATCCTATTAAGATTAAGGCTCGTAAGGTCCCAAACCTTATATTCTTATACATATTCCAAAGAGGAAGATTGACTCTTAATTTTGTAAATAAGGATTTTATTTTATACATTTTCAGATTTATCGTTAATTTTAACGAGTATTTACTCAGTGAATCATAAACTCTTTCAAGGTTAAATTGTTAATGCGTGTTACAGTCATTCGTATGAGGAGTAATTGGGTTTTAAACGGAATAATTGGAAAATGATTTTACGAAACGATGAATCATTTTAATAACTTTTTATACGATTTTAATAAATTGTTATTTTGTATTTTAATTTTCATTGTTATTAATTTTAATTATTAAACTGACGTAACTATTTTAAATTTTAGATTTTTGCCTTGATGATGGTCGTTATAATATCTATCTATCTATCTTTCTATCTGTATATATATAAGCAAAATGAACCGTTCGAACAACATTGAATTTAATTGTGTGTGAATTATGTTCATGCGAAACGACTCTTCTTTATCCGCCTCCAAAAATGGGGACTTATTGCTTAAGTTTGGCCTAATTTATTGGGAGCATTTTTTAGACGCATTTGCGCTTCTAACTTAAATTAAAACTACTTACAAGAGATGAAGCAAAGAGACTCTCTCTCTCTCTCTCTCTCTCTATATATATATATATATATATATATATATTACGACGTGTACAGGACGTAAACCAATCCTATTAAGATTAAGGCTCGTAAGGTCCTAAACCTTATATTCTTATACATATTCCAAAGAGGAAGATTGACTCTTAATTTTGTAAATAAGGATTTTATTTTATACATTTTCAGATTTATCGTTAATTTTAACGAGTATTTACTCAGTGAATCATAAACTCTTTCAAGGTTAAATTGTTAATGCGTGTTACAGTCATTCGTATGAGGAGTAATTGGGTTTTAAACGGAATCACCCTGTGTATATATATATATATATGTATATATATATATATATATATATATATATATATATATATACTCGTATAAAGACGTTTTGCGCACGTACAAATGGGATAATGGTGTATATATATTATTTCTACATAATTATTTTTTTTCAACAACTTTATCTTATAAAACGCTGTTTAAAATTCTTGCTGTTTCTTCGCAAAAGTTGAACAGCAAAATGGAACTAATATATATATATATATATATATATATATATATATATATATATATATATATATATATATAATATATGACCTTTACATAACTTTTTTTTAACGGAAAATATTGACGTTGAAAAGCCTCCATATCTACTTTGGATTTAAATTCTGGGAAATTTAACTAATATACTCGTCTATCGATTACTCCTCATTCAATGTCATTTCCATTCTCGCCCACCGTCTGCCATTAAGAATACTCAAAACGAACACACCAAATTTGAAGGAAGTTTCCTGATTTTGGAATGGGTAACAAGAGGGCTGCGACGCAAGTGCTGGTCCGAAGAGTATTTTCTATAAGAGAAATCTAACTTAAAAGTGGGAAATTCTGCACTTTGCAGTGGTAATGGATCGATACGAGAATTTCCCTCGTTTGAGATTCTCACTAGTGGAATCCTCATTCTTGGACGAAGAATAAAATGGGACTAATTGAGTAAAAACAGATATTTCTTAAAAACAAGAAAAACCTGGTATTGATGAAATTGTAATTTTGTCATTAATTTTTTTTAAGTATGTCATGGATGTTCGTATGGAAGAAATATATATATATATTATATATATATATATATATATATATATATATATGATACACACAGACCGTGCATGGAACAAGGAACTCTTCTGGATAATTAAATCCACTATAGTCCGAATAAGTAATGGTAAATGACAAATACCATAGTTTTCTTTTTCATGATGCAAGCCCGACGTGGGCAACGGGTCTCTCGCAAAGAGGTCCCATAAATATAGCTTCCCTCACCAAGCTATCTGCAAAGCAGACAGGATCCAGCTTTAGGACATGGATCTAGGGTAAAGCAGCCTATCCCCACTACATTTAGAACCTCAATATAAGTAAAAGACTCGTTGCATTCACGTCGGATTGAATAAATCAAAGAAAAAGGGGTAACTATTATTTTTAGCCAAAACCAAAACTTAAACCTCAACTGGCAGAATTGAGCGTCCACTTTTCTGCCAGTTGAGGTTTAAGTTTTGGTTTTGGCTAAAAATATAATAGTTACCCCTTTTTCTTTGATTATTCAATCCGACGTGAATGCAACGAGTCTTTTACTTATATTGAGGTTCTAAATGTAGTGGGGCTAGGATGCTTTACCCTAGATCCATGTCCCAAAGCTGGATCCTGTCTGCTTTGCAGATAGCTGGTGAGGGAAGCTATATTTATGGGACCTCTTTGCGAGAGACCCGTTGCCCACGTAGGGCTTGCATCATGAAAAAGAAAAACTATCGTATTTGTCATTTACCATTACTTATTCGGACTATAGTGGATTTAATTATCCCATAAGAGTTCCTTGTTCCATGCACGGTCTGTGTGTATCATAAAAAACTCAGGGAACCATTCTGAGTTCATTCCCATATACATACATATATATACACGTATTTCCGTACAAGCGAGGTACCGACTTAAAATTCATATATTTAAAAATCTAATTAACTTAACCTAACTTTAGTGTCATCGAACCGAGAAGGGCGTAACAAGTGTTGCGGAGGCAATTGGGAGCTCGAACGGTGGTTTCCGTTAACTTCCGAGTTACCGAAAGTGTTACCTCATAAGAAATCTACCCCACTACATCTGTGAATTATCACACACACTCGACCTCACTTATGCTCAGTTACACACACACACACAAGTATGGAAACACCATTGGTTTAACTGTAAAATTGAAAGGTACATTCTTAAAACTGAAATAGTCGATAACTTAAAAAAATAAACAGTAAATAAAGAAAAGAACAAGTATTATTTCAACAGTATTAAAGTTTAAAACTTAAAATTACAGTTAAAAAAGTGTCATGACTGTAAAATGTTCGACTGATTATTTATGAATTGAAAAGCTTCATATCGCGTGTCGTCGTCTGTAAAGTACACTAAATAGCGGACAGTAATTTGCAGGAAGAACAGTTTCATAATTTAGATAACCTCTTTGACTGAGGGGAAAAAATTGAGCCATTTTGATAAAGAAGGTAAATACGTATGGCAATGATTGTAGTCTGACACGCACTAAATGATGCGAAGTATTTTATGGTCAACCGCCGCATTTCGATAAGTTGGTCCGAATTTGGTCTAAAGGTCGTCCGTTACTGACAAACAATTTTTTCGATAGAATGGTCGAAAAGTAGTTTCCTTATTGATAAACTCCAAAGAGGAGGAGTGCCTCGATTCCGATGCCAACTTCGTCCGGCACTAACTGAATTCAGATTAATTAAGCGAAACTGCAATAAATTTTGTAATTAAAATAATTTATTATTACTGGTGATAAAATTCAATTAAATTCCTCTTCAGCCGTTTTCAATTTAAATAAAAGCTTTGAATCACTCAAACGCGCGCAAACTTTCGCGAGTCGGGAACAATTATTGCGATTCGCCCAACATTTTATTTTGTAAACTTTTAAATAAATATTTTAATTAATATTTAAATCAATTATCGAAATTTATTTTTGAAGTGGTTTTGTAAACGAACACGAAGCCGACAAGTCAATAAATTTTATTTAAAAATGTTTTCCACACACACACACACACACACACACACACAGTGGTGCTCATAAGTATTCGTATTGAGAAATATTTCAGTTATATTTGTCATTATCTTTTGTACTATTTATAAAATAGTTAAGAAAAACATCAAAGAATTTGAGAAAAATTAAAAAAAAGTTAGAAAGCAAAAGTTTTCGTACATTTATTTACAAAATTATTTAATACTTTCTGTGCCTATCTTAGGCTTGAAGAATTTTAATTTTTTATCAGTAGTTGGCTGTTTATTGATTAGAGACTATTGGCAATTATGAATTCTAGAATTTTCTCCGCGAATCTTCATGGAAGACGGACGACTGTACGAGCCATTAGTAACCAATGGGTCGTCGTGGTTAAAAGCCGTCTACGGATCTTAAGAGATTTGTTATTGCTGCACACGAGTCTGGAAAGAGTTAGAGGAAGATAGGAGAAATTCGAATTCCAGAAATGGAAAGGCTTTGCAACAATCAAAACTCTATCAAGGTGTGGACGACCTTGCAAGATTTAAGAACGTACAGCTAGAAGGATTGAAAAAATGGCTGCTACGAATCCACGAGTGAATGCACTCGATATCCACGACTGTCTAAGATCGATGTTCATCCCCTACTGTACGTCGTACATCGAGAAAGAATGTTTTGCGCGGAAGAGTTACACGAAGAAAACCTCCGCTACGAAACGCGTACAAAGAAGCTCATTTAAAGTACGCCAAGAATCATCAAAATGATGGATTTGTATTCTGGAAGAAAGTTCTCTGGACAGACGAGACCAAAATTGAAATATTCGGGAAGAACGAACAACGGTATTTTTGTCGAAAATCAAATAATGAATTCGAGGAGAAACACATTCTTCCTACGGTTAAACATGGCGGTGTTGGTGGTAGTTTGCTTCTTTGGGGATGCTTTAGTTTTTCTGGTCCAGGGAAACTCGTTGTCATCAATGAAATCTCGAATTCGAAGAAATATCTGGAAATTTTAGAAGAAAATGTATTGCCTTCAGTTCGGGAGTTGCAAATGGGTCGTAATTGGGTACTGCAACAAGATAATGATCCCAAACATAAAAGTAAGAACACCAAACGTTGGCTTCCACAAAAGAATTTCAAGCTTCTCGAGTGTTATTTCAAGCTTCTCGAGAATTATTGTTTGATTTGCAAAAAGCAAGAGAAACCCTTTGAATCTAAATGAATTGCAACACTTTTCTTTAGAAGAATGAACGAAAATTTATATTGAGAGCTGTCGAAACATTGTAGAAAAATACCCAAAACGAATAATTGAAGTCATTGAAGCAAAAGGTAGACATACAAAGTATTAAATAATTTTGTAAGTAAATATACGAAAACTTTTGCATTTTAACATTTCAAAATTTTTTCTCAAATTCTTTGATGTTTTACCGTATATATTGGAGTTGAATTAATTTTTTATTCGTAAATTTTTCCAAACGAACGGTAACCTTTTCATAACTATCATATGCATGGTACAAAAGATAAGGACGAATATAAATTAAATATTTCTCTGTACGAATACTTATGAGCGCCATTGTATATATACACACGTGTTATAATGTGTGTGTGTATTAATATATATATATATATACACACGTGTTATAATGTGTGTGTATATATATATAATATATATATATAGATATATATATAATATATATATATACATATACATATATACATACACACACACACACACACACAAAGAGTAGTGGTAAATGGAGTCAAATCGGGTCTCGGAAATAGAGCGCTCTGTCCCACAAGGGACAGTACTAGCTCCCTTGCTGTTCATAATAATGATTGCAGATATTGATGCAGATATCATTGACAGTATTGTATCATGATTCGCAGATGACACAAAGATATGCAAGGAAATATTGAACGAAGGTGACATAGAGAGATTACAAAACGACATTGAAACATTATTCCAGTGGGCAAAAGACAACAATATGAAGTTCAACGAAGAAAAATTCCAACTTCTAAGATATGGTAATAACAAGGAGCTACAGAAAAAAGGGTACAAAACTCCGCAAGCCAAACAGATAACACCAAATCTACAAGTCAGCGATCTTGGAGTAATAATGTCGTCGGATGCAGGATTCAGAGAGCACTATAACATCAAAATTACAACGGCTAGAAAAATAATGGGAATCATCTGGAGGAGCTTCCGCAGCAGAAAAGCAAACATCATGCTCAAATTATGGAAGAGTTTAGTCCTACCAATAATTGAGTATTGCTCAGTACTCACAAGCCCATACTGGAAACGAGACATTGCGAACATTGAAGCTATACAAAGGACTTTTGCATTTAAGATAGAGGAAACGGAAGGTGAAGACTACTGATCTCGACTACAATCACTGAAACTCTACTCTCGAAGGAAGGCGCGAGCGGTACACAATAATATACATATGGAAAATACTTGAGGGCTCTGTCCCTAACCTTAGAAATGAAATAGAAACAAACTGGAACGAGAGAAGAGACAGATTCTGTACGGTCCCAGCTGCGGTGGGACAAGGGGCCATGAAAACGAGGATGGAAAATACCCTCAGAATGCGAAGCCCAAAGCTTTTCAATGTCCTACCAAAAGAAGTGAGAAATCTCCAGCACACCGACCTGAATAACTTCAGGAACCAGCCGGACAGATTCCTGTGCAAAGTCCCTGACCAGCCATGCGTGACTGGCTACGAGGGCAGGAGGAGATCAGACAGCAATTCCTTCCTTCACCAAATCCCGCAAATGAGGCGGGATACTGTAGAGAGGTCGACCGTAGGTCGATCCTGAATCGTCGTTCGAACTCACCTAAAGTGTTGTGTGTGTGTGTGTATATATATATATATATATATATATATATATATATATATATATATATAGATTATATATAATTGCACTGTATAGGACAAAATGTCAACCTGTCGGTCCTCGCTTAAGAAATGAGATGCCATTATATGAAATAATAACATGCGTGTTTCTGCCTTGTATCACATCAGGCGAAATTTCAACATTAGAAAAACAAGGAAAAATCGTTTTATGGATTGAGAACTGCTCGCAAAAATAATGATATGTAAAAAAAAACAAAAAAAAAAAAAAACCCTTTTTGATAACTTAAGATCATAAAATTTTTAATGGTCTTCTCGAAACACGTGACTATTTTTTATTTTTTTTAAATTTATCGATCTCTAATTATTTAACCGTCTTTGGTGGCATAAGAACACCCAAGTTGACCTATTCCACGCATGCGCCAAATCAATTTCCAATAAAAAAAAAAAAAA
The DNA here is from genome assembly GCA_023014485.1 of Bathynomus jamesi. Lineage (NCBI taxonomy): Eukaryota > Metazoa > Arthropoda > Malacostraca > Isopoda > Cirolanidae > Bathynomus > Bathynomus jamesi. The sequence continues at coordinate 484,790 of JAJOZX010001367.1, read as the reverse complement.
GAAAAAAAAAAAAAAAATCATTTGCCATGAAAATGAATAAATAAAAAATGGCCTCTTTAGCTCAAAATGCTTATTCTTTAGCCTTACGTTTCGTAAGTCTTGTAATGCTTTATCAAATACCAAAAAGAAAATCATGAATATTTTTGTATAAGATGACTTAGGGAGGGGGAGGGCCATAAATATCGCATGAAATTTGATGAGCGTATCACGGTTTCATGGTATTCCGTGATGCCCACTTGGCACGAACCAAAAATAATAAAAAAAAGAAATAAAAAATGAAACTGCAGAAATAATTATGAGGAAGTCCTTTCGCCTGATTATTAAATATATATATATTATATATATATATTATATATATATATATATATAATTGGTTCCATTTTATTTTTCGGAGGGTTCGTGACTTGCAATAAATGGTCTGTCAGTTTTGAGACGTTTCATATAATAATCATGATATAATAATATAATAATAATAATAATAATAATAATAATAATAATAATTCATAATAAAAATGGTTTAAATACAGTTTTATCTGTTTTGTTTTCGAACGCTTTTTCAACACCGACTTTAGCATCTATACTTCAACGTTTTCCCTTATTTGTAAGATTTGATGAAGGAGAGAGTTGCTACCCTCTCATCTTGCCATCCTATATATGTTACGGTCAAAGTGTGTAACCAGACATTTCGCGGAATGGCTGTTTGACTTGGTCATTTCGCGAAATGGCTGTTTCACTTCGTCATTTCGCGAAATGACTAAAATCTTCTGCCATTACGCGAAATGGCTGAAATTCCACCTTGGTCATTTCGTGAAATGGCTAAAATGACTTTTGTCATGAATTCATAGAAATAACAAACATCACAATATAATTGGAAACCTTTATTTAACTAACTAAATCTGCTAAAACATACATACATCCACAGGTCTGTTCAAATAAGTGAGAAACACTCTTCAAATACACATTTGAACACATCTGAACACATTTGAATTTTAAATATAGAGGTTTTCAAATACTAACCGGGCCTTCAATGTTATTCCGATGTCCGCCATTGAAGGCCCGGTTAGGTCAACTGTATGCTCTTGACAATTGGTTAAGTCGTGTTATTTTCGTTAAAACTAACGAAAATAACAACTTAACCTAACCAGTTGTCAAGGGCATACAGTTGACCTAACCGGACAAATGATCTTGTACGAAGTGACCAAGATGGAATTTCAGCCATTTCGCGTAATGACTAAAAGTTCCAGCCATTACGCGAAATAGCTGGTTGCACACTTTGACTGTAACATATATACTGTATACATAAACTGGCCAAGTTTCGATGAATCTCATTGCAGAGTGCCAATGAGTGCCTATATTGCCAACAATCTTCTTCAGAGGGGGAATGAGAAGCTTTAATAAACAAACACAAATAAAGAAATCAGTTTAAATAAATAGCAATCACTAATCATTTGTAGATACAAAATGAACGTCCAATTCTCGAACGGCAATCCAAGAATAAATAATGAACTACAATTAGAATCTTAAGTACGTGAAGAATATATAATTAAGAGACGTAAATTGATGTGAGTAATGGTGTCAAATAGTTTCTGAGAACGATAATGCAACGGTTGGTATCATGTTGTTGGTTGTTATTCACGAAAGTGGTTGTTTGAATAAAAGGCTATACTTATTCAGATTGGAGTTGTGTTCAAAAATCAAGATTGGTTTTCTTCTTTTTTACCAACTCCCATGTTTGCTTTATAGAGATAATGATAATAATTATAATAATAATAATAATATTAATAATAATTTTTAAAAATTATTCTTTTCATACGAATGATTTCCAGTGATAATTTTTTATTTTTTTTAAAGGACGTTTGTAGCCCGTATAAAATTTGTATGGTTGCGAGTCTGAAGTAAATAACTCATTGCGATGTTTTATGTAGAATAGATTCAGTCTTTGTTCGTGTATTATTTTCTTATTTAATTGTTCACCCTTCATCTCCTTCAATTTTGGCTGGTCATGAATATGCTATATTTTTTTTTATAGTGCCACTCCCTGCATCGGATTGCGAATCACTATGATTATATCAATTATAAATTCAAAATGAAGGAAATTCTAAAATGCTGGAACTCATGTTGCAGAAGGGGGAGGGGATTCACCTTCGGATATGCCCTTCCAATTGCATGCAACATCTACAATCTAACCAAATGCACCCATACTACTGACATAATGTTATATTATCAAACATTCACACAAATATAATTACTTTTCCTTTGACAGATTTCTCAGCTATTTGTTCTTACCGTCGTTGAATGTGTGGCTTATGCTGTACCCCTGGCGTCTCTCCCACGATTGGCAGTTGGGTTCGGTTCCCCCGGTAGAAGACTTATCAGACTACCGAAACGTAGCTTCTGCCTCGCTATTTGTCGGTTTATTTTTGCTGCTTTGTAGAGTGCTGCTCGAAAGGGTGAGGAAAAAGGCCATAATTTGTTGCATTTTGCGACAAGTATTGACTTATTTTTGAAATAAAACGTTGTTAACTTGTTCAAATTGAACGATAATAATTTCTAGACTAAAATATGTCTCACACGAAAAGAGAAAAGGAACAACGAGAGAGAAGGTGTGTGTGTGTGGAGAGAGAGAGAGAGAGAGAGAGAGAGAGAGAGAGAGAGAGAGAGAGAGAGAGAACATATTGAAACCTGCTTCGTGTCTCTTTTATTAAGAACAGAGAATCCAACGTGATCGTTTGGGCATTGGCGGTGATGGTCTTTTCTTTCCTTCCGGCTTCGAACATCTTTTTCCGGGTTGGTTTCGTGGTTGCTGAACGGATCCTGTATACACCGAGGTAAGAGGAGAACATTCAAGACGTTTCATATATATATGAATAGCTGCAGATGTCTCTCAGTTTTTAAAATTTTTGTAAATGAATTCATTTTAGAGGAATGTCAATTGCTTATCATCAATACATATAAACGTATATACAGTACATACTATATATATATATATATATATATATATATATATATATATATATATATATATAATATGTGTGTATGTGTGTGTGTGGGTGTGGGTGTGTATGTTGGCAACTAGGCATAAGTGAGGTTGAGTGTACGATAATTTATAGATGCAGTGGTATAACTTTTTTTTTGCGAGGTAACACGCTTGGTACCTCGGAACATTAAAAATTGTAGAAAAAATCTTGAAACATTTTTATTGGCAGAAAAAAGATGTTAGTCCTGAGTAGGTTATGGTTACGCTAGGTTAGGTTAGTTTAAGGTTTATTAGATTAGGTTAGATTAGCGAGTATCTCACTATTTAATTACATAACAGAAAACACCTTTCGAGCCCTCAATTGCGACCGAAACCTTCTCGGTTCGATGGCACTAATATTAGGTTAAATTTAGTTTTTTAAATATATGAATTTAAAAAAGTCGGTGCCTCACTTATGCTGATATGCACACACACACACACACACACACACACGTATGTGTGTGTTAAATGTTCATGCATACATTAAATATTTACGAAGAACACTTTAAAATTTAATAGTTGGAATGTGTAATTTGGCGACTTAAAATGTATTTTTATTTCTAAAGTATTGATTAAAGTTTCGGAAACCTTTTACGAAGAAACCATTAATGAACAACTTCCATGTCTGTAATTGGGGTTCTGCCCATTTATGCCCACCGATGTCCTCTCGTTTCAGCATCGGATTTTGTACCCTCTTCGGAGTGGGACTTTCGAGGGTAGAGGAAAGCGCGAAGAGGAAGTGCATCCGTTGGCGCATTCGAGAGCGGCTGCCGCACGCGGTCCGAACGGCGGTGCTGCTCTTGTTTCTCCTGTTGGCGGCAAGGACAATTAAGAGGAACGTCGATTGGCTCTCTAGGGAAAATCTTCTCAAGTGAGTGTTTCGAACAGGGGACCATGGCAGCGGGCATTTTTTAGAGAGGGACCTGGCAGAGGGGAATCAAAGGGAGACAAATAGGGATAGGGGAAAGGAAAGACAAGAAAGAAGGAATAATAATAATAATAATAAATAATATTTGGGGTTGTTTAACCTCCGTTGTAAAGGTCATGTGATGGAGGGGGAGCGGGATTCGAACCACCTAATGGCCATTACATCACCCGAACGAAGCAAATAAACAGATCTAACGTCGCTTCACCTCGCTGATCTAACGAGAAACGGTGTTACGACGTGGCCAGGACGTAACCTGAGAAGACACTACTGAAATCGTGTTGGATAAAAATTAATAATTAAAAAAAAATCACTTCCCAAATAAAAATTAAAATGGAACGTTTCGACTAAAAACTGAAAGTCAACTTCAAGTATTAAAATAAAAGTAGAAAATTGTGAAAAGTGGAACAACCACGAATAAAAATAGGAAAAAGTGGTAAAATTGGTGAAAGAAAAGAGTAAAAATACACGAGAGGTAAAAGTTAAAAGTAGGAAAATGGTGAGAACGCAAAGTGTGTAAAAGTGGGGTGCGAGCGAGGTTTGTCAAATTATTTTAAAACTTTTTCCAAAGATTCAACGCAGAGTTTGAAAAGTTTTATTATTGAATAAAAATGAGAGAGAGAGAGAGAGAGAGAGAGAGAGAGAGAGAGTAGAGAAGAGATAGATAATTCACTTCTACTGTATATGACTCTATCAAATCAATACTCATCAAATAATGGAAATATATTTTATTAAATAATAAATCAGTTATTGACTTTAAAATTACCGTTCATTATCTATTTCTTTCCAAGTTAGGAATCATATTTGATTGATGAAACACAAAATCTTTTGTCGTTGAACAGCTGTTACCTGAAGGCAGTTCAGACAAAGCATTTGAAATATGTGAATGCTGATTTTCAAAAGTATTTATCGTTACTAAAGATAATACGAGTAATTTCCTTCATTTGGAGAAATTATCGTTTACAGAAAATAGAAAATTCGTTTCCATTTGTTATTATTTCCTACACGGAGCGAAAGTATTTAAGGCCATCAACGCAATACTTAAGTAATGGACGTGTTTCTCAGTAAGGAGAACTGTGTATTAATACTTATATAAGTCACGATAAAATGGATTTAATTTAATGAAATTAATAATTAATTAATTTCAGTGAATTTGGGTCTTTAATTGTGGGTTTTATCCCCGTATTTAACCAAATATTCAGTTCAATCGTGGCTTTTATCTCGTATTTAACCAAATATTCAATTTACTATTTACCAACTAATCCAAATGATTTATTCTTTGATTCCAGTAACTCTGCATGATTATTTTCTTGGTATTAAACTTCACTGGTTCGATTAAACAAAAAAAAAAAAATCTTAATTCTTTTGCAACAAGGTGTTACAAAATAATGTTATACATACAATGTTTACAAAAGAATAAAATTCAGTATGATAAAATGGTGAATTTAAAAAAAAATGAAAAAAGAAATTGAATTCATAAAATAATACAAATAAAAATCAGTTAATAAACCTTATATTAAAAAATGTAGTGAAATTTGTAGGAAAATATTAGGCAAATTTAATAATATTTTAAGGTCTTTTAAGATATTTAATATAAATAAATATGAACATAAGGCAATTTTAGGTTTAAAATTAAACAATTACATTGTATGATTTCCATCTGTATTGGTTTACAAACAAGAGTGTCTGAAAAGGTTTTGTACCCATCGGGAAATATTGTACAGTGAAACTCGTAACCCGATGGAAAATACATTTATTTATGAACCCATACCATAAAATTTTCAAAATGTTATACCCATTCAATTTAAAGCACGTTACTGTCAATAATTAATGTAATTCCCGTTGGGTAGAGACTTTTAGGACACGCTGTATTTAGTCGTAAGAAAATTGTTTCTAACGTGTGTCTATAAAGTAACTGTATAATGGAGTACATACGGCAATACTTTTTATAGTAATTATTGACAATTTTCTTTAATGTTCTTTTTAATTAAGATCACATGGCCTTGTTTTATTTTTAAAGACTTGTTTTGGGGGGGAAGAGGGGGAGAACTTTCCAATAAAAGAGGTCGTAGGTATAAATAATTTTTACGACAATAATTGACAATTTTCTTAAAAAAGATTTTTGGCCTTAAGTTCACACGGCCTTGTTTTATTTTTAAGATGTGGTCTTTTTTAGGGTGAAAGGGGGGGGGAAGCACTCCAATAAAATAGGTCGTAGGTTCGACTCACTAACTACACATACAAGTAAATTACAGTGAAATTAATACTTTCGTTTGGTTCAATAAATTTCTCTCCAGTCTGAGGTGGTTTTTTTCAAATCCAGTCAATTCCTTGCTGGGAGATAACCCCCCCTTCTACCGAATCAATACGATAGTTACTGAATTAAAATTATCAGGTTTGCGAAGAAAAAATTTATAAACAAAATTTAAAAAAATCACATTCTGAATGTAAATTCAAGGAAACGACAGTACTAAATTTTGCAAAATGAAGGTCCCACGAAATTACGCTACACACACACACACACACATATATATATATATATATATATATATATATATATATATATATATATATCTATCGGGTGGACCAAAAAAAACGCCTTGAGATTTGAATATCAATAACTTCAAAAATATGCAGTTCACACTTCCAAATTTTACATAAATTTTACCTCAATCTATTGATAAGCCATCATAAAAATTTCAGACCTCTACATAAAATACTTTTTTCATAGTGAGGGAACAATGAGGTATGGTGAAAAAAACGAATATCCTAAATCCTAAATGTGTATAGCTGTGCCTGGCAACTATTCTAAGACTTGTAGTAGTTTCCTTAGCTTATGGATAATCTGTTAATCTCTGAAAAACGTCAGATGATATAGGATACGCCCATCTTAAATACCGTTTTTTAAACTTACCCTTCAAATTATAGTTCTAATTAAAGGTGAAAAAGCGGTGATTGAAAAGTGTTTCTTAGAAAAAAGATGGACTGGGACAAGAATTTTGAAGAAATTTCCAGGAATAACTTGTAATGTTACGTCTGTGAATAGAATAATTAAAAAACTTAAAGCAACTGGTTCGACGGCACGGAAGCGTGGAAGTGGTCGGCCTAAACCAGTTTACACTCAAGACAATATAGTAATGATCAAAATGATGAGCCTATCTCAAGAGGATCGACCTGGTCACACTGCCTCAGAGGAAAATTGCAAGAAATTTAGGTATCAGTCGAAGTTCTATACAGAGAATGCAGAGAACGGTAGGACTTAAAGCATTTAAAAGGATCCGTGTTTCAAGAGGTGACAGCAATGTAAGAGCTAAAAGAAAAATTCGTTGTAGAAAATTCCTTGACAGATTTTCGTCCAATATGTTAAAAAAATAGTTTTTACAGATGAAAAAGATATCACCATCGAGATTGCTCGAAACTCCCGGAACGATGTTGTTTATGGTCGGCGTAAGAAAGACATTCCTCCATCGAGACTTTACCACCAGACAAGTCGTCGGTTTCCAAAAAAATCATGGTATTAGCAGGTGTATCGTGGAAATTCATTTAATTTCAGAAAATAAAAAAATTAATTCAGAAACCTATGTAAATCTCATAGAGGAGAATCTTTTGCCTGATTTTCGGCGTCTGTATTATGGAAACGATTTCATACTCCAACAAGATGGTGCTACAGCTCATACTACTAGCAAGTTCACACAGGATTATCTATAATAGAATGTAGTCAACTTCATTGGAAAAAAACGACTGGACCCCCCAATCACTTGATTGCAATCCCATGGATTATTGCATATGGAACACTCTAGCAGAGAAGATTTATGAAGGCCAAACAGAAAATTTACAGAAATGCAATTGAAGAAAAAAATACTCGAATTTGGGACAAAATAACATTAGCAGAAATCAGAAAATGTATCAGGTCGTGGAAGAAAAGGTTAAGATTAGTTTGTAAGCAGGACGGCGGACATATTGATCATATTTGTTAATAAGATGTGAATAATAAAATGTTTTCACTTTATGATATTCGTTTTTTTCACCATACCTCATTGTTCCCTCAGCTGTGGAAAAAGTATTTTATGTAGAGGTCTGAAATTTTTATGATGGTTTATCAATAGATTGAGGTAAAAGTTATGTAAATTTTGGAAGTGTGGCCTGCATATTTTGAAGTTATTGATGTTCAAATCTCAAGGCGTTTTTGTTGGGCCACCCGATATATGCCAAAAACAAACTTCTGTTGCCGTATCTTAGCAACATATTAACTCGTGTTGTTGAAAAATAAGTAATTTATTGGGATCTTAATTTTTAATTTACATCACGAAGACTTCTAAAATTATATTCAAATGATATTTCATTAAATAGTTAATAAAATACAAACCTGAAAGGAACCAAATAACGCCGGAAACTTTCTTCAGCAACATTCTTAGAATTGATTTATTAGTTTAATTTATAATATTAGTTAGATATCAATTAAGTATTTTAATATTGGTTATCATGGTATGTCACATTTTCCTTCATTGAAAATATTACATATACCAGAGTGGAAAATATTAGATACACCCAAGCCGTGGAGGGGGTCCGCGAACTAGGGTGCACAGCCTCCCCACACCCCCAGGAGGTACGCGAAGGCCTGTAATAGGGTCCGCGAAGGGTACTCCATTCATAAAACGTTACTTATTTGAAATGAATCAGAAAAATACTAGAAGGGGAAAGGCTTTATTTATACTTCAAATTTCAGAAGAACCGTTCTGATTCCAACATTTCTTGTGCTCGCCAGTAATGGGGCAGGAGTGCGTTATTTTTTATCTAATAAAGGGCGCACGACTAAAAAGTTTGCGGACCACTGATCTAGGGCACGTGTTACCAATTAGCGGACCATCCCCGGATTTTATACGAACCACATGGAATAAATAAACTCATACAAGCACTTAGAATAATATTTACTTTAAAATATAGGGTAAAGTTGCCAACAAGTCGCGCATTGGTCCTAATGTCGCGCATTTGACTAAAAAAAACCTCCCCCAAAATACTGTTAGAATGAAGGAAATACAGTAAAATTCATGAAACAATACTTCTAGTAACGATTCCTTCACTGTAACAGTATTTTGTAGAGAGGTTATTTTTAAGTCACATGCGCGACATTAGGACTGATGCGCGACTGTTGGCAACTTTACCCCGCATGCAGATTTTAACATTTTGAAAGAATCAAAATGGAGCTTTTTCTATTCCTTTTTGCAAAGTTTAAATTTAGCTTTCATTTTAGAGATTAACAATGGTGATATTAAGTTGATTTAGGGAAAATATTGTCAACAACATTACGAAAACACTTGGATGAGTACCGCAGAAAGACCTCTGCGGACCACAGAGAAAATTAATTGGTGACCCAATGCTGAAGGAGACTGTTTCCAGTTCGTCTTGAAGCGCATTTTCACAGATATCTAAAACGGTCACAAATATCATGCACGGTCTTTGTATAATATAAAAGTTTCTCATTGGACATATACAGGGTGATTCAAAAGTCTGGAAATATAGGAACTAAGCTTTTCAATGCAAATATATCGTATTTTACGCCTCATAAGACGCTACTTTTTTCCCTGAAAAACGTCTCCAAAAATCACTTGAGGGCTCATATGTTATTATTTTGTTTAATGGTCTTTTAATAAAGTTATGGGAATATATTTTTTGTCAGGCTGATAAATCTTCGAAATATTTTTTTTCTTAAATATTTGCTAAATATAGGGTGCGTCTTACTACTTGTAGCGTCTTATGAGCAATGTTCCCTCTAAGGTGTGCGCGTGCGCGCGCGCACACACATTGTGAAACCCGCGCACACAGCAAAATAAAATGCGCACAGGCTCAAGCGTATCATGAGTCACGACAGTAAATGAAGTAATTTCAAAAATTTCAGTTTAATGAATTCTATAAAGAACAAATTAAGAAACCGCTTGAAAGAAAATCATTTGGACATGCTCATGCGAATTAAAAGTTACCTGAATGATGACGGATGTATTAATCTTCATAGAGTTTATTTGGAATAGGCAAATGCTAAAGATCGTAGGGAGAAATCATCATCATACTTAAATGAAAGGCACTTTCATTTAATGTTATTTTGATTATATTTTATTTTATTGAATTTTATTACTTTTTATTTTATTCCTATTTTGTGAATGGATAAAATCATGTATTAATCTTGATAGTCTATTTTAAATTGCTAAATGCTAAAAATTGTTTTGAAAAATGATAACTAAAATAGTCATTTTCAATTAATGTTATTTTTATTTTATTTTTTTAAATTTTATTTTATTCATATTTTTAGAATGGATAAAATGTTTTATTTTTTAAGAATATATAATATCGTAAACAGTTTTTTAATATCCATTTAATAGTACCGTAATGATCGAGCTATCACCTTATGGAAATAATATTTATTAAGTATTTAATATTTATATATATTTCATTTTGAAGATAATAGCGCTCAGAAAAGTTGGCACAATTTTTCACCATGAATATAAATGTACGCACAACGAAAATTTCTTGCGCACAAGGACTAAAAAAAATTAGAGGGAACATTGCTTATGAGGCGTAAAATACGGTACATATACTGTGTATTTGTATTGAAAAGCATAGTTCCTATGTTTTCAAACTTTTGACTCACCCTATATATATATATATATATATATATTATATATATATATATATATATATATATATATATATATTTATTTATTTATTTATTGTTGTTGTTGTATTCAATTTAAAAAAAAAATTTCCGTCAATTCTAGTGACTTTTTGTGACTTGTTCTAATGCATCTGAAATTTAGGATGTCCTTCCTCCAAATCTCCCCTTCGAGCCAACTCCATTCCTCCATTAAATTTACCAGTTTTTTAGCTTTTATTTATTTACTCTTTTCAAACGTGTAAATATTTTTTTGTACTTGAAACAATTTACTGAACTACTACATTACACTGCAAGCTATATAATAATAATAATAATAATAATAATAATAATAATAATAATAAGAGAATAAATGCAACTCAAAATAGAAAAGAAAAGGGTTACGTTACAATGATATATGCATTCTCCATTAGGTTGCGTTTCTTTTTGAACACCCTGTATAAAAATATATTATCACTAAAAATTTTACGAGTGCTTCAAGGTCACTTATGAGGAATTGAGCTCACATCTTGGTAATAACATAATAAGTACAGGTTTTATAATATTATGTGTCACATTTTATCACACAATTGTTAATTTTGTTACATATTTGTCACATTATTATTATTACTGTTATTATTATTATTATTATTCCTCAATCCAATTTGTCACATCGGAGGACTATTCCTGTTAATTTTAGGTCGGCTAAAATTGGACTTTGCTCCTAATTTTTCGTGTCCCATTTGTACTGTTTTCGCTACCCCCCCCCCCCCCCCTCTGGGAACCGCTGCCCCAGGGTCTAAACCCAACCTAAATTAAAATCCTTTATAATTTTACCCACGCGTGCTGGATATATTTCTCTGTTTTTATAATATTTAGCATTTTATTGGCTATATATTTATCGATAGTTTTGGTGTGAACTATAAAAGCTCAAAAAGGTTATTAGGTGTACGCTGTAGCCTGTAGGTCTACGTTTAATATATTTATGTTAACCCCTCCGTCTATGGCCTTGGGCGGTTCAAAGTTGACGGGGGTTCTGGTTAGGTGGCAGCAACGGATTTGTTACTCTGGAGTAGATGGTATCATATAGGGAATCGCAGTAGTTTCTCTTATACTACTCTCCGATTTCTTCTTGTAGTGGATCGGAGGATTCTGTGACGCTTACTAAATTCTCTAAGAGTTCCTCGATTCTTCTTGTAGCGTATCGGGAAATTATTTTTCTCTATTTTTAAGACTGAGTTCTCTGAAGAGAGCAGGGCTCGAAGGAAAAGACAAAGATATTCTCTTACTGTAGTTTACTGCTAAAATGTTACAGGTAATGCTCAGCCTCTAAGTTAGATCAGACAAATCAGACTGAACACTGGAGAAATGTTACACGTATATATACTTAAAATCTCATTACATCATTATTATTTAATGCTGACCTGTTCTTGTTTTTTATTCTCAATAGGCTGATTTATTTTGCAAAATATTTAAAGATAAGGTAAATATTTTAGCTGTAGCAATGTCTAGACAGATAAGCAAGATATTTGAAGATGAAGCCATATTTTTATTTTAAACCACATATTGACAGATCTGATGTTATCATGCTCTGCCGAGTTAACTAAAAATGGAAACTGAAATATGCATTTTATTATGAATTACAATTAAACATGCATATGAGCAAAAATTAAATGCTTAAGATTTAAAATTAAACGTTAAGCAAGACATGACTTCATCTTTTATAGCGAAGAGAGAATGTATACAGAAAATGAACATTGCAAAATTTAAAAAGATTACATTATTAAGCCAAATCTAAAAAAAATTATAAATAATTTAAAAAGAAATAATTCACCAATTATTCAGCAAAAATAAAACGGAAAGCAAATCAAAAATTTTATCCGACTTGTGTCAGCGTCATGCGAGTTTGGACTCTATATGTAAAAATGAATATAAGAATATAAATATATATGAATATAAGGATTAGAAGACTATAAATATATATGAATATAAGAATTATATGAATATAGGAATTATTCATTGTTCATTTTTACATTTTTATATTTAAATAAATATATAAATAAATAAATTATACATACCAAATTATTCTTTTGTTTTATAACGTAAATAAATAATTTATTTAAAGGGTATGTATTTATGTTCTATGTAAAAGGATTTTATGTTGCACTGGGAAAACACAAACGGTTTTAAAAACAAACTAATCCGTTTTTTTGCAACAATATATATATATATATATAAGCAAACAACCACAAGGAAAAGGAAACACAAAGTCCGAGCGCTTTCGTGCTTTCGTGATATATTCACATTATCAAGGAGGAACAGAAAATATTTTCTGTTCCTCCTTGATAATGTGAAATATCACGAAAGCGCTCGGACTTTGTGTTTCCTTTTCCTTGTGGTTGTTTGCTTATTAATAAGGTCACGTGTTATTTTGTGATTCTAGTGCATATATATATATATATATATATAATATATATATATATATATATATACTAGGTTAAGTTAGGTTAGGTCAGCTGGTCATTATCCACTTTTTGTCAATTTTGTATCATGATATAAATTACGCGAATTTACTGAAAATTTCAGAGATTTCATGAAGTCATTAGTTTCACAATCTTACTTTAATATATATATATATATAACTGCAATGACCACGCAGTATATTAATGTATAGAAACGACGTAAGTATAGATGAGCGTTCTGCACACGAGGAAGAGAAATAAGGAACAAATGAAAAATGAGGTGACCGCCCGGGAATCGAACCCAGGATCTTCCGATTGCCGGTCAGATATGCTATCCACTACACCACGGGCCTCGATCAGTCAGAAGTCGTAATTCTCATACATAGGGCAGAAACCAATGCCCTGAGAGGGCACCCTCGCAAATCGTGAATATGTACATACCTGGTACAAAAGTGGTACATATTCACGATATGCGAGGGTGCCCTCTCAGGGCATTGGTTTCTGCCCTATGTATGAGAATTACGACTTCTGACTGATCGAGGCCCGTGGTGTAGTGGATAGCATATCTGACCGGCAATCGGAAGATCCTGGGTTCGATTCCGGGCGGTCACCTCATTTTTCATTTGTTCGTTATTTCTCTTCCTCGTGTGCAGAACGCTCCTCTATACTTACGTCGTTTCTATTATATATATAATATATATAAATATATATATATATATATATATATATATGTCATTTATCATTACTTATTCGGACTATAGTGGATTTAATTATCCTAGAAGATGTCTTTGTTCCATACACGATCTGTGTGTAACAAAAGTTTCTCAGAGGACCATTCTGAGTTATATATATATATATAATGAAATCCACCTTTCGTGTATCCTAAGTAGTGTATCCCCTTTAAGAGTTTTAATACATTTTGAGAAAATTAATATTTTTCAATATTTTATTACAAACGCTATTATATTCTTTAACTAAAAAGTTTAAAAAATTTCTCATAAAAATCTAATGAGAACGCTTTTAAAAATCTCACTAAATTCCGTTGTAACGTAGGAGCGATCCTGAATACAACCCAAAAAATATAATTAATTCCTGGAAAGAAAAGAAATCTCGCAAGAGAGACTTTAAAGCAATCTTTACGACTTTTCCAGAGCCGGTCTGAGAGCTTTGCCTCATAACGCAAAAATGCACTACAACTTCGCAAACTCTTGTCGCGACAGAGGACTACACAAAGAGGCCATCGACCATTATAGTGAAGCGGTGAGGTGAGATCACGCCTTTCTTTCATTCACCCCCCCCTAAGAAGAACAACAACAACCAACCCCCCCCTTTTTTTTTCTTTCTGTGGACTACTGAAATATAATCAGATATTTTTTTTAAGGTTTCAGGTAATTCAGTGCCAGTGAAGAACTGTGGCATTTTTTGTTTGAAGGGGGTTCTGCTGAACCTAGACAAATTATTTGAATTATTTGAATTTTTTAAATGTGTACTATGAGAGACCTAGAAGTTCCTCCACGCATGGCGTATGAAGAGCCGCAGGTGTGGAATTTGAGCCAGGACGCCCGTGTGAATGGATGTGTATGCTTTAGTTTCTACCTTTCCTCCGGGCTATTTCTGCCTCCTCACCCGAAGTCGTTAGGAATGAGAGAGAGAGAGAGAGAGAGAGAGAGAGAGAGAGAGAGAGAGAGAGAGAGAGAGAGAGAGAGAGAGAGAGTCTCTCTCTATCTGAAAATACGACGAACCGGGGTCTCGGAGTTCACATGTTCGAGTCTTGATAATCGTCATTTCATGTTGACTCTCGGAAGAGGGTGCAGGTGAAATGAGAGTCCGGGAAAGGGTAATTAGTGTGAAAATGATTGATTGAATGGGAGATGAGAACGTTTGCCAAAGACCGAAAGGGAAATGAGATATCTGAAAGTGAAATGATGACTCAGAGAGAGAGAGAGAGAGAGAGAGAGAGAGAGAGAGAGAGAGAGAGGATTTAATGGGCATTTAATCTAACGTTACCTACTGACTTTGAACCTAAAGATTAATCAATGGAATTCACATTTTTAATTTAATTAAATAACGTAAAAAATTTATATGAAATGTACTAATTATTCTACATGAAAGAAAGATCCTTAGGTAGAAATCTGAACCTAAAACAGATCTTACTTTTACAACAATTTTTGACCATTAAAAATATTCACAAAATAGTCTACGGACTTTACATCCCGTATTTTATTTACCTTTGGCTTTGTACATGCTGAGAATAATGGCCTCATTATGATCAGATTACGACTGATATTAAATAGATGGACATATTTGTGTTACATAAATATTACAGTCAGTATATCTCGTTTCACGAGTTTTTTAACTAATTATAAATTCATTATTTGGAATTAATAATAATTTTAATTATTTTTTGCTACTGAGAGTTAATTTTGCAATAATTACTGTTCATTAGTTTACAATTAGCATGATTGTATTTGGAGAGTCCTTGTCGGACTATCATTATTCTCGACATATCTAATCGACAAGTTACTCTAAGTTAGACTAAGTTAAGTTAGGTTTGGTTTAGTTGTGTTTGATTAGGTTAAGTTCGTTTATTGGCGTGTCGATAGTGTTGTCAATGAGAGGTTGATAACGTGCGTGTACAGAGAGAGAGAGAGAGAGAGAGAGAGAGAAGAGAGAGAGAGAGAGGAGAGAGAGAGAGAGAATCTGAAATTACGGCTAACCGGGGTCTCAGTGTTCACATGTTTACGTGTCTTCAACGTTTATCTTTGCTCTACATATTCGTCTAGCCATGACACTCACGCTACATTTCCTCCTGAACAGTTAAAAAGCCTTCTCCGTGTCCGCAATAATGAAGTTATTCCGGTTTTAACTGGTACACGAATATTATGCCAACTATTTGAGTCAAAAAAGCCGAAAAGTAAATGCGATAAATATACTGGTCGCGCTTTTACATGAAAACTTGACCTTCAGAGGTTAAGGTCGCACGGAACATGTATTGAGTAACTGTCAAACGTCGCTTTTATTCTGTATATATTAAAGTATATTCCAAAAATATATACAGGGTGTTCTAAAATTACCTAGTAAACTTTATATGTCTGTCGATGAGTTGTGGAACGTTGTGAACAATGTGTTCAAGTTGAAGGAAGACACTTTGAACATCTAAAATAAACAATTATTGTTGTTTTTCTTATTGTTGTTGTATTTGAAATAAAATTGTTAAGTAACGGATAATTTTTGTTAAGATATTGCGTTCATATAAAATATTTACTACGTAATTTTAGAACACAAAAATTTACTAGGTAATTTTAGAACACCCTGTATATATATATATATATATATATATATATATATATATATATATATATATATATATATATATATATATATATATATATTAATGAAACTATAAAATACCTTGAATACCAGTTTGCGAAAACTAAGAGCGAAAGAATTATCTATCTCTAAAATGTATTCCATAAAAAAAAATTATGAGCATTTTATCAAGTTCAAAAAGCGACAGAAAATGCAGAAATGTATTTAAATCCTTGAAATTACTTGCGTCCAATGACCAACACAAGCCGTATATCCGCTTCCATATTCATGAAAAAGGAAATTATATCAACCAACCAAGTAAACCGTTCGGGGGATTTACGGAATTTATTTTTACCTTGATAAATTCTGATGGAAATTTTGGTTCCCAGAAAGCAAAATTTTAGATGGATGACCTTTTTTACTTTTGTAGTGACCTTTTCGACTTTTGTAGTGACCTTTTCGACTTTTGTAATGACCTTTTAGACCTCGTTTTTTCTCTATATTTTCTCTCCTTACTAAATCTTTGTATTATAATTTATTAAGAATACCTACGCTAATGCTATAATAACTAGTCAGAAAGGCCAGCAACTGGCACAGGGCTCAGGCCAATTAATGCTGGACATTGTTCTAATTCTTGTAATACTATTATTACCAGCATCATCGCGATTCAAACTCCCGACCTCAGTATTTTCACTTAGCTTATAAAGAAATGGTGTTACCTACTGAGCTATGGACGAAGGTGTATTAATAAGATGGGACAAATTATGATTAGTATACATTATGTGAGGCCCTCCTAGTAAGAAGTGACTAAACGACAAAAGTAAAAAATGCCAGAAAACGCGGTTAAAAGTTACACCAATTTAAAAGTGAAATAACTTTTGAACTTTTGAAATAACTTTTAAAATAATTTTTGAACTTTTGAAGATATTTCAACGAAATAGCTTCAAAAGTTCAAAAATCAAGTTATTTCAAAAGTTCAAATGTTGTTTTATCAAAATAGCTTCAAAAGTTCAAAAGTTATTTTATCAAAATATCATAGCTTCAAAAGTTATTTCACTTTCAAATTGGTACAACTTTTAACCGCGTTTTCTGGCGTTTTTTACTTTTGTCGTTTAGCCACTTCTTCCTAGAAGAGCCTCATATATACTAATTAATTAATTTTATAAGTCCAAACCAGTTATAAAAAAACAAATGAATTATTTTTCCAGTTATAAAATTGAAGGTGAACGAATTAAGATTTTCCCAACCTTTTTTGTACGAGTTGTATGATGAATATAAGAGATTTTTGCAACTGTAAAGCAGTTCATATTTCCTCAGAACTTATAGTTTTTTTTTATGTACTGTACAGTAATTAAAACTGTAATTCTATTCGGGTATTTACACGCTCTGTTTTCATTACTTGTTCAGCGAAAATGAATTTGACATTTGAAATATGAAAGATACGAAAAATTATGCAAATTCGTTTGTAAACATTTTTTTCCTTTTTTTTTCCAATTTTAATAACACTTTTTTTCATTCGTAAAATGTCTAAATTATGTACGTGATAAAACCAAGTTTTAAGAGAATTAAATTGTACAAGTTTCTGATTGATTGCCTACGTACAATTAGGCAAATATTGACAAATCAGTATGACAACATTGAATTTTTAGATGAAAGACGAATTTTATCCAATTTGAGGATTCAGTTTTATGAGGAAAATATTTCAAATATATTTTTATTCGATAGATTCTGAATTTCACTGTAGCTAATCCCTGAGCTTAAAATTAAAATGTTCTCTCAATTGAACTCAAATATAAATCTAACAGAATAAATTGCTTTATTCTCTTTTAAGTCCTTTTCGTGTTCGATTCCGCCACCCCGTCCCTGCCCCCCCCCCTAAATCGTGGTAAAGGTTTTAAAGTTTAAATTTAAATGATAAAAATTAATCAAACTTATTAAGTGAATTCAATTTGTATTTCCTTTGTTCTTATACAGATTCCGTTGGATTTATGTTTTTCGGCAACCGGGTATTGGGCATCATTACATAACCGGAGTAACAAAACTGAGATTCGACTGCCAGTCAAACATTTTGCCTGTGCGACGAACTGAATTAAAAGGATTGTTTTTCACGTCTCCAGACCAGAACATTGATTTATTTTCTATAGAAAAAATATCTTGCTTCGCAAATTTTCGTCTGAATTTAAAAATTTTGAGGCTTTATTTTTAAAATTTACAAGATTTTAATGGAACTTTTAAAAACTTTTCCGTGCTAACTCTCTTTTTTTTTACCTTTTCCGTGGTTTATGTGAAATTTTCAAACCGATATTTTACAGATTTTCTGCAGAATTTTCAAAAATATTTTCCCGCGTTTTTTTTTTGCAGTGAAAAAAAAAAATCCCGCGCTTATTGCGACAACTTCCCTGAATGGTTTTTTGATTGGATAAAATATGAGCAGATGGATTACATGAGCAAAATCAAATTTCATAATGTCGACGTTTGACCTCATCCAACTCGGACTTATTCCAGATCGACCTTATGCGAGTATATGAATTTCAAATGAAAATGAAAAATTTGTTTAATTTTAACTGAAAGTGACCATAAATCATACATACATTTCAGATTTTAAGTGATAATGACTAACCCAACCTAATATAAACAAAATGAACCTAACCTGACCTAATTTAAACAAACTTAACAAGAATTTAACTGACTTGCGTAAGGTCGACATTTTCGATATCATTTAGGTTCCGAAATTTTAGTGCTGACATTACGTAGATCGATGTTGTTCCGCGACTCCAAACATATACGCATTTGGCGTTGTGTATCGCACAAAACCGCCTAACGCGGATCTTTTTCCCTTTTAACCCAGACTTTGGCCAGATTATCCGAGTGCCCACAACAATCTTGGAGCGGTATACCACGAACTGCGTCGCTCCGCAGAAGCGGAACATCACTTCCGTCTGGCGCTGCAATACCAAAGTCACCACATTCATGCTACAACCAATTTGGCAAATTTGTTGAGGTAAAAATTAATTTTTGTTTAAATCTGAAAAGTAAGAAAAGCAACGCAGATAATAAAACGTCTTTCTTCTTCCTAACGAATAAAATGCCGAAAACATTACATTCGTTTGTCTCTGGTTCATTTTCTTTGTCTTATAATTAAGAAAAGAGTGAAATGGAACATTTTCCATTCTTTTAACGGACCAAACTATAAACTTGCTCGAGCAGCAATAATGCCAAGTGAAAAATGTAGACCTGTTATCTTTATGTGGTTTTTCTCAAAGGGAAAATGAATTGAAATATTACGGTTAAAATTGCAGCTTTTTTCTTAAAAGGAAACATTAGTAAATTTTATTCCGCGTGAAACGTTCTATGAAACGTACGTAAACATTAAAGAAGAATCTAAGTTAATAATATATAATAGCAGTAGTAATAAGATAGTGCTGCGACTACTACTACTACTATCACTAATTATCAAATCGATCCATTTCTCTTTTGATTGCAATATTTCCACTCTTGAAGTTCGATTTTTCATATAAAATGTTTTTTTCGCAGTCTCCTTCTACAGCTTCTCAAATTTAGAATTCTCATTGAGTGGAAAGTAATGACCGTTGATACTAAATCCATTTTTTTTTTTCTCCGAGACGTGAAAAGCGTACGTGGGAAGCAATCTCTCTGCTTCACAAGACCTTCGACTCCTCCTTCGGTGCTTTCAGGTACGCAAAGTCGTCCGAAGAGAAAGTGAAATTGAACCTCCTTTTAGCTGATTTGTACGCTGATGAAGGTCTTGAAAAATTGGAGGAAGAGGTTTACCTCAGGCTTATCGCGGAATTCCCTCAATCTGCTGACATACAGTCCTATTACGGGAATTTCCTCGTCAAACGGGGTAAGAGTCTCTCTCTCTCTCTCTCTCTCTCTCCGCATAAACAACGTACCGCCTTTTTATTAAATGTACATATCTAAAAACTAATGATGTATCTATCTAGAAACTAATTATCTATCTATTTAAACTAATTATCTATGTAAAAACTAATTATTTATCTATTTATCTATCTGAACTAATTATCTATCTCAAAATTAATTAACGCCGGACGAGGGCGTGTGATAAGTGTTTCGGGGACAGTTGAGGGCTCGAAAGGTGTTTTCTGTTAAGTCATTTAACAGTGAGATACTCCCTAACCTAGCTTAACCTAATCAGGACCAACATACTTTTTTTCGATAATAAAAATGCTCCAGTATTTTTTTTAGATAAATTTTTAATGTTCCGGGGTACAAAAACCTCACTTGTGCCCAGATGCCGCCTACACACACACACACACACACACGACTATGAAAAAAGGACCTTAAAAACTTTTATTTCTGATAAAAAAAAAAAATTATGAATTTCCGTTTGAATTTTTGCATTTCCTTTTTTTTTCCATTTTAATGAAGGTCAAAAAAAAAAAAAAAAGTTTCTCAACTTTGATCTTTAATCGTTCACTTCGTGCTAATGATTTCTGTAAAAGCGTCAATTCAGCCAATTACCATGACCTAATTTACCCTCTCCTTATTTTAAAAGGTCGACAATTTTTTATGGACTCCAAAAAAAAAACAGTTAAAAACCCTGTTTTATTTTATGAAATACAAATATTTGGTCTAAAATATGAATCTCATTGAGAAGATTTTCCCGCTTTACCAAAATGGCGGACAAACCAATACAGGGTTGTCAAAAGTAAATAGACACCTTTTGATAATAAAAATCAATAAATAATAACGGCTTTATTGAATGAATATATTTAGAGTGTTGTTGTTTTCCCCTTTTCATTATGTAAAGGTGACATACGACGTTCTGGCATTCCACTGATGAACTTTGCCATTTGCTCTTGAGGGTGTCTATTTACTTCTGTCACCCCTCTGTAGGTGTCATTTTGGGAATACAAAAAAGTCTCCCCCTCCCCCAAAGAAATATCTTTCTATATTTATAATAATAATAATAGAAAGTCGATATCAGCCTATGTCTCTTTATAAAGGATTTACATTTAATTTCCAATATTGTGAATAGTTTTTTTATTTTCAGTACTGAGTTTCTTAAGAATAATTCTAGATAAGAATTTGCAGTATGCTAAGAATACTGTCTTCATTTTTGCTTCTGCTGACGCGTTTCGTTCATATGCTTTGAACATCTTCAGAGCTTTATACATAATTTTAAAGTAAAATGAGTTTTATATATATTTTTTTATTGTAAATTTGATACGATTTCAAATTAATTTAAGAATATTCGAAAGTTCATTAAATTTTATATTAATTTTCGGTTTTTTCATTTTAATGTAAAAGGCTTCGGCAATTTTTATTTTTTGTACGTTATATGATGAGTAGAAGATTTGAAAGTTTTGCGAGATATTCTTTAAATTTAATATTTTATGATCTACTCTGTAATGCTCGTTAATTTTACTTGGACGATATTTATGTTGGTATGCTCTCTCTTTAATGTGGTTTGGTGATATAACCACTGTAAGTCGACGTACAGTCAACTACAGGACACGTAAATTGGTACACCACACGATGTTGCTTATCAGGGTTTTTGTTACGTGTCGAAAAATGACTTGATAACTTTTTGTTTTTATAGTATATGTTAACATTGATAGTTAACATTCTTAGCATAGTTAACATTCTTAACATTCTTAGCATACTGCAACTTCTTATCTAGAATTATTATTAAGAAACTCAGTACTGAAAATAAAAAAATATTCAGAATACTGGAAATTAAATGTAAATCCTTTATAATAATAATAATAATAATAATAATAATAATAATAATAATAAAATAATAATAATAATAAAAATAATAATAATTTATGAATACATAAAATGTTTTACACTGCTTAAAATCGGAGTTTACTCGCACTTTTTACGGCCATTTTACGTTTTCTTCAACGCGAACGTATAAATTAAAATTTTTTAATTAATTGAAACTTATTTACAGTGCCATTTGTTGCCAAAGTGCCGTCAAATATTAATTTCAGTTTTAAAACATTCTCAGAAGTAATTCTGAAAACTTTAAACATGAATTTAATTTTAACTTATTTTAAAGTTTGCAAACCTTTTGATGAAAATATAAGTAATTAAATAGATTTACAAAAATTTAAACGAACTACATGATTACATATATATATATATATATATATACATATATATATCACTTTGAGATAAATCTTAATTCCATGCGATAATAAAGGACCGTTTCGATCCTCCGTCCAGGCAAGTACGAGGCGGCTGCCAGGCACTTTGAGGCTGCCCTCAGTCTCAATCCTCAACACAGCGGCGCTCTCACCAACTACGCAGCCCTTCTGGAAGCGCAGTTCCATCCCAGTCAGGCCCAGACCCTGTACACGCAGTAAGTGGGATAAGGAATGTCCCTCGCGGGACCCCCAATACGTGTCATATCTTTTATCCCCAGAGTAAAGAGTGAATGAGACAGAAGCGTTTCGTGCTGAATTGCCAAATTTGATCATGAATTCTACCTTTTTTCTAATTCTTTTTAGACAGTTCAAGTAGCGCGTAATACCTTTAGGAAGTAGGTGAAAGAGTTCAAGAAACTTACAGAGTGTCACAAGGGTTGGAGAAAGGTTTAATAATGGGTTACGTAACACTAAATCAACAGTAACATTGATGATACTTTAGATTTTAAATAACAATCACTATTTCGGGTAAAGCGCTTAAAAATATCAGCATTATGGAGTACTGTTTCCAAACTTATATTCATATATCATACTTGAAGACCTACGATAACATGTAATAATGGTGCATGTACTAGGGGAAAAATGGAGTCCTCTCCCTCTCTCACCAGAAGCTTAGACTTACATGGCTAGAGAGTATTTCCATTTGTAAGGTGATTAACGTACAAATGGAAAATGGAATTTAGCTCTCTTAACGCGAGGCACATTTAGAAGGTCTTCGGGCTGAATGGAAGCGAATTGTTTTTAAAAGGATTCTTCACAGACGCTTATCAATATGGATACCAGAGGGTTATGTGGGTTGTGCGTGTGTGTGTCGGGGTAGGGGGGGGAACCTCCTCTTCGAAGCAAATCGATGAAGATGGCGCCAAACGTCGTATAAAAAATGACTGATGCACATCCACAAGGAAAAATGAAAAGCGATTCCACAGTACTCCTCGTCAGGGAATGAAGGGAAAAGGCAAGAAACCAAAATTATATATCGTACAAGAAGAGAAATGACGAAAATGATGTTGGATAAAATGGTTTAAGATCAAAGTCGCAATTTAGAAACCTCTTCTTTGAAACGAAAAGATTTGTTTAGTTTTGGGCAAAACATTCATTTGTAAAGTTTGGCACTTAATTGCAACGACTTCCAATAAAAACTGTTAATGACCTATTTTGAACCACTTACAAAATCTACAAATAGTTATATATATATATATATATATATATATATATATATATATATATATATAATATATATATATATATATATATATATATATACAGGGCGTCCCAAAAAATTTATACACACTTTAACAGCTGATAGCTCAATTGATGTTTCTTTCTTTCCAAGTTAAACCCATTAGAATTAATAATGGCAGTCAGACTAAGCTTTGAACAAAGGAAATTCATTCTAAAATGCTACTGGAAGTGTGAAAACGCAGTTGAAGTGCAAAGACAGTTTAGGAGGGAGTTTCAAACAGATCCACCAACGCGACTTACCATCACTCGAATTAGAGATAAGTTTGAAGCCGATGGAACTGTTCAGAATGTCCACAAGAAGCGTTCCGGAAGACCACGGACATCGACAAGCCCCACAAAGCAAGAAAGGTACTGGAAACGTATCACCAAAGTCCAAGAAAATCTGTGCGGCAAGCGAGTCGTGAGGTAGGAATTTCAGAATCGTCTGTCCAACGCATTTTGAAGCGCTGTCAATGGAAAAGTTACATTCCAAGATTAGTCCATGCTATTAATGAAGATGATCCGGACCGAAGAGTGGAGTATTGCGAGTGGTACTTGGCACGATGTGGATGTGGATTGGACGAAGGGGTTTCGTAGAATACCCTCCGCGTTCACCAGACCTCACACCACTAGACTTTTTTTTATGGGGATACTTAAAAGACAAAGTCTACGCTATAAAACCTGCAACAGTCGCTGAATTGAGAGCAGCCATTGAACGAGAATGCACACAAATACCAAACGAAATGTTTCGTGATGTTTGCGATTCCATTGCTTCGCGTTATCAGCAGTGCCTGGACCAGAACGGACGTCAGTTTGAAAACAGGCGTTGACAAAACAATTAAATAATGTCTGTAGATTCTATTACATTTTGAAAATGAAATGTACTTTAATAAACACTGCCTTTATAAGTATTTAAAGTGTGTATACATTTTTTTGGGACGCCCTGTATATATATATATATATATATTATATTATATATATATATATATATATATATATATATATATATATTATAATATATATATGTGTGTGTGTGTGTGTGTGTGTGTGTGTGTGTGAAAATTATTAACCTTCGGCTGCAAACAAGATATTGCTTGCATTTCTGTGTTAAACAATCTGCGACACAACAGCCGAACAAGCCGCGCCTCTAATTAACTTCAGCCATATATATATATATATATATATATATATATATATATATATATATATATATATATATATATATATATATATATATAACGTCCCATTTACCATTCGCAGGCCTAGTACGTCAATGATATAGGTAATTTATCTTTTGTCAATTGTCATATGCTCACATGATTTGAAAATAGAATATTATTTAAAGCGTTTGTATACCGTGAAAGATGCTTAATGCAGTGGGTGTTTGTGATATATCAACATTTAAAGTAAGTATGGTTACACGATCTGAAAACAGATTGCGGTCCTACTGTAGAAGCGCGAGTGCAATATTTCTGGAAGTTAAAGTCTTTGACTCACAAATGGGACAATTAGTAACACTAGCTAAAGTGGGCCCTACGGTCCAATTTAACTTGACCTGCGGTACTGGGGCCTTCGGCGTCAGTAATTGGGGCGGCCCCCTAATTACTGGGGAGTCAAGTATTCGGTCAATAAAACTATAGAAAAGATCGCAGCCATGAAAATCTTAAGCTTCACGAATCTTGATACAGTGGATTCGGATGATTAGCTTAAGATTTTCATTTTCATTTTCTTGTCTATAGTTTTATTGACTAAATAATTGAACACTCAGTAATTGGGGGGGGGGGGGGGTCAATTATTCGGTCAATGAAACTATAGAAAAGAACGCAGCAATGAAAATCTTAAGCTTCACATCCGAACCCATTGTATCAAGCAAAGAAAATCTTAACGCGCGGAAGTAAAAAGTTGAAACAAAGCAAAGCGCATTTATTTCTATGTTCAGAATCGCTTAATAGTAAATACATTGTGTCTACAGTCGCACAGACACGACTGCCTTTCTATAGTATAGATTACCGCAAATTCTCGTCAGACAAATATACAAAATGACGACCAGCAACGAGAACGAATACAAAGAATTCTTGCTTGCTAGGTGAGGTCCAATCCACGCAGAGAACTAGTATACGTTACAATTTTTAACAAATTTCATAACGAACTGCTCAGTGTTCTTAACATAAATTGAACTATAATGGGCGTGTAACTCAACGAAAACCCCTTTTGACAATCCCCACGATACAGCGAAGCTTACTCTAAACTGCAGACTTGTTGCTCATGACGGGTCTGTATCTTTCTTAAGTGAAATTAATTAATTCAAGTTCAGTGGACATGCTGTTGTGGAGAATGGCTAATCAAACATTCCAGTGGCACAGTTTGCAGTCCACAGCCACCTGAAAACAGCCGTTTTAATGTAATGGTATGAAAAGTGATACGAAGTACTGAAAAGAATGACCTGGTACTGATAGAGGAGCGTCTTCATACATATCCAGTCTCGAGAATCGTATCATCCACTTGTTCGAACAGAGCGTTTTACAGCTGAACACCTTATGCTGGAAGAACATTGCGCGCCACAGGGTCACACTCCTATGACGAGGTCATACTCTCAATAAGAGACAAAGAGAACTGCATGTGCTTCCATGGGTACCGAGAAGTCCTGACAAGAACTCTACTGAACACACTGGTCACCATCCGCGAAAGTGAAGACATTCTCTCACACCTGGGACGTTTCTAAAGGAACTTTTAAATGACCTTTGGCAAAATCTTAACTATGACATGACCACATTTCCTCTAAGTCAAAACGTGTCCTGAAGCCCTTCACGAAACCCTTGGAAAAAGTACTGGCTACTAATTGGTTAATTTTCCATTTCATCGACTTCTTGAACATATTTCGTGTCATAATAAAATCATACAAATAAAGGGAGTGATATCAAGAAACAACCCTTGAGAATATCTTTTTAATAATCAGTTCATAACTTTGATTATTAATGTTAAACTAACGTTGAAGTGATGTTAAAGTGCCAATGAAAAACAGGGTGATCTATCGTCAAACATATTAAAATTTCTTGTTTTTCTGCAGGTGATCTTTGGACATGGATCGCTTTGCAAGGCGTTGGGTAAGCAATAACAGTATTCACTCAGTTATCCGTGATTGAGGGGCTGTCCATAATCATGGATAACCCGATTTCACGGTTAACTCAGTATACCCCGCCGGTATTGTGCAGCCGCTGCTACCATCTCGCACGCCACCATACACAGTATTATTCTATTACACATAATATAGTATAATATGGTTTGTACTCACTTTAAGACGTGAAGATATGCGAAGCCACAAGCGCACACGTGCACTCTATAAAGACTGACTGAGGCGCGTTGTGGTGGGCTAGCAGGAGGCGACCCGCGGATGTAAACATCGCGCCAAATCACAGGTAACTCTGTCATGATCACGGATGAGCGCACAATGCTTATAATTAAATCACGGTTAACTCGATTTACGATTGAGTGAATCATAGATAACCGCGTGAATGCACTGTAGTTCTTCTTACTGAGGCGTAACTAACTACTCGATCACTCTACGCCTTACAAACTGATCTATCAACATTTTGGAAAAAAGTTCGCCAAGAAAAATAAAACTTCGAAAAAGCACAAACAATTACTAATCACAAATGATTGTGTTACTGTCACCAAAAAATAAAATATTCAAACGTTCTACAGATCTACAGAAGCTAAGGCTAACAAAGACCCTAAGATCCACTCTAAGGCTAGCCCGAGAGAAAGGAAAGAGTAGGGGGTTAAGAGAAGAGAAGAGAATAAGGGGTTAAGTAAGGAGCAACACCTATCATTCGTGGGTTAACATTCATTCAGAAAAAGAGGGAAAAAGTCTCACCATCATCATCCGCCGGCCACTGCCGACAAGTCAGAAAAATAGTCGGAGAAAATAGGAGAGGGGTGAAAAATGAAAGGAAGTAAAATAAGAACGCTTACAAACCATGCAAACACAGTCTTAACTCACTGTCATACCATGCAAACTACAAACATTCAAGTAGAGAGAGTACAGACATGGGGAGGAAAAAAAAAAAAAAAAAAAAAAAGTAGGTACAGTTAAACAAAAAGTGGGTTAGTTTACGCTACGAGCTACATCTACGTTCGTGTTAGTCTAATTTTTTTTTTCTTTAATTATTTTTTTATTTTTTTATTTTTTAAATAATTAATTGCTGGCATCACACGCTGGCATTCATCGTCAACAGACTCATCCTCGAGCACCACCACCAGAGCTCCTGTTGTTAACTTTCTTTTTTAATTTTAAACAAGTAATATTTTTAAAATGTCTGTCAAGGACGGTTCTTAAACAATTAAACGCTGGTAGAATGAACGACTGACGCGGGAAGATTATTCCATTTATCAATTACTTTAAACGTAAAGAAGTTTTTAGCGATATTAGTAATGAAACGTCTGCCACGCAACTTGAATCCGTTATTGCGAGTATTACTATTATCGAAAGTGAACAATTTGTCAAAATTTATGTTATCGATGTTATTAACGATTTTGAAAACTTCAATAAGCTCCCCCCTTAATCTCCTAGTTTCGAGTGAATACAGGTCTAACACTTTAATCCTATCTTCATAAGGCTTGTTGCGCAATGACGGAATAAGTTTCGTGGCACGACGCTGAACCCTTCTAACCTATCAATATCCTCACGCAAGTACGGGCACCAAAACTGAACGGCATATTCTAAATGAGGCCTGACTAGGGACTTGTAAAGGGGCAATATAATATCCTTCGATTAAATTCGAAATTACGCGCTATGAAGCCTAACATCCTATTCGCTTTTGCGCAAGACTCTAGGCACTGGTTCCTAACCTTTAAATCCTTAGATACGCGTACGCCTAAATTACTTCCTCGTCAACGCTCGCTAACTCCCTATCATCCATCGTGTACGCGTAATTATTGTTGCGAGAACCTATATGCAAAACTTTACATTTGTCTACGTTAAATTGCATCTGCCACTTATCTGTCCACTCCATATCCTATCTACATCGTCTTGAATCCTATTTCTATCGTCCTCGTTAACAACCTTACCGCCTATTTTAGTATCGTCCGCGAATTTTGAAACGTTACTAGTCAATCCTACATCTAGTCGTTAATGTAAATTACGAATAGCAATGGGCCTAACACTGAACCCTGTGGGACACGGCTACCTACATCTAACCACCCCGATTCACTACCATTAACTACGACCCTCTGTCTCCTAGCACGAAGCCATTCTTCTAACCAGTTAGCTACCTGACCGCGTATACCGTGCGCTTTAACCTTCGCAACTAGTCTCCTATGCGGAACTGTATCGAACGCCTTTTTAAAATCTAAATAAATAACGTCAGCTGCTCTATGCCTATCGTATTCGCGCACTATTTCGTTATAAAATTCTAACAAATCAGTTAAACAAGACCTATGGCGTCGAAACCCATGCTGACTACTATTAATCAAATCTCTACTTTCTAAGTGATCGATGATACGATCCCTAACTACGGATTCCAAAAGTTTACCTACAATTGACGTTAAGCTAATGGGCCTATAATTACTAGCTACTGCGCGGTCGCCTTTTTTAAAAATAGGCGTGACGTTAGCTAATTTAAAGTCTTCAGGAATAATCCCCGTTTCGAGTGACTGATTAAAAATCTTCGTTAAGGGGCCTACGATAACTTCTTTCAAATCTTTCAAGTGTCTGGGATAAAACGCGTCAGGGCCTGGAGCCTTGCTAACTTTTAGCCTATCGATATAATACGCAATCTCAGCCTCGTAAACAGTTATATCATCCAAAATAGTCTCGCTACTAAATGGAACGATATCGTTCACGTCGGGGACATTATTTACGTCTTCTACGGTAAAAACTGTCGCAAAAAAGTTATTGAAAATACCCGCCATCGCCTGAGCGTCAGAAGCCAAAGCGCCATAACATCCACTAGAGGGCCTATGTTATTTTTTACCGGCTTACGATTATTAACGTATTCAAAAAACTTTTTTGGATTATGTTTACTATCCGCAGCTATAAGTATCTCTAAATTACGCTTGGCATTCCTAACTGATCTTTTAACCTGACGTCTAAGCTCGATATATCTATTAAAATTAGCTACCTGTCCATTGCGCTTACTAAGTCTATACGCTCTATTACGCTCGTTTATAAACTCTCCTATTTCCCTACTCCACCACTTCGGCCTACCGCGATTTCTAGCGCGCTTGAGCCTACGAGGAATAAACTCCCTTTCAATGTTCCTAAAACTTTCTTTAAACGCCACCCAACGCAAATTTGTGTCATTGCCCATAAATAAGTTATCCCAGTCCACTACTCTCATCCTATCAGAAAAACTATCAAAATTAGCCCTACGAAAATCAGGGACTTCTATTACGTTACTATCCTGGGTGTTTTCTATCAATAACTTAAACCTAAGAATTTGATGATCGCTACATCCTAAACTCTCGCCTACTTCTAAACCTTCGACTATATTCTCGCCGTTCGTCATCACCAAATCTAAGATATTATCACCGCGCGTTGGTTCGGTAACTATCTGTCGTAAAAAGTTATCGTCCATAAACTCAACCAATCTCAAACCCTCTTCATTACCCGTAAAATTCTCGTAATTAACATTAGGGCAGTTAAAGTCTCCGACAATTATACTATTCCGATTGTCAATAAAATTACCAAGAAGTGAGTAAAATCTAGTATCTATATCGAGGGGTTGAACGGGAGGTCTATAAACAACGACAAAATTAAAACTAATACTACGCGCCCTAACTTCAACACAGATCGCATTAATTGCTGCCGGAAAATCTAACTTAACCTCGATAGCCCTAAGGGAATTACGAATGTACAGCAAAACGCCGCCTCCAAATCTATGTAACCTATCATTAGTAGAGAGTTTAAAACCCGGTATATCAAGTTCCCCCAACAAGTCCCGAGTCACGGTATTTAACCAAGTTTCAGTGATAGCAACTATATCATAGTTGCCGGAATAAATTACCGCCTTAAATTAATTTAATTTATTTCTAATCTACGCGCGTTGCAATAAAAGACGTTTAAGTTATTTTTTACAACGGGCCCGCGTTTTAAACTATTTATCACGTCGGGCCCGCGTTTCCCGGACCCACAACGTTTAAAGAAGGCTTCGACTTATACAGCTTTCGCACGTTTTCGTCTATTAACCTACCTAGCCTAGCATTACCTATTTCATTAAAATGCACCCCATCTTTTATAAAAAGGCTAGGATCATTGAATTCGGACCACAGCTTTACGAAGGGTACACTTTCCTCAGCACAAATCTCTTCTAATTTGTTATTCAAAAATATTGTTTTTGACGTAATTCTAAGACCCAACCCGTGCCTAGGGGTAATACCTAGAACTAAAGACCTATCTGACCTCGCCTTCAGGGACCTAATTAACCCCCTATATCTCTCCAAAAGGTCAGGCACTCTCGTATCGGGCCTATACGAGTCGTTGCCTCCTACCATCGTCACCAACATTGAGTGACGGGAAGCAACGTCAACCCTATCCACTTCGTCTCTAACTCTGTCAACCCTGGCCCCTGGGAGACAGACCCTCCTCCTCTTGGTTGGATTCCGTTTAACGAACTCTTTGTCCATGTGGCGCACTAAAGAGTCCCCAATTAAAATAGTTTCCCCTCATTCACGTCCCTTTCCAAATGGGCGAAAGGGTTCGAAACCTCGATAGGGGGGGATTCCTATCACCTAACGTACGCGGCCTAGCTCCACCCTTAACCTCTCTAAATCCCTCGCTATCTACTACTCTCGGACTAACCTTAACCCCTTCCTCAACTCTATCTAACCTTCCCGACAAGCTACCTAAACTAGAAACTAAGTTACGCACCTCACCCTGCAAATTACTAACGTCTTCAACGTTAGTATTGGTTCGGCCTACGTCAACCGTAGCCCTAACCCTGCCCTCATCAAGCGTTGCAAGTCTATCCGCTACCTCACGTACACTGCGTTTTATGCCAACTAATTCCTCCATGAACTGGCAAAAGAAACAAACTGATCTATCAGTAATCGCCATTGGACCGCCGTTATAATCCTTAAATTCCGAATACCACCGGTTAACCCTACACCTAACACACGACGATTTCTGCGACGGCATCGCGCAGTTAAAAATTAGTTTAAACCGTCACAGGTATAAATTAAATTAAGCCGGCACGCTATGAAAACTTCTAAATCGCTAAAAACCACTAATATTCAATTACTTAACTATAACAACGTAAATTTAAACGCAAGTATATAAAGTTCAAAAGTATCCAAAAGTAAAATTCTCAGCAATATATAAAAGTTGATGCAAAATCAGAGAGCTCAGGAAATGCGTCCGTTCAGTACAGAGTCTGGCATTTTAGAACGTTTACGTTTCTAGGCGAATTTTTTTCCGGAACTACTCTATACATAGATCACCTACAGACAGCCGCCCTCAAGCCCCCACCTCCGACCCCCGATAATTTTTAATATTTTTGCAGATGGACCAATCTGGCTGGTTTCCATTTTCGTTCTTCAAAACATTAGATTTACATGAAATTTTATTCAAAGGACTTCATTACTAAAAGAGGTCAAAGTCTACAGTGTTACGTGACCCTTCAGTATATGGGGGGGGGGGGGGTAAGGGAGATGAAGTTAAAGGTGTTATATGAAAATTTGCATATGGGGTAGAGGGAAGGGCGAGAAGTGGTGATTAAAACGCCTTGATTTTTGGATAGCGTAATATTTGAACGAACCATTTAAATAAGCTCTCTCTCTCTCTCTCTCTCTCTCTCTATATATATCTTATATATATATATATATATATATATATATATTACGCACTCCAGAGATTTCATTTCCCTTGTATATCTGTCCCATGTCTTTTCGTACATGGATGAACACTTATAACAAATCCATTCCCGTGTTTTCCTTAAAGAGTGACTCAATGTTTTGAAAGTCGAGAGTGAATTTACATGTCATTTTTGAGTGATTGGAAATACGCTTAAGAAAGCATTGTGCATGAATCTAAACGGTAATTGTATGCTACGCTTTCCCCATTATCTTTTCGCTTTTAAGCCCCGAAGTCGCGCTACGTTTTCTAGAAACCCCCTTTTTTCTGTGTGTGTGTGTGTGTGTGTGTGTGTGTGTGTGTGTGTGTGTGTGTGTGTGTGTCGTTTTGAGTGTGTTTCAGCCTCTTTAGAAAAAGGGTTTTCGAAACGATGAAAAGTAAAATACGAGCTCGCATCAGCGTCAAATTTGCAGTTGATGTAAAATTGTAAAGGTATAAAATATATTTATTAAAAGCTTATAAAATGCTTTCCTGAATTCGAACGTTTGCATTATAATAGCGAATTTAGGTCTTTTGCCGCTACTTTAAGGATCTTAAGAGACATTAAAGGGATAATTAATAGCTACTTAAGTTCTAGTTAAGTGATAATAACCCAGATTTATTTAATTCTCTCTCTCTCTCTCTCTCTCTCTCTCTATATATATATATGTATATATATATATATATATATATATATATATACTACCGGTCAAAAGTTTAAGTACACCCTGAAATATTCATAAATTTCAAATTTTGTTTAAAATTTTTTATTTATTAATTAAGTTATCATGACATAAATTCATAAGTACAAACATGGGAACTTAACTAACAACAAATCAGGACAATTTACCAAAAGCAAAGTCTAAATTTTAGATTCATCAAACTAGCCTCCTCTAGCAGCAATTACAGCAGAACAAATTGGAGGCATGCTCTCAACAAGAGAAAGAAGATAGTCTGGTGAAAGCTGCTGCCAACATTCTTGTAAAAGTTCCCAGAGTTTCTGAGCACTGGATGGCTGCTTGGCTTTCAGTCGTCGATCCAGTTCATCCCACACTAGCTCGATGGGATTCAGATTCGGAGACTGTGCTTGCCATTCCATAACTGTGAGCTGACGTTGCCGTTCTTTCTGCTTCAGGTAATTTTGACACAGCTTGGAAGTGTGTTTAGGATCGTTGTCTTGCTGCATTATGAACTGTTGCCCAAATAGTCGCAGTCCAGATGGGATGGCATAGCGCTGTAAAATGGTGGTTCAGTATTCCAGTGACTTTTGGAGATCTCCAACTTGCTCCCCTACAAAACATCCCCAGACCATCACACTTTCTCCACCGTGCGTCACTGTTGGCACAACACACTGCTATGTCATTCTTTCACCTGCTCTGCGCCGCACAAATACGCTGCGTTTGGATCCAAAAACTTCGAACTTTGATTCGTCAGTCCATAGGACAAATTTCCACTGCTCAACAGTCCATTTTTGGTGTTTTTTAACCCAGGCTAGCCTTTTCTTTTTGTTCTGGAGTCTCAGCATTGGTTTCTTTGCTGCAGTTCGTCCTTTCAATCCTGCCTCTCTTAGTCTCTCTGAACAGTTGATGTTGAAACTATTGTACTTCTGGAGTTGTTCAGCTGGACTTTGATTTCAGGTGCTGTGAGGCGTCTGTTGCGCAGACTGGTCACTCGGATATACTTGTCCTCTGAGTCTGTTGTGGTTCTTGGTCGCCCTGACCTTTTTCTGTCCTTATTTTAACCAGTTTCTTTGTACCGTTTAATGGCACAAGCAATCGTATTCACAGAAACTTTTAAGTTTTTTTGCAATTTGCCTCAATGATTGGCCCTCATTTCTCAAAGTTACAATCGACTCTTTTTTCTGTTGTTAACTGAGCTTTGGCACCCACTTTTGCTTTTTGAAACACAGAAATATACCTTAAACTACACAGTTAGCTCCTCTGCAGAGACTTTATATGTAAAGACCTGCAGCGCATGTTAATAACTGAACACATGTATTAACATACTCCTGAAGAAACACACTACCCAAGTAAAGACTTTTAAACTGTTTTCGGACCTATGTGCAGAGCTAATGCCATTAATTTTAGGTTGCATGCTAGACGTCAATTAACACATTTTGAAGGCTATTTTGAAGAAGCTTCTGTGTTACAACACAATGCATAGGGCAGATGCACTGAAGCATACAATATGAAAGCCAGGTAAGCAAACTCATATCTAGTACCTGTTAAGTTTACATTTGAAGTTTATGTCATGAGCTAAGCAGCAAAACATTGGAAATTAGTAGGTGTACTTAAACTTTTGACCGGTAGTATATAATACCACAGACCTAATGTGCATGGAACAAGAAACCCTTTTGGTATGATTAAATCCACTATAGTCTGAATAAGTAATAGTAAATGGTACATAGTGCAGTTTTTGTTTTTCATGATAGAAACCCAACGTGGGCCTCTTTGCTTGTGACCCATTGCCCACGTTGGGCCTCCATCATGAAAAAGAAAAACTATAGTATTTGTCATTTACCATTACTTATTCGGACTACAGTGGATATAATTATCCCAGAAGAGTTCCTTGTTCCATGCACATTATGTCTGTGTATTCTATATATATGTATTTAAACCATTTATTAGAGCGCTTGAATTGGGATGGGATGCAGACACAGCCACCTCCCTTGGAAAAGCCCATTTAAGGCAAGGAAGACTTGAAGAGGCTGAAAAGGTACTTTCCAAAGTTCTCATACAAAATCCTCATCATCTGGGAGCGAACGTTCATCTGGTAAGTATATAAACATCAAAACATTTTCTCTCTCACGAAACCGCGACATTTTCAACTGTGGCTAGTGACATTTAACTAACCTAAATAACGTAAATTAAATTAAATTAACTTAATCTAACCTAACCTAGCATCATCATTATAGCCCTTTTCATGATATTTCATGAGTTTCAATAAATAAATACACCAATATCTGCCGACACCACTATGTCGCGATGAGCTCTGCGTGTACTGATTATCGTGGTTTCGTAAAGTAGCTAAGAACACACACAGAAATACGGTGTCAAGAAAAGATTTCTCACCCCACTTTTACAAAAAAATGCGTATAGTTGGATGTAAATAAAAATTGACAAAACACTTCCGGGCCCCATCATTACACATGTGGCATCTGGAAGGGAGGGAGTAGACCCACCTTCTATAAAAGTCTGTCAGTAGTTGGCCGGAAGTCAAGATGGAAGCGAGTTCGTGTTTCAGCAGCGTTCTGTTGTCTGGCTTTTGCATTTCAAGGGGAATACTGATTGAGAGATACACCGTCGTCTATGCAAAGCATTCAGCAATGATGCAATGAGTAAAAGAAGTGTGCATAACTAAATAACGAAGTTTAAAAGTGTGAAGATCACAGTGAGAGACGCTACACTAGGTGGTGGGCCCTCGGCCGCAACTACTAGAACGAACGAGGATCGTGTACATGAATTCGTTACAACAGATCGGCGCATAACGACTCACGAAATAAACTCTTTCGTTGGACTAAATAAAGGTACTGTGGAACAAATTCTGAACGAAATGGACTACCACGGAAACGTCGCAAAGTGCATACTAAAGAACCTGATTTCAGACCAGAAAAACTTTCGTGTGGAGGCATGCCAAGAAATGTTACAACAATACATAGAGTTGGGATATAGGTTTCTTGATAAAACTGTGACGGGAGACGAGACGTGGTTGCCATGCTTTCTTCCCGAAACGAAGGAACGAACAGTTATAGGAATAGCGGCATTTTTCATGTCCTTGACCAAAGGTGTTCATATCTCAGGTGTCCAGAAAAAATGTCATGTTTACAATTTTCCGGAATACGAAAGGTCCAGTAGTGAGAATTTATGGAACCAAACACAACAATAAATGCCGACAGACTTTGCCAGACACTACACAAACTCAAGAAGGAACTGAGAAGAATGCTACCCAAAATGAAGGACACTGATGTGTAGATGATGCATGACATTGCTCACCCACATTCAGCATTCAAGATTGCACAGTTCATCAATCGCTTTTAGTACACTGTACTCATCCACCCATCTTATTGTTCAGACCTTGTACCCTCGGATTGTAATTTGTTTGAACTAAAGAAGGCAGAGCTTCCAGTAATGTACTGTTCCGGAAATGAAGATCTTCTGAATGTTGCAACCCTTTGACTTCGTGAACGAGATACAGACTTCTACAGAAGGGAAAGCTACTCCTTCCCTTCCAGATGGCAGGGGTGTATCCAGAGCTGGGCAATAAATACATTGAATGTATTTAAATACTAAATACTAAATACAAGGGAGAAATGTATTTAAATACTAAATACTAAATACATTTTACGAATGTATTTAGATACTAAATACAAAATACATCAATTGTATTTAAATACATTTGTAAATACATTTTAAATACATACAAATTTTAACATATGCATTCACTAATTCACTAAGCCATGACACGCACACGATAAAGAAATCAACCGCTTTCGACTAAGAGTGGCACACAGCTGATTGAACTGACACGTTGAAACATGAACCATGCTGTACTACACTGTCGACGCGTCGTACTGTGCTAGTACAGAACGTGTATTAAACCAGTAAAAGTATTTACATTTTTATATTTTGAGTATTTAAATACATTGTATTTAAATACTCATTAAAGTATTTAAATACTATATTTAAATACATGAAAAACAATGTATTTATAAATACAGTTCTAAATACACAAATGTATTTAAATACGTATTTAAATACAAATGTATTTAAATACTGCCCAGCTCTGGGTGTATCAATATGAAAGGGGAGTATTTTGAGGAATACAATATTCCTGGTTACTTACATGTACTAATTCTTACCTACATCCAACTTCAGTATTTTTTTTAAGAATGATACCTGGAAACTTTGGGGTCACTTGGGTTATTCCACGATGACGGTCGCAACATTCGGGACAATTGTTTGGCATACATTCAACTAAAAAAGTACAATATAAGTATGGGAGGTAGAAAAAAACTTGTATGAAGCATTGTGAATGAAGTATGCTCTCGGGTACATTTTGGCGTCATTTGTTCTAAAATATATTCTTTCTCAGCGTGACGGTAGCAACACTCCGTGGAATGACCCACGATGTGTGTCTTAGTATATATATATATATATATATATAGTGAATATATTCTTAAAAGTTTTTAATGACAACTTTAATTTTAAGTTCCTTGAAAAATCCTTGTAAATAATTTACAGATGTAAACATTTTACAGATTCTAACTTTTTAAAAAAGGTGCCAAGATCTTTACGTGTTCTTAAAACTTCGTTTCCTTTAAACTTTTAAAATGTTACATGAAGTTTGCCAATTGTAAACACTCCTATGTTTATTTATTTATTTATAATGAGCTTTCACAGTTGAAATAATTGTACAATTTTTACAGATTTCGTACTTTTTTCAAAGTTTAAGTTTTTAAGATCTGAAGCTGCAACAAAAATAATACGAACTTTTAAACTCATTGTGTGTGTGTGTGTGTGTGTGTGTGTGTGTCACAAGGTTTTATATATACACACACACACACGAGGTCTGTTCAAAACGCATCCGGACAGGATATTTATTTTTAAAACAAGGTCACACTTGGAGTTGTGACTGTGTTAAACATGTCTCTGCATGTCGAGACAAGTTAACTGATAGGGCTGCACGTCATTGTGTAGCGTCACGTCAGTTCACTATGGTGAGCTGATAAAGTTAAATGTGTTTTACTTCGCGGCGATTTCTTCATGTTACTTGTTTTTTTTTTACTGTGAAGGTGTTGTGCACCATGAATATGCTCCACAGGGACGAACAATCAACAAAGAATTTCACAGTGAAGTTTTGAGACGTCTACGTGAAACAATTCGGAGGAAACGGCCGCAGAAGTGGGAGTCCGGTGACTGGATGCTTTATCACGATAACGCGCCATCTCACTCTTAGCAACTTTCTGTCCAAAAACGCTACTCCTACAAGTACAGCAGCCTCCATATTGGCCGGATTTGGCTCCATGCGACTTTTTTTGGTTTCTGAAGCTCAAACAAACCCTGAAAGGACACGATTCGATGATGTTGAGACCATTAAAAGAAATTCGACGGAGCAGCTTTTGGCCATTCCAAAAAGTGCTTTCGAAAAAAATGTTTTTAACAGTGGCACGATCGTTGGGCAAAGTGTGTGGCTTCAGAAGGAGCGTAATTTGAGGGAGATTAATCCCCAAACCCTGCAAGTACCATATTCTGTAGATAATTGCATCAGTCCGGATACTTTTTGAACAAACCTTGTTTGTGTATATACAGGGTGGGTAAGAAAAAGTGACCACTTAGAGGTAAACTGTCATATTAAAAAAAGTAAGGGGACTGGAGATCCCAAACTTCATAGATGCTTAACCTTATCATGGTGTTCGTCTTAATTTAGAAGTTGCTCGATGTGTCCCCCTTCCTGCTCAAAGCAGGCCTCCAAACGTGGACGCCACTGATCAATACACCTGTTTACATATCGTTGCGACACCTTCTCCCAGCCGAGCAGAATTCTTTCGCGTAGTTCATCTATGCCTCTTATATTGGTACCAGGGATGTAAACGTTGGACTTCAGGGCTTCCCAAACACCATAATCTAGTGGTGAAAGATCGGGGCTATTAGCCGGCCACATATTGGGTTCGATAAAATCCGGTGTTTCGTTCTCGAGGAATGTGAAAGTTTGACGTGCTTTGTAAGCAGGGGCTCCATCTTGTTGAAAAGTATATCTTTCACCACTAATTCGTCGAATATCAGTTAGATAGAGTGAAAGATATACTTTCCAACAAGATGGAGCCCCTGCTCATAGAGCACGCCAAACTGTCACATTCCTTAAGAACGAAACACCAGATTTTATCGAACCCAATATGTGGCCGGCTAGTAGCCCCGATCTTTCAACACTAGATTATGGTGTTTGGGAAGCCCTGAAGTCCAACGTTTACATCCCTGGTACCAATATAAGAGACAGATGAACTACGCGAAAGAATTCTGCTCGGCTGGGAGGAGGTGTCTCAACGATATGTAAACAGGTGTATCGATCAGTGGCGTCCACGTTTGGAGGCCTGCGGTGAGCAGGAAGGGGAACACATCGAGCAACTTCTCAAGTAAGACGAACGACATGCTAAAGTAAGCATTTATGAAGTTTGGGAGCTCTAGTCCCTTTACTTTTTTTAATATGACAGCTTAGCTCTGAGGGGTCACTTTTTTTACCCACCCTGTATATATATATATATATATATATATATATATATATATATATAATTACTTAATTCGTTCGTAGGTAAGAACATTATTACTTAACAAACTCCCAAACAGCCATTCTCAAATATAAAAACGAACAAGTTTCAACAAGTTTCAACAAGTTCTAACAAGAAAGTTGGGCGGAAGGAAGTCGACGCGACAACGTTTTCCCGCCATTATAATAATAGGCTTTATTGTATGTTTCCATTAGCCCCCATTAGGGGCAGTTTCGGAACGTAAAAATAAAAATTAAAAAAAAGTGGCTTCTACCCTCCAGGCAAAGACTTGTTCCAGAATTTCAGGAACACAATAAGATCAAATTAGTTTCAGGTTATAAAATCCCTCACAATACAGGTAATGTTTGAAGAAAAATTATTTTCATAAGCCAATATATATATATATATAGTGTCCCTAAATTATATTTTAGAAAAACAACCGAAATCGAATTGAATTTATAAAAATAATTTATGGACACTATATATATATATATATATATATATATATATATATGTATGGTCACTCAGAGAGAAAGGTTATTATGGAATAATAAACTCAACGTACAGTACTCGGAAAAAGTTCAACTAGAATTATAAAATTTCTTAAAAGCATAAGAAATTACTAATTGGTAACAGTCTGTTTTCTTTAGATATTTTATGTTTGTAGGTGAACTTTTTTGGTTAGGAAAATAAAAATTGAAATTCGCCCCGAGGTTTTTCAATGTGATTTGGTTCTCCCTCTTCAGCTGGAAACCTGTCAGCAGTCTTGTGAGAAGCATTCAGTAAGAAATGAAAATGTT
The DNA here is from genome assembly GCA_023014485.1 of Bathynomus jamesi. Classification (NCBI taxonomy): domain Eukaryota; kingdom Metazoa; phylum Arthropoda; class Malacostraca; order Isopoda; family Cirolanidae; genus Bathynomus; species Bathynomus jamesi. The sequence continues at coordinate 444,129 of JAJOZX010001367.1, read as the reverse complement.
AAGAAGAGTAGAGTGTGTGTGTGTGTGTGTGTGTGTGTGCGTAACCTTGGTTTTGCTTCCGCCCAGACTGTTCATTCTGACGAAGGTCAAGCTTGTCACTCCACCTTAGACCTACAGTTTAACGTGGAATCCGAACCACGCCCCATCAGTAGCCCAGCCTCTTAATCACTAGGCTACCCAGGGTACCCATTTGTCTACTGACCAAATTTTTTTTTATATGTGAAAGGATGAACAGCTGGGTTTTACTGCGCGCCGCCTGCCTTTACCGGGTCTCGATCCCAGGGCCGATGGATTCGTAGTTAGCGACGCTAACCACTGACCACCGAGGCGCATATATATATATATATATATATATCAGTGGCGACTCCAGCTCTTCAAGACTACTCGGGCTCTTTTTAAATTTTCAAGTCTACATATGAGCCGACATTTAAATGCATCACAATAACTTAAAATTATCAATAAAATAAATAAATACATACCTCGGTAAAAAAAATTATTTGAATTTTATTTACTTGAACATAAAGTCCAGAAATACCAGAAATAATACCAGAAAAAGTTATTGAGATCTTTGCTCATAAGAAAGATCGCCGGATCCTCCGAAAGTGAAAAGAACACCTTTGTCAGTTTTAGTAAAGATCCATTGGCACATGCACACATTTGTTTATAATAATAATGTCTGTTTCAAACCAGAATGATATAATTTACAGTAATTCTCTTTTTTATTATGAAATAATCAGAGATTTAGCTTCAAGCTAAATATTTGTATTTGTGGATTTATTTTTCAATGAATTTTCTGTGTCCTCTGATAGGTTGGAGAGTCGTTTAAAAAATGGCTGTACATTATTTGTATTGTGAAGTTTTTCTGATTTTGATTGAGCGTTCCAAATAAACTGGTTATCATTGAACATTAATCTTATTACCAAGTACTTTTAGGAGAATGATTGCATAATATTTAAGCTTTGTTCAGAACTTCATCCGAACCCAACCAGCCGCCCTTCAAAACAAAAATCCTTGATCCGCCGTTGTTCAATGCTATCGGCATTGGTAATGCAAGACCCAGCAAAAACAGAGTACCAGATAAAAGTACCCCTCAATGCAATGAGTATTCTTAGAAAGATTTCATAAAAATGAATACATCGTTAACCTCGCTAACTTCGTTTGGGTTCCGTGCGTCGGTCTCTCTTCACACGAAAGTCAAGCTGGTGGCCCCGCCTCTATTCCTGGCTTAGTGGAGGAGCGAGTTGCTCTCTTGCGCTCTCCACCGCAAATAGCCAGGTACACCCGGCTCATCTGGTACAGTCTTGAGTCAGGCATCTAGTCTTCTCTTGAAGACTTCAACTTTGACCCCTGTAACGTTTCTGAGGTCTTTTGGAAGCTGGTTAAAAAGTCTTGGCCTCCTGACAACCAAGCTATTTTCCTTCAGTGTTGGGGAGGTCCTTTGTCGGGCCTTTAATTTGGGAACACTATACATTTCGCTTTGCCTATTTTCCAGCGTTGTTTGGATGGTAATTGGGTTTAGTTTGACATTTGGTACCAGTTTTTCGATCATTTTCCATATGTAGATTATGGTGTACCTCTCTCTTCTTCTTTCTATGGAGTACAGATTTAGTTTACGTAGTCTTTCCCAGAAGTTGAGTTCCTTGCAGCCATCAATCTTGGTTGTGAAATGTCTCTGCGCTTCTTCTAGCTTATTAATTTCTTCCTTTTTATATGGGGACGTCAAAACTGAGCCGCATTCAAGTTTCGGTATGATCAATGTTCTGAGCAGGGGAATCATTACTGTCTTGTCCCTCCTTTTGAACGTTCTTAGTACCAGTCCCGCGACTCTTTTTGCTTTGTTTATTGCAACCTGATTTTGTGTCTCGAATTTGGCATCATCGGTCATTATTACCCCCAAGTCGACCGCTTTCGTGCTTCTCTGAATTTCTTGTCTATCTGGAGCATAATATGCAGTCTGTTTAAGTTCCTCATTTCTACCATATTTGACGAGCTGAAATTTCTCAGTGTCAAATGTCATATTGTTGTCTTCTGACCATGTGTATATTTTGTTCGTGTCCCTCTGCAAGGCCTCCACTTCATTTGCATCGCTGATTTTTCTGTTGATCTTTATATCATCCGCAAAGGATGTTACTATACTGTTGCTGTTTACTCCACTGTCTATGTCTGTTAGCATGATAATGAACAGGAGTGGAGCCAGCATTGTACCTTGTGGTAATGAGCTGCGTATGTCTGATTCTGATGAAGATACACCTTGAATTTTGACGACCTGTAGTCGTTCTCTGAGGAAGTTGTAGATCCATTTTCCCACTTTGCCTGTTATTCCCATGTGTTTCATTTTATGTGCTATTATACCATGATCGCATTTGTCGAGAGCTTTAGCAAAATCGTGTATATGACAGCATACTTTTCATTGCCTTCAAGTGCATCTAAGATATTGTTATAATGCTCTATAAGTTATGATAGGCATGATCTTCCTGATCGGAATATGTGCTGATTTTCGTTGAATCTTTCCAGTGTCTCCAAGAAGTCATAGATTTTCTCTCTGACTATTCTTTCAAATATTTTGGTGAGGTGGGACGTCAATGACACTGGTCTATACAAGCATGATGTTATCTGCATCTGATAACGTATCTTCAGTAGGGCATGGTTAATCATTTTTAGGAAAAAGTGATGAATGATGAAATTTTCTAATTAATCACTGATTAACTGATAAAAATTATTAAAAATTAAATACTTCTGAAAAGAGTAAAAAAGAGCTTTGTTGTTTCTGTTGTGTGAGAAGACCGAAGAAAATGTTTTGCTCAAACATTTAGTTTGCTTTAGTTCAAGAAATCAGGCATGGGCGGATTAGACAGTTTATACACGCAAAAAGGTGCCAAATTCAAATGATACATTACAAAATTTGGATCAAATGTAGAATTCGGACCCCAGCCTTCTTTAGTTAGCTTTATAAGGCTAACTAACGAAAATATCACGACCTAACCTAACCAATCGTTAAGTTAACTGTACGCCCTTGACGATTGGTTAGGTTAGGTCATGATATTTTCGTTAGTTAGCCTTATAAAGCTAACTAAAGAAGGCTGGGGTCCGAATTCTACATTTGATCCCAAAATTTAAAGTAAAATGCTGGTGAAATTATGAGGAAAATTAATCATTTCCCATCATTTGATAAAAATATTTTTTTGATTAATTAATGATTAAATTCGAAACAATGATTAACTGATTAATTTAAACTACAGTATGCCCTAATCTTCAGTCTACCCACGAAAAGTTTAATACCAGGGTTCATTATTCGTTATTCTAAAAGGGGTGGAAGAAAGGCAGTAACGCCTCTTTCAACACCTTTATTTCACAAGTCAAAAACAATTATTTTCTATACATTCCTTTATTTACTTCTCCTTTTTTTCATTTTTATTTAATTACGTTGTGGTTTTCTTAAATTTTTACTTTTTACGTTTTTAATTGCGAGGGGAAATTATTTTAAAATTATTATAATAATTCTTGTTTCGTTATTTTAATTCATGTACTCATTCGTACGTACGTGAATACGTTCATAAATACATACATACTGGACACACCTACATAGCCTAACAAAAACTCCGTGCATGAGGTGAGTGAACGTAACGCTTTTAAACGCTATATACGAGAGACATGAAGTATTCCAGTGTCAAAGTTGAAGGGTTACTTTTCTCGATTGATAAGAATGAGGAGTAACCATTCATCACAATTTGGCATTTCCGCTTCTCTACAATCCTTTCGTCACTTCTATGTTTATTACACCTTTGTATCTTTACTTATCGTACCAGTACATTCACAATATATATATATATATATATATATATATATATATATATATATATATATACAGGGTGTACATAAAGTCAGGATCTATTTTTGTGAAGCACTTGGAAATTATATGGAATTCAATCATAAAATGATAAAGTGGTAACATTTATTAAATAATTAAGAGTAGGATTCGACGTGACGCCCATCAGTATACCTGCACAGCTCAAATCGTTCCGCAGTATTTCTAAACACATTCTGGAGCATTTGCGGGGTTATGTTATCTGCAGCAGTTCGTATACGTGTACGTAAGTTTTCAAGACTCGTAATCTTCGTCTGATAGACGTGCGACTCGATAAAGCCCCATGCAAAGAAATCTAAAGGGGTTAAATCTGGTCATCTCGCAACACAAGGTCTGTTGCTTCCGCGTCTGATCCAGCGATTTGGAAAACGTCCATTTAGATAATCCTGAACAATTTTGGCATAGTGACAAGGAGCACCATCATGTTGATAGACGACGGTACTAACAATCCTATCCCCAATCAGCTGAGGTTCAAGGAATTGCTGCAACATGTCCAGATAAATAAGCCCCGTAACTGTAGCTTCAGCAAAGAAAAAAGGACCATAAACCTTAGATTTTGTTAAACCCATCCAGACATTAACTTTAGGTGTCTCTTTCCCAATTTTGGACGAAATCATTCGGTCTTTCATCTGCCCAAATTCGACAGTTATGGCGATTTACTTTTCCACACGTATGGAAAGTGGCTTCATCACTAAAGAGAATGTTGTCCATTAAATTATCACTCCAGATTTGTTCTACGAGATCAGCACACACAGCACTTCGTCGAGGGAAATCTTCCTCATGTAAATCATGTAAAACCTGCAAATGATAGCTTTTCTTCTGCAAATTAACTTTCAGAATTTTGTGCACAGATGACGTCGGGAGGCCGAGTCTGTGTGATGCAGCACGAACGGACGTACGTGGCTCCTCAGTGATAATTCCGCGTACTGCATTCACGGTAAGATCTGACATACACGGTCGTCCTGATCTTGCTTCATCATTTACAGATCCCGTTCGTTTAAATTTGTTCACCAATTTTCGTATTGTCTTGTCTATTGGCCCCGGCTTATGAAATCTCCTTCTAAACTTCTCTCTGATGTCATTGTATTTCTTTCCCTCGATTCGCCAAATTACTATTGCCACACGCTCTTCTGTATTCATTCTAAGGGCTTCTGAAAATAGAAAAAAATAATTATTTCACAAAAATAGATCCTGACTTTATGTACACCCTGTATATATATATATATATATATATATATATATATATATATATATATATATATATATTATATATATGGTTGCACAGAAGGTTGGCAAACATAAATAGACACCTTTGATTTTTTGTCAAAGTTTTTTATTTAATAATAAAGTCCAATAAATAATAATAAATTTATTAAATCAATATATTTAGAATCGTGTTGCTTTCCCCTTTTGCATTATGTAAAGGTGACACACGTTGTGGCATTCCAGTGAAGAGCCTTGCTCTTTGTAATTGAGGTACTGAAGCCCATTCTTCTTTTGTGGCTTTGACGAGACTTTCCCTAGATGGAGGCTTAATGACGTACCTAGCATGTATCACACATGTCCTATTGGATTCATATTCGGGTGATTGACCTGACCATGAAAGACCTTCAATTCCATGTCTATCACGCGTAGCACGAGCGGTATAAGCTGGGGCACTAACTCCGATGGTGTGGAGATATATTTTCATTGGAATAAATGGGTGGTAGCAACCCCTCTGTGCGGATCATCAACTCTGTTCAATCATCCAAATTGCACCCCACACCATTACAGAAAACCCTCATATTTCACTGTAGCTCGCGGATACCTCAGAGGAAAATTTTGGAATGAACATCCATATACCCACACACGGCCACTGTTTGAAAATTAAGCAAACTGAGATTCATTCGAAAAGATTACGATGTTCCAAAAGACCGAGTCATGTTTGACCATCGATGCTACCCAAGGCTTCCGACGGTCAATGTTGCGAGTAATGAGCATGGGCTGCTCTGCAATAGTAGCCCACGTCGTGAAGATATCGTCTGATAGTCCCAGAACCTTAACTTGAACATCCAATTGAACAGCGGTTTGACGAGGGTGCGTTTCCGAACGTCTTCTGACGGAATGAAGCATTCTTTCAAATGGACGATCAGCAACTATTGTTTTCTGGGTATTCTTGAACTGCACAATGATTCTGTTAACTGTTGCTAAAGGAATGCAAAGCTTTCGCGAAATTCCCCTTTGACTTGACTTTCCAAAGTCCAATGATTCGACCTCTTGTGAAATCTAGCAATTCCCGACAACCTCTGCCTCATGGCATTGTGAAATACATACTAATTTATTTTTCATAGTTATCTTACCCTAACAACTTTGTTTCAGCAGATTATACTCCTTATAACATGTTTAAAAGGACAATTATCGTGGTGTCTATTTACTTTTGTCAACCCTCTCTCTCTCTCTCTCTCTCTCTCTCTCTCTCTCTCTCTCTCTCTCTCTATATATATATATATATATATATATATATATATATATATATATATATATACAGGGTGTCCCATAAGTCTGGAATCATAGGGCAAAATTATAAAAACGGCAATAAAAAGGCTTTTATTCACAGAACGTGTTCAATGTTATTATTGATACACGAATGCAGACGAGATATCCAGTCAGCAAACACACGGCGAATGGTATCAGGAGTGATGGTGTTACATGCGTCGATGATGCGCTCCCGCAAATGTGCACTGAACAGAACTGAACAGAATGGTGGACGGGAAATTGGCATTTTGAGCACATTGTGCCGTAGCCCACTCACAAAATTCCATCCGTCGGTCTGGATCATCTTTGCTTAATTTCTGCAGGATCTGAAGTTTGTAAGAATGCCATTTGTGTGCTTGAAGAATGCGGTGGATGCTGCTTTTCGACACTCCTGTCTTAGCGGACAACCGCCGAAGAGACTTTTGGGGACTGTTTGTGAAATAAGCGAGGATGGTAGCGGCTGTGTCATGGTCGGTGGATGTCCTCGGAGGTCCACTGCGTGATTTATCTCCTATGGATCCCGTTTCCTGAACTTTGCTACAAGTTTGCCGACACAGCTGTGTGTTATCAGAGCGTGGTCCGGATGCAATCTGTTAAATTCCTCAGTGACCTCCCTCTGACTCCAATTTCCTACGAGTAGAATTACCTGGATGCATTCTTCCTTACTCAAAGATATCATGGGCACTTGCATAAACTGAAAAACATGAATTACTTATTTTACCATATGGTTCCAGTTTTATGGGACACCCTGTATATATATATATATATATATATATATATATATAGAGAGAGAGAGAGAGAGAGAGAGAGAGAGAATCGGAACAATATAAATTGGAACAAAAATAGCATTCAATATTTGAGGATAGGCCAGGAAAGCCGTTTGTTCTTTTCACATGACCAAATTCGAACCTCACACCTCACCTCAATATTCAAATTCACTGCCATTTTCGCTCCACAGTTTTCCACAAATTATATTTTCATTCGTCATTCCATGAATCCACTTCACACTAATCACAAATGAAGCGTTGCGAATACTAGTGACAAACTCAGCAAAAACTATGTTTTGAGTAAATGGACCCGAAAGTTTTGCAAATTAGAAATCACCACAACTTCGCCAAAAATTGGTAGATTTTGATGGGGTTTGTATCATTTTGATCGGAAATAGATGTAGATTATTGTAATGATAATAATAATTAGCCTGCACTCCGCAAGAGATGCTAAGCATGCCGAGTTCGTCACTAGTATCTGCGGAATTCTCCTACAATCTGCCCTGAGTGAATGATGTTTTCTCCCTTTAAAAGAACTGAATTTTGCTAGGAATAGTGACGAATGTGCATCATGTGTCATTATTCATTTAAAAGAGTACATCCTGGGGAATATGATGGTATAGAAAACGGAGTTTCGCACTGATGTCGAGTTCGTCACTAGTATTCGCAACGCCTCAATTTTCAGAAAGGGGATTCAGTAGTCAGAAGTGAACCCACTTCAGTAGTCAGAAGTGAACATTTATTGATCTTAAATTTGCTTGAACGATAACGCCACTTGCAATTTATTATTTATTTCTACATTATAATAAATCCAATCAAATCAAACGTAACAGTCACTTACTGCTTCCTATTATTATCCAATGTTCCTTCATTGAACAGCGCATAAATGTTTACTCTGCTCTTCCAACACCCATGGACAAAACACATCTCTCTAATTCACTTAACTGGATCATCATGCATCAGCGCCTTTCCAGCCCTTACTCGTCTTATACCCACCAGGCCAGGGTGGCCTAGTGTTAAAGGCGCCGAGCTGTTCGAGTGACGGTCCCGGGTCCGAGTGTCGGTTCGAACTCCAGATTTCATCGATTGAGATATCTCTCTGGGCTTCCTTTGGTGGGGTAGTGGTTCGGATTCCACGTAGGAGTCTGCAGGTACCCTCCGTTATATGACCTTAAACGTAACGAGCGAGGGAAGTTAAACAACCCCAAAAGTCACTATTACATTATTCGCGCTTATTCGTATCATTCCATCTGTTCGATCTTCAAACGCCAAAAATCCAGGCTAGTATCACACAGTGGCCTTCCTCCATAACTGATCCTATGAGTTACGTATAAATTTGCACAAATACTACTACTTACAGCTAAGCTTCTAAATGCATCGAATACCTTATGCTTTTGCCTTTTACGCTGTTCATTCCAAGTACTTACAGAAAAGCTATACCGTTCTTTTATTAAATACACCACTGGTTCCCAATCTTTCCTGGCTCAAGGCACCCCAATACCACTTGTTGTTCTTTCGCAGCACCCCGTAGGATTTTCGTCTACCACTGTTCAACATCCAATTCCATCTCACTCTCCTTCAACCTCACGTAACTTTAAACAGAGCCTATACAGTTTCCTTATGGACTTAATAAACCGCGAATGTTTTTGTTTCATTTAAAAATTGAGATCACCTGAAGATCAGGGCCCCCAGCTTTCTTTAGTTAGCCTTATAAGGCTAACTAACGAAACTATCACGACCTAACCTAACCAATCGTGTGTTCCTTTCCTGTTTCGTTAGTTAGCCTTATGAAGCTAACTAAAGAAGGCTGGGGGCCCTGATCTTCAGGTGATCCGAAAATTGCACAGATTCATTAACTTTTCAAGTTCCAATTTTACTTATTTTTATAGTTTTCAAAAAATTTCGCGGCACCCTTTTCGGAAACGTTTATTCACAAAATCCATCAGCGACATACACACTTTTCTTCATTTCACTGTTCCTTAACCATCGCTCACTCGATGCCATCCTTTAGCTTCCCAGTTTTCTGAATGGTCTAAAATAAACTATATTATAGGTTCTACAAGTACTGACTTAGTATTAAAAACTATAAGACGGCAGATTTTATTCAAAACGCAAATGTTCCTTCTGTAACATGTTCTATGTCACCTTTTTCAGTTTTCCAAATTCTGGAACTTTCGCGTTTATACTGTATTTTCTAAAAACTTAAATACATAAATCTTTGCTATCACTAATGCATTTATAAATCCCGAAGGGGTTTATATTTGTCGTTGTCGTCAATGTCGTCGGCGTCATCATCATCGTCATGACCGTTATTATGTTATATTTATTGTATTTTAACGTCGTAGTGTACGAGGCCTAAATTCTAGGCTAACTACAAATAAAGGTAATTTTAAATTTATAACGAAGCCCGATAGACAAGAACTCGGGACCTTACCTTTTGTTATGCTCTCATGGCTCTACCGCCGATTCGACCCTCATCGGTAGCAATAATCAGTTATTTGAGGTAACATTGTTAATAATTTACCTTGGTAGGCGTGGTTGTCGATTATTTGCTGACGGTTATTAGCTGCAGTTTTGGTTCCTGAGTGACCTCCTCACTAAATATCTGAAATCTCAGGTTTTACTTTGAAAATAAAACCGGATACTGACAACGAAAACCGAAGAGTTACCAACCGTATCTGTAGCGAGTAGTAGAAGGGTTTGCTGCTTTCTGATATTAAATTTAACAAGTACCGTGTGTTAGTACCTCTCCATGCCTTTAGGAATGACAAACTTGAAAGGGTAAGTCTTATTTTTTACTAGTTATGATGTGATAAGTATGGACGCCACTGCCACGAGTCCGTGCCGTAGAGTACGGCAGAGCTGCCTGAAATACGTGCCTTGTTTCACCTGTACTCTAAAAGACAGCACACTAACAACGAGATAATTTAAAGCAGTGGTGCACAAACTTTTTTGATGTGAGGGCCAAGCGAAGAAAATAACTAAATGTATTAGCCTACTTACTTTCCATCTAAGTCATAAATTGGGTCACTTTTGTATTCTAACTTTTTCATTGAATTGAAAAGACCCGTGGGGCCACTGAAAAGACCCGTGGGGGACACATTTGGCCCGCGGGCCAGGGTTTGTGCATCACTGATTTAAAGGAAAGAAAAAATATATTTAATCGAAAGACAGACTAAAAAAAGGACAGTAGATTGTCCGATTTATTAGCAAGTTCATACCCCAAATCCATAAACTAACCCTTTAACACTTGTACGATTTCCCTTAATATAATTAACAAATAACCAGTCGGACACAACCTACAATATACACACACACACACTTATGAGTTACTTTTTAGTGCAAAAAGAAATTATATAGGCGCTTTAAAATCCTACAGTCATTAGAAGTCACCTCAGTGGGTACGTAACTAACTATAAAAAAACAAATGTATGGGTGTCGAATTGTGACCTCAGAGGATAAAATCAACACAAGGAACCAAACAAGGATTCCTACTGCGTTATAAACGAGGACATGTTGAGCAGGCCTGATAACCTGGATTCAAGACTCAATAATACGAGCCTCCGGTCGGCAAACCAACCTATAAATAGACGTCAATCCTATGAGACCAAACGCTTTTTTAAAACTATTTTCATTATAGGCTTTTTCTCATATATTTCCAAATTAAACAAGTAACAAAATAGACTATTTACCTGAAAACAAGTATTGTCCACAAAAATGATTAAATAGAGGTTCGTCAATTCTCTGAACGGTGAATCACTTCAATTAATTTGAAAAACTTTGATTATCAAACTTGCGAAACTAAACCCTATTAATATTGCCAGTTCCACAAAACGATTTTAATTCATAAAACTAATTCCTAACCTTAATATCTTCAACAGAAACAAGAGAACTTAGTTATTAACACCTTTCTTAATCAATATCAAAACAACAATGAATCACCAACAAGAAAAATAGCGGTTCATCCCAAAATTGTTCTGCATCAGCGCCACGAGTTTCTAAAATGCATTACTCATTGACCCTACCACCTTAAACCGATTTTAATCCGATTCCGTAATGCTTCGCTGCCTCGCGCCTCTATAATGTGTGTGTGTGTGTGTGTGTGTGTGTGTGTGTGGTGTGTGTGTAGTCTGAGAGAGAGAGAGAGAGAGAGAGTATAATCAATAACAATTAAGTAAACTGGTCCAGTTTTCCCATACTACTAATGGCTTCTCCCACAAAACCACAAAAAGGCGTATAAAAAAGCCATCTCGGAGAGATCCTTTATGGCCGCTCCTTCTTCCTTATAATTAGATGAGGAGCCTGAATAAAGGGTTATCAGGCGATGTATCGTGTCTTGGAATCAGCCAGCTTTCTTAATTTGTGCCAACTGCAGGCACTCACCGATGACGTAATGGATACACGGATATATATATATATATATATATATATATATATATATATATATACTGTGTGTATATATATATATATATATATATATATGCGTATGAATCAAGTACTAGGTCAGTTGGAATGGTTTAAGGAAGGGTGAAACCCTGGATCAGGTAAGGGTAGTTGATAAGGGTGATCTAGAGAGTGGCCAAACGCCGAATCAGAGATATATACATATACTGTATGTTACAGGGAATCTGTGTAACTAGGGATTTCATGAAATCCCTAAAATGTTCAGGGATTTCATGTAAGGTTAAGTCGTGATATTTTCGTTAAACCTACGGGAAAATTATTGAATGCCAGGTTAATTGAATACGCGGTTAGGTTAATTTTAAAAATGCCCAGTTATGTCAACTGTACGCCCTTGACGATTGGTTAGGTTCAATCGTGATATTTTCGTTAAAATTAACGAAAATATCACGACTTAACCTCATATGAAATCTTTGAACATTTTAGGGATTTCATGAAATTCCTAGTTACACAGATTCCTTGTAATATATATATATATATATATAGTCATGCGGGTTGCTTCTACAGAGCTTCAATTTAATATTTAAGAGAAATCCAATGACAAGGAGAAATGTAAATGCCATGAAAAGTCTTCTTTAATGCGCAACGTTTCGAGCAATACGCTCATCTTCAGGCTGTTTAATAACAATGTGAAATTAAAATCAATATTGAATGAAAAACAAAACAGAAAATTTCTATAACCTATTCGTAAAGACAAATTTTAAAAGACTGAGAAAAGAGGGTTAAATTCTAAGTTATACAGATTTACATATAAAAATTAAGAAGTTATTTTTAAATACATGTAGTAAAAGTGAAATTAATACACTGGAAAAATTACCAATAGTACACTGGAAACACTGGAACTATCTACCTTACACTGCAGTATCCGAGGCCGACTAATTAGTCGGCCTCGGATACTGCAGTGTAAGGTAGATAGTTCCAGTGTTTCCAGTGTACTATTGGTAATTTTTCCAGTGTATTAATTTCACTTTTACTACATGTATTTAAAAATAACTTCTTAATTTTTATATGTAAATCTGTATAACTTAGAATTTAACCCTCTTTTCTCAGTCTTTTAAAATTTGTCTTTACGAATAGGTTATAGAAATTTTCTGTTTTGTTTTTCATTCAATATTGATTTTAATTTCACATTGTTATTAAACAGCCTGAAGATGAGCGTATTGCTCGAAACGTTGCGCATTAAAGAAGACTTTTCATGGCATTTACATTTCTCCTTGTCATTGGATTTCTCTTAAATAATAGATATATATATATATTATATATATAATATATATATATATATATATATATATAAGGATAGTCTAGAGAAAGGTTTCTTTTCGTTTCGTGCGGATCTCTCAGCATGCAAGAAGTGTTTTATTGAATTTATTTTTAAAATTTTGGGCCACATTTTCTTCAATTTTAAATTTTTTTATTTTAGTTTTGGGTTAAAATTTCGATTATTTAATTAGTGTTCTTTCAAAGTTGTGTCCAATAATTTTCGCCCTTTACCAATAAATTTAGTTAGAAAGGTTTGTTTTCGCATTTCTATAATACAGGGTTTCCCGAAAGTCTTGCCCCATAATGTCTAATGATATTAAACCTTGGGTGCAGGATTTCTGGTACACCCTGTTTAATTCTTCCTTACCAGCGGAAATTCACTGATTTAATTATCTTTCTTCCCTTATGTCCAAACGTGCCTCCCTTAATATCGAACCTATTTCCCCTTATTTCTCCCCTCTCCTAAATAGAAATAAATAGATCTCAAATATTTATGTTGCGTGTCAACGAGCCATTCTGCGTTCGTTGATCGTATAACGCACGCGGAGATCTTGTTTCAAAAACGACGCAGGAATTCACTCAGATAAAAGAATTAAGGAATTAAAGGGGACCCTTCTCGCATCCTTATGCAGGCTCAGATTCGTCTCCAGCAGCGACATTACCAGTTGAGCGAATCCCTCCTTCGGGATGTCCTAAGATCGGCACCCAACGATCGCCAAGCCCTTTACCACCTTTCTCTCGTCTTCGCTACTACGAATCGGTCGGCGGAGTCTGTGTTGACGGCGAGAAGGGCCGCCAGGGGTTGTCTGCGTCCCAGGGCTTTCTGCGCAGCCCTTCATGCACACCTCGGAGATCTTCTTCACACGAACGCCAAGCTGGAAGCGGCGGTTGAGGTGAGTCCATTCGCTATGGCTTGTCTACTATTTGGGTTGTGGTTGATTGGATGGTTAAGCCGGTATGATAAATATACGAGTATGTTTGGTTAACTCCACTCCGGTGTTTACATGAAGAATCTTATAATTGGGCACTGAATCAGAGGAGGACTACATCGTGGTCAAGTCGCAGAACCACTTCCCTTTGGATCAGCGAAGCTAAGCGACAGTCCAGTTGTTGGACGGGTGACCGTCCTCAGCATTCAAATGACAGGTTCTAATCCCACATAGTAAAGCTGTAAGTCCCCTCCATCAGTGACTTTACCTAAAAGAAAACGAACAAAACCCATTTCAAAACCGGTATAAAACGATTAATAACGAAAAATAATTAAATAAAACCCATAAATAAATCCAATTTTTTTAAAGAAAATTTTCACTCCAAGAATTTTTTTTTTTTTTTTTTCCTTCTTGTGGATTATTCCCTAAATGAAAACTGGGTTTATGTCCGCGAGGAAATTGGATATTATTTCACGTGCGCCATATATGACAATATACACATAAAATATACTTATAGGCAAAGAATATTATAGCACGTATATACACCTTTTTTATTGTGTTATGCGCATATATATAATATTATACGAATATTATTATGCTCGATATATATATATATATATATATATATATATATATATATATATATATATATATATATATATATATATATATAGCAGCCTAAAGTTTAAGGGTCGAATTAAATATTATAGAGGATTGCCAAAAGTAAATAGACACCTTCAGGGGGGTGGGGATCCATTTTTTATTTCATAACAACAGTTAATAAATAATAATAATAGATTTATGGAATCAGTATATTTAGAATAATGTTGCTTTTCCCCTTTTTATTACGTAAAGGTGACACACGTTCTGGCATTCCATTGATGAGTTTTGCCATTTGTTCTCGAAGACAAATTATCGTGGTGTCTATTTGCTTTTGTCAATCCTCCTGCAGAAAATAAATATTAGTTGTCCGTTTAACGATTGTGTTTTATCTTAAAAACTTATGTAATATTGTTAAAATTGTGAAATTGTAATATTTATTTTTGTCAATAAAATATTTTCATTCAATAATAATAATAATAATAATAATAATAATAATAACTGGGATGAAAATTACAATTTGTTTTTTAAGTATTAAACGCGCGAATCTATCAGTCAAAGTGACATTTTTTCGGAATGAACCAATGGGAAATGAGGAAATAATGTTAGTGAAGTTTCTAGATTTGTAAAGAATATATATAGATTTAGTGGAGGTTTGAAGGTTCGTATTTATCAGAGTGAAGTTTTTTATGTCAAAATATATAAAAGTTTTTAATTAATTCATTGCATTGATATTAATAGATGAAAGCGTGTCTCTTTTGATAAGTGATGGTGCTGCAATTTTTATATTTTGTGTGCGTGTGTGCGTGTTTGTGTGTGTGTGTTTTAAAAAGTATTGTGAAGTTGTCCTTTATTAAAAGCAGATTTTTTGTTGTGTATGGTTGTTATATGGTCATGTATTTTGCTCGATTTGAATCTGTGTTGTCTAGTTCGAGTTATGAGTGGGTTTGTAGTGCATCCAATGTAGGAGGCCTTACATCCATCCTTGGGGTAAGAGTATTTGTGCATTACATTGTAGAGGTGGTCTGTTAACGCGTCTTTTGGAGAATTTTGACTCTAGTTTAATAGGGTTGTAGTAAGGGGATACTGTGTCCTTGTTCTGATTAAGTGGTTTAGTTGTGCGTCTGTTGATGCATTCACTTGGTATTTTTTTCGTTGTTAATAATATTTCCAAGATTGTATGTTTGGACATACATTTTAATATTGTTCTTATCGTTGGTTATACGTTTATTGATGCTGTTGCTAATGTTCTTGTCTATTACGTACCGGAGGAAGTTGTTGTTGATTTCGTTATGCCTTATTCTTGTGATTTCAATGTCGAATAGTCCCCATGTTGAACAAATTCTATAAGCTCAATAGACGATGGTTTTAATTATCGAGGTTTTATATCTTAGAAGTAAGTATGAGGTGTAATTAGTATGTGTTCCTTTGTCCGTTGATTTGGTGTATATGCTAGTGCATACGTTACCATTTTTTTTAGCCCATCAGTGCCCAGAGGGCACTAATGGGTTAATTATCAGTTTTACATCAGGAAATGGAACTCGTTGTTCGATGGTGTTTCTGAGGTAAAGTTGAGTAGGCTGTTCTTTTTCACTAAGTTGATACATTTATTTAGTCTCGAGTGCCAGAAACTGGCACAACGATCAGACGAATGCGGTCTCATTGCGATGAATTCCTGATTATTAACTAGCACGATCGGGAGTCGAACCCCTGACCTCAGTATCTTCGCTTCGCTTACAGGGAAATGGCGTTATCCACTGAGCTACGAACGTTGACATGATAATTTAAATATCGTATCCAAAATACCTTTTTCCTTATATAAATCTAGAACAGATATTTTACCACTGAATCTTTATCAAAAATGAAATAAAAACAATTCCTTTTTACAGAACTATAGAAAAGCTCTCGATTTAGAACCATCTTTGGTAAAAGCTCACTTGAATCTAGGAGCGATCTATCACTCACAGGTAAGATTATTTATTACAGTGTGATAAATTTTATGGATTTTCCTCTCCTGTTTTTAAATAAATTTAACGGCAGATAATTCCCCTTTGATTGATATGACCCAATAGGCGTTTTGAAAAGAATATAAAAGCGCCTGTATACCTTCATTAATTTATATCGGGGTTTTATACCTACTGCGACATCGTATATAGGTATTAAAGATGCCACACGTACGAGCCATTAGCTGTAAAAAATATATAGTCTGTTATAAAAGTTGGGATACAAGAGGCCACACCTTTCTTTGGGCTGATTGCATTCCGAATTTGATGACCGATGGTCTATTATATTTGCTTTTAAAACCTCAGAGACTGCACCTGAAGAGGTGTATCTGTGTTTACGAATATTGTGGTGTCACCTTTTATTTGTAAGAGTGCTCCGGTAACTCAATCTGTTCCCCCATGGTCCTTCCTCCTCAATGAACCCCCCCCCCTTTGTAGCCTTATGGCGATTGGGTATGGGGTCCTGTACAAACACACACACACACACATATATATACATATGTATACACGCCCACCAGTGTCAAGTTTAAAAACCTTTATACAGGAACTCATTCAAAGACCACACCTCTCCCCACAGGGTAACTTCTCCCATGCTTGGGACCACTACATCGAAGCGCTTAAGATAGACCCTGAAAACACCCTCCTGCTGGAGAATATTTGGAAGTTGCAACAGACGCTCAAGTCCTCCGCGGAGACTTTATTCGAAGGTTCTTAGGATCAGTCAGTTGGAGAGAGGAAGGGGAGAGTGAGTCGACTGCATTGTCTTTCTATCATCCATTCCCTTCACAATGACTGATTGCCTTTGTGTCTAACAACAACAGACTGCAAACAAGTCTCTTTGAGCGTTTCTGTCATTTAAATTCTGTGGCTCTGTGCGTCTCATTCACAATTACGATCACTTCTAAGAGTTTTATATATATATATATATATATATATATATATATATATATCTTATGAGTTTAAATTGCTGTTACTTGTTTTGATTTAGAAGACGACAATTTTTTTTTTTTAGTCATTTCTACATTGCAGACTGTTCAAAAAAAATATCTAATTGGTTTTTGAAAGATGTTAATGCATAAAAAGCGATTTCTCGTACAGTATAGATCAAATGCTTGTTTCCACCTTTTTTTCTCATGCTCAACATAGGACCGAAAGGACCATGATCGTTTGAAAGAACATCAGTAATTGGTCAGTATCGACCAATCATGGCTCTTTTCACTTCCGCAATTTTGTGTTTTCGCAAATAAAATTTGTTTTTTTTTAACATTTTGAAAATGTATCGGAGTTCATTGTTTAACTAACAACAATCTTATTTATAATAAGGTTAGAGTTAACGGTTAAAACAGTACATATATAACTCTATGAGTTACAATAATCTCTTGCCAGTCTGTGAATCTTTTGACGTTTTAAATTGGATCTTTTGATCGCTGCAAAGGATTCATTCAAAATATTTTCAGTGTGTAAACCTCCGTTTTCAATGGACGCGAGAGTAATTAAAAGTTTACTAAAAATAATTTTCATTTCAAAGCTATACATTTTGTTCTACATAAAATAATTTCCGTTTGTAAATGCAGCATCGGTAATACAGAGTGACCCAAAAATATATTTTTGGACTCGCTTTTTTTTTTTTTTTTTTAAAGTGTGACCTATTGTTCAGGTTATTTTGCGCCGATCGGAGGTCGGAGAGAACAATTATCTGTTAGCGTTGCGTCGCCATCGTAAACTTTTATTTAAAAAGGGAAAATGTGAAATAATGTATATTGTTATTATAAGCAGCCAATAGTTTTTTTTAACTTAAGAACAATAACTGTCACAGTCTGCTCATATACTTCTTCAAATAAATGGTTTCTTTAAAACGCAAATATGGGTTGGTGAACTTAAATCTTTAAAATTGCTGCGTCACTGGTCCCTCTGTTTTTCTTTTATAATCGTGTATATATATATATATATATATATATATATATATATATATATATATATATATATATATATATATATATATATATATATATATATATGTACAGGGTGTCCCAGAATTAACTATCTATTTCAATGAAATCGGACAAATTTTTTAAAAACACACTTTTATTTATGTTTATCATGTTTAATATGTGTTAAAAATGTATAAATTTTTAAAAATTTTCATAATTTTATTTTCATAATTTTTTCATTATCTGGTCCAATGAAAGACCGTCTGAAGTCATAGAATGGCAAAGAGACTCTCCAAAAGTTAACGTGTGGCTTGGAATGACCAAATCCAAAATTTATGGCCCATTCTTCTTTGCGGAAGGAAGCAACTGTAACAGGTACCGTCTACCTTGATATGCTTCAGCAGTTTCTTGAACCACAGCTTCTTGATGATGGCATTCTTGATAATGTTGTGTTTCAACAAGATGGAGCACCATTCATTATGCTCTAATTGTTCGAGAATACCTCAACAGACGCCTTCCGAATCGATGGATTGGACGTGGAGGACCTCGACCTTGGCCTCCGCGTTCTCCGGATTTGACACCCCTGGATTTCTTTGCATGGGGTTTCATAAAAACAAAGGTTTATCGCCAAAAGATCAATGCTTCTTGTTGAAACACAACATTATCAAGAATGCCATCATCAAGAAGCTGTGGTTCGAGAAACTGCTGAAGCATATCAAGGTAGACGGTACCTGTTACAGTTGCTCCCGCAAAGAAGAATGGGCCATAAATTTTGGATTTGGTCATTCCAAGCCACACGTTAACTTTTGGAGAGTCTCTTTGCCATTCTATGACTTCAGACGGTCTTTCATTGGACCAGATAATGAAAAAATTATGAAAATAATTTTTTTTTTTAGAAATTTATACATTTTTAACACATATTAAACATGATAAACATGAATAAAAGTGTGTTTTTAAAAAATTTGTCCGATTTCATTGAAATAGATAGTTAATTCTGGGACACCCTGTATAAAGGAATATTTTGTGAAATTTTATGCAACTGAAAACAGCATCGCTTATTAAAGTTTAAACCCAAAGAAAGATGAGGCTACAGATAAAAAAAAAGTCAGACAATAAAATAAAAAACCATTAACGAACCTTTGCAACGGATTACTTCCCACTCGGGGTCGGGAAGTGAGAACACAAAATGAAAATTTCAAATTTGAGAAAAAGAGTTTCTTCATTTGAGAAATAATATCACTCCATTTCCATTCGTGGTGAAAGCGCCACCAGATGAGAATGACTCATATTTCTGAACTAAACCTAACTTAACCTAACCTAACCTAACCTGGGCCAAAGTGGGAAAGCTATTGTTGTATGCGAATGTGAATGGAACGAAACGGAAAGAGATCGATTTAAGGTTAGGTTAGGTTAAGTTAGGTTTAGTTCAGAAATATGAGTCATTCTCATCTGGCGCTTTTACCACGAATGGAAATGGAGTGACTCAAAATAATGTAGAGACACTTTGGAATTATTTAATATGGACATTAATTGCACTTAATAAACAAAAACTTTACTGTGTGCGTAAGTGAGGACGTAAAAACAACAATTAATTGTTATTTTATGTTAAATGTTCAAAATGTCTACCATTTACACGCAAACATTTGGCGCAACGTCCCAAAATGGATCGGCACACAGTACTGTTCTTATTAATTGAGATTTTGCGTACCTTCCGAACAATTGCTTCCTGTATTGCACATCTTGAGGGTTAGTACCAGTACACTTTGTCCTTCGGGTACCTCTACAGATAGAAGTCCAGAGGTGTAAGATCAGGGGATCTTGGAGGATATTCAGTAGCGGTTCCGCTACGACCTATCCACAACCCAGCAAACTCTGTATGAAGAAAAGCCACACATTTGCGTGTAAATGGTGGACATTTTGAACATTTAACAAAAATGACTATTAAATGTTGTTTTTATGTTTTACTTATGTACAGAGTAAAGTTTTTGTTTACTAAGTGCAAAATAAATAATTTAAAAATGAGTGTACATTATTTTGAATCACTCTGTATATTACTATCACACTGTTAATAATTAATTAACAGTGTAGGAAAACACGCTAAAATTCTTTCTACTTTTTTGGCAGGTGATGATGTGCATCGATTACCTGCAGAAAATAGAAAATAACTTTAGCATTTTTGCAGAGAGATCAACTTTTAAAGTTGCAGCGTCCAATTGCAATCTCATTATTATTATTATTATATTATTATTATTATTATTATTATCATTATTATTATTATTGAGATTACTGTTACTTAGACAATGAATTTAAATAAACTCCGAATATAAGTGTAATAAAACCAAAGCCTAACGTTATATTTAGTCAGTCCACACTCGCATTATAAAATGCAAATAATTTCATACAAAAGATTTCCAATAGAAAATTGTTCATCGAGTGAGACTTTAATATTTCATTTAAGTTCACGGGTAACTTAGATTTTAAATGCCGCTTCACAAATTTTAATTCATATGACTTCGGATGTGAAGTTCAGAATGTTGATGTTTGTGTTCTTTTTGTAAATGTATTGGCCGAGTGACCTTTTTTTTTTAATTTCACAAAAATTCATCAAATTTTGTATAAGTTTGGAAGAACTAAATTCATTTGTAGACTTTGATATAACTGACAAATTCCTACGCGAAAACACAATACTACTATGAGGAGTAGGAGAACCATGATTGGCTCATCTTGGCTGATGAACGTTGAATTTTCATACGTTTACGAGTCCTTTCTATCTCTCTTTCGGGCTACGTCGTGGCCAGTGTCGTAACACCGCTTCCCGTCGATCAGCGAATTTAAGCGACATTGGATCTGGAGTTGGAATGGGGACCGTTCTCTGCGTACAGATTAGGTAGGACCCGTGGTTCGGATCCCACGTAAATCTGTAGGTCCCCGCCGTCATATGACTTTAGATGTTTGCGAAGGAAGTCAAACAACCCCAACACTACACACTCTCTCTCTCTCTCTCTCTCTCTCTATATATATATATATATATATATAATTACTAATATATTTCTTCATTAACAGATGCCATTTTCATCAATGAATGGTGAATAAAAATATTAATTGTAAAATATTTCTAATAAAGAATAAAGGAAAATGGAAATTATTATTATTATTAATTATTATTATTAATTATTATTATTATTATTATTACAAACCGATGTAAACAGAGAGCAAGTCGATATTTTCCTTTTTTTCCTCATTATTAATGCATCAAAGGAAAGCCACCTTTATGAATATGTAATAAAATGGCGAAGATCCTCCGCGACTTCCTTATTATTGACAAAACTGAGAATGACCTCAGACATTTTGGCGTATTCATTATATCTTAAGAAATAATAAGAGAAAAAATGCGCCACCGATTCACCATTACGGAAAAGTGACGCGCAGGTTTTCCGGACGAGAGTTTGGAGGGATCTTTTTCGCGTTGAAACTTTATTATTTAGTTTATTTTCAGTCGTATGTATTCGAACTTATGAACTTTTGTGATACAAAACGAGAGACGATAGACTTATTTTAAAATTACGAGAGACGATAGACTTATTTTAAAATTACGAGAGACGATAGACTTATTTTAAAATTACGAGAGACGATAGACTTACCTTAAACTTAGCTCTAAACAAAAAAAAAAGAGAAAAAATGTGAGCTTTGTACTTTTAGCTTATAGAGAATGTAAACAGTATTTCTGTAGCGATCACAGCTTATATAAGACTCATTGGTGGAGTGGTTGGCAGTGCTTGTTCCACGGTACCAACCACATTACCAACCAATATTTCATGTGACAGTGTTACTAATATTAGAAAACATGTTTCGTCAAAGGAATGTGATACAAGCGCTTTTCCTTCATTAAAGAAAATTATAACTGGAAAAACAAACGCATATCTTAAGTTTAACCTGTGCCCATAATATATATGTATGTATGTATGTATCTTTGCTCGCGTGTGCGTGTGTATGTATGTGTGTACATATAATATTTACATAAACTTACATGCCTGTACAATGTATACATGAACGTTGGTGATGAAAATATATGAAGATAAATTTTTCCTTTGAGCGTATTTTTCGACAATAAAATATTTCGCCCAAACTCTGTCGCTTACTCCATACAATAACAAAAAATGCATTCTATAATTTTTATTTGAAAGTAAACAGGTATATATATATATATATATATATATATATATATATATATATATATATATATATTATATATATATATATATATATATATATATATATATATATTCCTTTAAGTGAAATCGAAATCTTTTGTATTAATTTGTATCAAAAGTGAGATATAAAAAATAAAAATATTTAATTATTCTTTCTTTCATTTTCCTTTACACACACACACGCGCGTATATACACCTTTCAAACTTCCAATTGTTCCGCGCAATGATTCCTCATTTCACGAAGGTCAAGCTTGTCGCCCCTCCTCTCGAGTTGGCCTGGTGAAGTAGTGAGTTGGTTTCTTGTACTCTCCACCTCACATAGCCAGGTACGCCCGGCTCATCGGGGATTGTTCTGAGCCAGGCGTCTAATCTTCTTTTGAAGATGTCCACCGCAACACCACTCGTGTTCCTTAGTTCTTTGGGCAGCTGATTAAACAATCTTGGTCCTCTCACAACAAAACTATTTTCTTTCAGGGTTAAGGATGTTCCCTGTCTAGCCTTTAATTTGGGAACACGACACAGTATATATATATATATATATGACAGAGTAATATATTACATTTATCTATTTATTTGTCTGATAACACCGGTATAAATCCTTCCTAAATGAAGGAGGACAAACTGTTATAAAACAAATTTAATAATAATAATAATAATAATAATAATAATAATAAAAAAATGTGTTTCATATAATTTGTTCGTCATCCATTTATAATTTATAATAATGATAAAACTCGAAAAGAGGTTGCTAAGATGGCAAATATACAATATACTATTATTGTCCTGGCCCTATCTCACGCACTGCCCTATCATTTAATCATTTCGTGATTAATTGTTACTAAAATTCATCGCATACACACACATATATATATATACACGGTGAACCAAAAGTAGGTGGACAGTAGGTTGAATACGGTTTGTGTTATATTATATTATAACTATGGTGTTCATTATAACTATGGTGTTTGTGTTTTATTATATTAAATATTATAACTAAATTTATTTAAATTTTATTTTGTATTATAGTATACAAAAAAATTAAATATGTATTCTCAAAATAAACGTTATCATTTACTGTCCACCTACATTTGGTTCACCCTATATATATATATATATATATATATATATATATATATATATATATATATATATATATATATTAGTGATGTAGGTCACATCCGCATCCGCGGAACATCCGCACATTTTCTCGCATCCGCACCCGCATCCGCACTTTGGACTGCGGATGTGGACTGTTGAGATAAAATGTCATTAATAAGCGGAAATTATCAAATTCTATATATTATAGAACTAGTTCATTGTGCGCAAAAGTGATGCAAGCGACAAGACGAGAGGCTGTTCTTGTATGAAGTTACTCTCTTGCAACCTACTTAGATCCACGTTACAAAGCTAAGTTATTTTCACCTAGTACATTAGAACGAGTTAAATCATCACTTGGCAAAGCAGTTGAAGAGCTTCAATCTCTTGAATCTGTCGCTTCGCCACCCACCAAAAGAATAAAAGTTTCAGTGACAGAACCAACACCTTCAACAAGCAAATCTATCACAGAATCTGTCTCTCAGTTTCTTGAGTCAAGCAGCAATGACGAGACCTACGCGATGTCAAAAGATGTAGTAAAAATGATCGAGAGCTATCACCAAGAAAAACGCCTGGCTGCATGTGACAATCCTATTAGTTGATGGAAAAATACGCAGAATATCTATCCATACTTGAGTAAACTTGCAAGGAAACATTTAGCCTGTCCTCCAACAAACGTACCAAGCGAGAGATTATTTAGCAGTGCTGGATTAATATATGATGAAAAGAGAAACAGACTGGCAGCAGAAAAGGCAGAAAAATTAATGTTCCTTAAGCATAACCTTCCTATAATTAAGTTTGAACATTAAACGATGAACATCTTAGTTTACTTTATTTTAATTACTCATTTATAAATATGCCTAATAAAACTTTGAACTTAATATAAAGAGTTATCAAGCTAATTAAAGATCTCTTTCTATAAGGGTGGAGGTTGGGGAAAGAGGTCGGTGGGGTGCATTTGAGTTGGGTTCACGTCCCGCATCCTGGTAACACAATTATGGTTTCTAATTGTGGCTGAAACTCAACAAAATATAACGAATTTATTTGCAGACGAATTCACTAATTGATTTCTATATTAGTTAGATGCTTGATATTATTTTATATGTTCAGAGAAAAGTACAGCAATTATTGTACAATTAATCAATTATACTACATTATAGCTACAGCTCTCTCTATATAATAACTTATTATATACGTTAAACACAACAAATCTCGAATATATCCTAAAAAATAACGAAAATGTAGACATCCGCATCCGCGGATGTTGAAATCAAACATCCGCATCCGCATTCGCGGATGTGAAAAAAATGACATCCGCTACATCACTAATATATATATATATATGCACTCAAATCACAGAATAACACGTGATCTTATTAATAAGCAAACAACCACAGGGAAAAGGAAAAGGAAAGACGAAGTCCGAGCGCTTTCGTGATATATTCACATCTTCAAGGAGAAACAAAAAATAGGAGTTTTTTGTTTCTCCTTGAAGATGTGAATATATCACGAAAGCGCTCGGACTTCGTGTTTCCTTTTCCCCGTGGTTGTTTGCTTATATATATATATATATTTATATAATAAAACGTCAAGAGTGTCAGTAGCTAGCACGGTGCCAAACGGATGCAGCCCATTGTGCAAAACTCGTAGATTTTTATTACCAATACCATCGGAAGTCGAACCCCCGACCTCGGTGTCTTCACTTCGCGTATATGAAAACGGTTTTACCAACTGAGCTATGGGCGCTAACATATATATATATATGTAAACCTTAGTTTTGCTTCCACTCGAATTGTTCATTCTGACGAAGATCAAGCTTGTTGCCCCACCTTAGGCCTACAGCTTAACGTGAAATATGAACCACGACTCACCACGGGTTGTCAGAATTTACGAGTCCTCGCCCGGTTTCGATCTCACCACTAGGCTACCCACTACCCAGGGTAGCCATTTCTTTTTGTACGGAAGGATGAACAACTGGATGAACTGAGCGCCGCCTGCCCTCACCAGCAATCGATTCGTAGTCAGCGATTGTAACTACTACTACACCACCATTAAAGAGTTTAGAGAATGCGCTCTTTTATCGTATATAATGGTTATTTTTCGAATTCCACTAGCGCTAGAATTTTAATTAAAAAACTCGAAATCAAATTACTACTACTTCATGCTACCTCAGAATTCTATACACCCAGTTTTTTTTTATTTTTTTATTTTAGGTTAGGTTAGGTTAAGTTTGGTTAGGCTAATCTAACCTAACTTAAATTGAACCCCAAAAAAACTCCTACAGCAAAACACTCCCATGGAGGAGGAAAGTGATGCAAATGATAGCACACTATAGGAGCTAACGTAATAAATATATATATGTATATATATACATACGGGAGAGTGGGGTTAATTCGCCACCACTTTTTTAATGCCTTAAAATTTTCCTATAATTGATGAAAGAAGTGGATATTAAAACTACTTAAAAGTTGAGATAGTGAAGTACGCATGTCATCAATATCTTGTCAAAATATAGACATTTCTTTGACTTATCGTCATTTCAGTTAAAAATACCAAGATGGCGAATGTGCCCCACTATAGGGGTACTTTCGCCATACTTAGGGGCACCTTCAACTGAAGTTAACTTATGTAGAGAAAAAGAAATTATCTAGACAAAATGGGAGTAAAAAATACCAAAAAAATATTACAATGAATTTATTATCCTGAAAATGAACACTGAATAGGGCAGAGACTCTAAATCTAACAGCACTTAAATTCTCCTGGGGGGCACCTGTGCCAAACAGGCGGGCAGAGGCGAAGGTGCCCCCCAAGAAAATCTCATAAAACGACAAAATAATTTTTTTCTTACCTGCGCTTCAACATGTGCAGCCTACTCTCTTACTTGTCACAAACTGACGAAATAAAAAGGTTTGTTTCTCAAATAGATCTGCGCATGGGCATAACCAGTTACTGTCTAAATGTGGGTATAGGCTGGCGAAGGTACCCCAATGGCATGGCGAACTGACCCCGTTCTTCCATATATACCTTTGGTTTGCTTTCGCCCGAACTGTTCATTCTGACGAAAGTCAAGCTTTTCACTCCATCTTAGACCTACAGTTTAACGTGGAATCCGAACCACGCCCCAACAGCAGCCCAGCGTCTAGGCCACCCAAGGTACCCATTTATCTACCAACCACTTACTTTATTGTGTGGAAGGATGAACAGCTGGGTTTTGCTGCGCGCCGGCTGTCGTCACCGGGTCTCGATCCCGGGGCCGATGGATTCGTAGTCAGCGACGCTAACCACTACACCACCGAGGCATATATATATATATATATATATACACCAACATTTTAAATATGCATATTTCAAAGGTACGAATGTACAAGAAAGAAATGTGAGTCCATTCCTTACTTATAAGATATTTGTTCTCCTCACGTAGTGCCAACCAATGCCAAATTTGTAGAAGCTATACGTAAATGTACCACTGAATATAATGTAACTGAATGTAACTAAATATCATCAGAAAATACTTTGGTTCATCATATTGAAACACAACACTTTAAACATTTGCCTTATTCACTACGACTAAGCTATAAAAGGTGCATCTGAGTGCATGATCCATCAGGAGCGAGTAGGTGTACCTCAGCTTTGTGTTTCTGCCTTTATTAGCTGACTTCGACTTTTTTAATCACATATACACGCACACAATGTTTGGCTACCCTACAAAACCGCAACACTTATCCAATCTAAAAAAAGTTATTTTAACCTAACCTAGTCTAACCTTAATTATATCCCCTTTTTTCATAATAAAAGATAGCATTTGTAAAGATAAGCCACCACGAATATTGCTAATATCGTGATACGCACGTTGGTGTCGCGACGAGCTGTGTGTATATCCTGAAGATTGTCGCGATTCCGTAGGGAAGACAATTTACTTTATTCTCAGATGTTGAACTTTCATAAAGTTATTACAGGAATCGTCTGTCCCTCCTAAACTTCACTTGTACAACTGAACAATATGGCGGCCGCACAAAGGATCATCTTGCGACTCACAACTGACGACTTGGGTCGTGACGACTCGAGTCGCGTGCGATTTTACATTGACAGAATGGAAGCCCCGCACAATGCAGCCACGGCGACGCAAGATTGCGTCGCGGTCGCTGCAGTGTGCGGGGCTTGTGGATTTTTTCGGAAAAAAATTCGCCTAAAAAATTCTACGTATAAAAAAATTACTAATCAATAACGACTGAGGTTTTTTTTTTAAGTTTTATGACCGCCACCAAATAAAAAAAAAATATTAAAATAAAAAATAATACAGGGTCTCCATAAATTATCTTTACAAATTCAATTGAAATCGAACTGAATTTGTAGGGATAATTTATGGACACCCTGTGTTACCAGGTCGTCAATTTTTTTTTATGCTTTTTATAAATTTTGTTTCTAGGCAAACTTATTTCGGAAACTGTGTCTGTAATCATTCGGCCGTTACTGGAATTCAGACAATTGAACCATATTTAATAGGCTTAAAACCATACGTGTGCACCCTTATATAAGTATAGCTTTAACCTATTAAATATCAGTGGAACTGTAATGAACGTATCACCGGAAATAATAGTATAAATCGTACAGAAATGCGACTTTCTCACAAATGTTTCTACAGGGTGGCCCATAAGTCCCAATCGGTTATAATGAAAGCGAAACTCCATCTAGCGGAGTTCACACTGACGTAATCAATTACTAAGGAAAGAATATTTGTCGAGATTCTTATATTTTCCACTTTGATTAATCAATAAATATTTCTAAACTTATTATAAACCTTTTACTTCGTTTGATTTTTTTGTATTTTCGCTTTAATTATAGCCGATTGGCACTTATGGACCACCCTGTACATGTTTATAAAAGGTTTAGTGATGTGTTTAATGTAAGTTAATGTTAGTTAATGTAAGTTAATGTGCTTAATGTAAGTTAGTGACGAGTTACCAAAATATTTGATTTTGGCTAACAATAAATTTTATACATTTTGGGTTTAAAAAAAAAAATGTTTGAAAGAAAAAGTTAAGACAATTATAGTTAAATATTTAAGTCTATATTGTATAATTTTCAGGATGGATTTCTGCACGAGGACGTCAAGACTTATTTAGAAATGCTCATTATGGTGCCATTTTTTTTCCTTCCTTCGAAAAACGGATATAATTAAGTCTCTGTTCAGTGCTATATTTCTTACTCAACTTATTCATTAGCGCCTTCATTTTTTTAAGAGGAATTAAGTTCGTTCGTGTTAGGTTAAGTTAGGTTAAGTTAGCTCTAGTTAATTTTGTAGTTATAAGTTACCTTAGATTAACTATTATTTTAATACCTGTGAAAAATATTGCGATGAATTCGCCAAATGAGTTTCGTGCGACGATGCTATTCAACTGAGATGATACGTACACATGGGCGCGCGCGTTTGCGTGTGTGCGTGTGTGTGTGTGTGTGTATGTGTGTAGAAAAATTCTTCTGGTATTATGAAAACGCCATTCATATCTGCTTTTATAAAGTCTTTGCTTTCTTAATGAAAATAGTTTTCTCGAGTCTTCTTTTGTGAACGAAGACTTTCTCGCCTTTTCTAGAACATTTGCCAAGTTTGAAAAACGAAATTATACCAAATGTTGTGAATGATGTGAAAATACTGAATGTGCGAACTTATTCTTCTCTTCCAGTTCCCAAAATTAACATTTATGAATATAAATTCTAAGATTCTAATCCCGAGTTCTTATTCGCCTTTAAGCAGTTGGTGGCGGTGGCGGTGATAGTGGTGGTAGTCCCTACCTAAATTTGAGATCCCTGTTGTGGTGCAAACTACTCATAAATCCTCTCCTTTATTTTCGAAGTTACTCGCTGTATGTGTAATTCTGCGCGGTTATTTTCAGCAACTTGCGTTTGTTTTGAATTTCATCAACCTCGAAGGAGATTAATTAAAGAAACTTGGCCATTATTATTATTTCATCAACCTTTTTGGTTGATGTAATAATAGTAACAATCCCTCTGCGTTTAGGCTTTTGAGTGATAATTCTATTTTGTCACCGATTTTAGTGTCGTGGGCCAGCCAGAAGAATTGATTTATTAAATAAGCCTGTTTGTAAACACTATTAATAACTAATATCATAATCCAAATAATCACAGAATAGTTCCGGCTGAGGAAGATCACTTCCTGATCCATTTGATCAACGCGGCCCGACGACATCTTTATCTCAAAAGCATTCAACCCAATTTTGATTGATTTACAAACTATTGAACGAGACTTTGCACGATCCAAATCAATTTCGCTAATTATTAATAACATACTTCTATAATGATTTAAGTTCTGAAACTATACTTTAATACT
Organism: Bathynomus jamesi; assembly: GCA_023014485.1. Taxonomy (NCBI): domain Eukaryota; kingdom Metazoa; phylum Arthropoda; class Malacostraca; order Isopoda; family Cirolanidae; genus Bathynomus; species Bathynomus jamesi. The sequence continues at coordinate 414,147 of JAJOZX010001367.1, read as the reverse complement.
AATTACCTTTCACATTCTAAAGATACCCAAGCAAACAGGGAGGTATAAAGAAACATACGGGATAATTGCATCGTCTTAGAGCGAGACGAGGTAACCCACTAATAATTTGTTCATACAGAAAACAATAAATAAAGCAAATCGAAAATCACACACACACACACACACACACACACACATATATATAATATATATATTGGAAAATTTTAGAGCTTTGAATAGGTGATTTTCAGATAACTAATTAATTTCAATATCGCAATTGGCCATTTTCAGTTCACAATTAGGGACTGAACACATGACTTAATTATGAAATTGAATTAAACTGAATTGAACTGAATTGAATTGAATAACCTTTACTGATAAAATAAATAGTTTTGCAATTTTGTTTTAACATAAATAATTGTGAAACTGGACTATTTATTTTATTTAATTTGGCCCTTAAGCTTTAGGTTTTATTGGGCTCTTAATTAAAAATAAAAATTATTATTACTAATATATATATATATATATATATATATATATATATATATATATATATATATATATATATATATATATATATATATATATTATCATGGAAAAAGACTTATTAATTAGAGTATACTGTATATTAATCTCAAGTTATTATTATTATTATTATTATTATTATTATTATAGATAAAACAAATACAAAGTCATTATTGAAGGTATGATACCAATATTATACAAGGAAATCAATATTAGACACGAGAGATGAACAATAACAAGTAATGTTCATTTAATCCTAGATTTTTATTAGTATTCCATTATTAGTTGAGATTTCAACTTAGTTTTAAACGAAGTTACATTCACAATATTTTTTTTATAATCAGTATTTAAATCATTCTTTAGCTTCAGTCCAATGAAAATTAGGTAATTTTTGAGATGAAGACAATCTAAATTGAGGAATAACGCGCTTTGATCTATTTCTGGTCTCATATGAAAGGATTTCTTGATGAGTTACAAAGTATTTATTTACCCATTGTAAGTTAATGATTTTGTTCTTACGCTCGTAAATAAAAATAAAATATGCCAATTTGATTACATCTTTGATCTTTTGATAATGCACTAGAATGATCAAGGAAATCGGCATCAGATAATAACTTTATTCCTTTTCTTTGGACGACAAAGATACTGTTTAAAGCATTGTAAGCCGAGTTTCCCCAAACAAGGGTGCAGTACGTTATATAAGGAAAAACAAGAGTATGAGACAGAGTTAATAAAACCTATTTAGGGACTACATTTCTAAGTTTAAACATTATAGCAACGCTCTTTGAAATCTTTTTCGCGATATAATTTACATGATCACTCCATTGCAAATTCCTATCTAGCATTACACCAAGAAATTTTGTTACAGTACACTCCTTTACGGCGATTTCATCAACATTTAGTTCATCAAAATACACATTTCGTTTATGAATAAAAATCATGAAATTTGTTTTACTGATATTTAAGAAGAGTTTATTGGTGGTCAACCATTTCATTGCATTGATAAGTTTGGGTTTAATTATATTCCTAGCTGAATTAACATCTTTGCAAGAACAAGATAGTTGTATCATCTGCAAACATTATGAAGTATATCAGACGAGCGTGGGAAGTAATTTATATATAATAAAAATAACAGTGGACCCAAGACTGAGCCCTGCAATACACCATGTTTGACAAGCGTTTCAGTTGAGCAAACTTTATTTACTGATACAAAATAAATCATCACCTGAAGATCCGTCACCCCAGCCTTTTTAAGTTAGCTTTATAAGCCTAACTAAAGAAAATATCACAACCTAACCTAACCAATCGTTAGGTCAACTGTACGCCCTTGACGATTGGTTAGGTTAGGTCGTGATATTTTCGTTAGTTAGACTTATAAAGCTAACTAAAAAAGGTTGGGGTGACGGATCTTCAGGTGATCCAAAATATCTATTGGACAAATAACTTTTAAACCAATCACTGATTGTTCCTCTAAAGCCGTAATAATATAATGTATTAAGTAGAATATTATGGTCTATTACATCAAACACCTTACTCAAATCCATAAATATTGATATCATTTCTTTGTTCTCTTTAGCTATATTTGCATTTTCCACAAGTTGTTGATCATTAAAGGATTTAATTGGAGGTTTAGAAGTAACGATGAAGTCTCCTTTGAGAGAACTTTATAATCCAAAAGTTATCACGGTCGAAAATATGAATAACCGTGTTGAGCTGAAGATGAGGTCTCACCGAACTGTTACGGATTCGATAATGGGTTGAACAGCTGCAGCTCCCTCGCTAATTGAGCTTTACGCAATTAAAGGTTGAAATTCAATTTCGAATACCGTGTAATTGATGGCGCCAATAAACAATAGTCTCCAAAAAAAGTATTAACTGAAATAATCCCAAATATCCTCCACTTTATATACAGTAGAAAAAGGCTAACACATCTCCACACGGTAAATACTAGTACCACTACTACTAGTAGGTAAAATTTGTAAAGATAATGTGAAAGGGGTTACCTACAACTTTACGTGGGATTCGAACCACGATACCCCATCAAGGTAGACCGAGAAGAGCACCTTAATCGCCGATATCCGATGTCCTAGCCCAAACTCGAACCTAGGACCTCCGTATTAACATCCCGACACTCTCCCACTATAGTTTACCATGTTGGGAGGAGTGGGGACGGGTTCCACACGTTAAAGGTTGAATTTCCGTCCCATTTGGAGTCTACTTCTTCAGGTCGAGGCCCCCCCAATTCTGAAGCCGGCGAAAGTGAAACCCTTCTACGTTACGTTTTTTATTAACACTAAGCAGAAATTAACCAATCTTGTTAACACTTAACATTAATTCTTTATGCCCACTAACGTTCCCTTATAGACACTGTTCATAATACTTAGCAAGTAATTTACATTTCCCTAAAGTTACGTAGAAAATAATCATTCAAGAGAAGCAGATACTGACACAGAGCTCAGGCCAACCAATGCGGCCTATTGCTCTAACTCCGGCATTGTTATTAACAGGGACCATCGGGAGTTGAAGTCCCAACCTGAGTGTCTTCACTTCGCTAATAAGGAAACGGCGTTCGTTACTCACTGAACTATGCTTTATCTCTTTAACCATTCGCCATATCTTTAGAGAATGTTTTAAATTTTATGATACGCGTCATGAGTATTTCCCTGTTGATGTGCGACGTTATTCGTGTCATGATATACTCGCTGACTCTCCGATATTCCGAGTGGAACCCTTCATGTATTTTGTTCTTGACACCGAGTTCCTTTCCTGCCTTTGATTTTTCCGTTTGACGTACGCTGCGATATAACTCATCGGAGTTGAAACAACAACAACAACAACAGCTATGGCTGCTGACAGTTATATAAAGGATACCTGACATCTACACCCAAAGATTTCAGATTTAGTTTTACAAAAATTACACCACACAATTTGGGCGTGACCTTAAACTAAACTTGATCCCAATCAACTTCGGTTCAGTTCTAACAAATGTTAAAAGCTGAAAACGTTGAAATTCTGAATTAAATTCCCAAAATATTTCAAGTTAATTATTTTATTTAATATAATCTTTACTAATGATAACATTTAGCATTATTTGAAGCGAAACACTCATATTTAAACATTATATTAACGTTATTATTGATAATAAATAAATAAAAGTCTCGTACTTTAACATAAGAATTGAATAAGCTCAAGAGGAAACGTCCTCAGCACACGTTGAAGTGCTAACAAAGAAAGGTGTGTTCGTTGATTGGTTGTTTTTATGCCTTTCGTCCAATTGAGGTTCAATGGAACGCCGGAACGCCATCAACCCTGAAAAATAAGACCCCTTTGGAAGGGAGAACTGAGTCGAAACAAATATATTAGGTGCAGCGGGTTTGTCACTATTCCTCTACTTTATTTTTCATAATGGTTTAGACTTTAGGACAATCCTTGCTGAATCTCACACACACACACAACACACACACACAGAATGGTCGAGGTAATGACAAGCCTTTAAATAAACTTACTAAGGTACGCCGCACACCAAAGGGTCATAGCAAATGTCATGACGTCTACTGACGTGTCAACAGCATAAATGGCTATACACACCGAAGTGACAAACATGAAACATGTCCTTTCAATCTTTGCATCTACTGAACTGGGTAAAGTCGCGTGACAAAAAATAGTGAAAGTCGTGTCCCTTTCGAACTTGTCAGAGACACGTTTCTGACAAGTACAATTACGTCACTTCAGTCTGTATCGCTTCTGTTGAAATCGAAGTAGAATAATTACTTGATGTGTCTATGACACGCCAGTGAGCAATGTTTTGTCATTTCGTCACTTTGCTAAGTGACCTATACTTGGCTTAGACAAAATTGATTATCCGACAACGACGAAAACTTTCCGATTTGGCGGTCTACTTTAAGAATGGTCAATCGACCATTCAGTCAACAGTGAAGCTTTTGGACAACGTTTCAGGAATTGCCTTATGTTTTCGAACACCACATTTGATTTACACTTCTTCCATGAATCATTTACGAGTAGTACCACTTCGTGAACCAACGTAAGATAAAATCACTAGTGCCATTTTGTGCATAAATTTAAAGCTATTTTCGTTTTGAAGGATTTGTTGCGTTCTTGTGGTGTCCAGATTTTATTTCTCAATGATGCAACAACAGCCTAAGTACAGTACATATATTCATTTCACGTAATTTTATGCATATAAGGAAAGAATTATAGAATCTTATTTTCTCTCTCTCTCTCTCTCTCTCTCTCTCTATATATATATATATAGGGTGGGCAAAAAAAAGGAGACCTCGAACTTTGGCTGTAAAATCCAAAGTTATGGTCAGATTTCAATATTTTTTTTTCACACCCCACAACTAAGTAAATTTCCTATACTGTGAACGGATTTTAAAAAAACTAAGGAAATTACGGATTTATTGAACATTTCTTTATGCCACTGGAAATTCTACATTTACACTATTACTGCATTGTCGGGTCGGCAAAAAAAAGGGAGACCTTTTAAATCCTTCACATCTCGGCAAATACGATACATAGAATCATGAAATTTTAGTATGTTAATACTAGGTAATTTTATGGTTTGTATGCCATCTTTTAGCATTTTAGCCGAGAAATTGGATTTATGGCGAATATTCTAGTAAAATCTTGCTAATCATAGGTTCAAGTTGATAATTAAAACGATTTTAATTAACGTAAGCCAACTGCAGGAGGTCTGGACAAGCTTCTCAAGAAAATCGATAAAACGGGAGATATCAAAAGAATACCAGGTATTGGTATTAAATTTGGCCACCAAACAGTCCTGATTTAAATCTTGTCGATTACGGCCTCTGGGAAAATTTGTCACAGAGAATTTATCGGGTCAAAGTAAGAAATGTCGCTCATTTACGACAGCTTCTTCTGAAAGAATGGGATGAGCTACCACAAGAACAAATCAATAAAGCCGTAGATGAGTTCCGTCCTAGACTGAAAAAGATTGTAGAAGTTCGTGGTAAACATATCTAGCAGTTTTTTAACATCAAGGTAGCACCATATGTGAGTACTTCGTGACTTTTTATCTGCACATATAATGCAGTAGTAGTGTAAATGGAGAATTTCCAGTGGCATAAAAAAATGTTCAATAAATCCGTAATTTTCATTAGTTTTCTTTGAAATCCGCTCACCGTATAGGAAATTTACTTAGTTGTGGCCGCAGAGCTGGGCACTTGCGGCATATTGCGGTACTGCGGTACTGCTGCACTACCAAACCGGTACGCGGAAATTTGAATGCGGTAGCGGTACTGCGGTACTTTCAGCGATCCTTTGCGGTACTGCGTTATGGGGGCCCGGGGTGGTAGTGCGGTGGTACCGCAAGTACCGCAGTACCGCAAAATATGCCGCAAATGCCCAGCTCTGGTTGTGGGGTGTGAAAAAAAAAAATATATATATATAAAGTTATGACGTAAAATGCTATAATAAAAAAAAATTCTCAAAATCCTTTTTCTATTATGACCTCTCTCTCTCTGCAGGACTTCCGTTTCTATTCGAATGGAAATCATTGAAACCCCATAGAGATTACCAACCCTCCCCAATGCGCTTAAATCTCCATTTATCGCCGAGTAAATAGTTCCACTGTCAAGTAAACTCAAAATTCTTCTTTCGTCTCTTTCATCAACGCCTTCGCGTTTTCCCCGGTCACCCCTTTTAAGTCATTCACGCAGGGACAAACGCCCACACCGCTGTTTTTCTGGCAAGTGACTTCTCAGGAGTTTTTCTCCTCGTCCAGCAGAAGGTGCTGGCGTTCCATCACTAGCATCTTTGGAATGTTTTTAAGGGGCTTGTTCGTCTGATTGTGTTGTTAGCAAGCCCCTGAGGTCGGATCCTCACACTGCAGCCGCAGGAACTGGAGAGTCCACTCTCCGTCACCACAAAGATTCCCGACTCACCCGGGAGCCCCTGCCCTCCTATCTTCCCATTTCTGCCTCATCTCTTCTATTTCATCCCGTCTTCTTTCTGACTTCTTCCACGTCGACCTTGATTCGACGTCCCTCAGCCTCACTTATTGAAAACTGAAGGTGGCACGACCATCGGTGGATTGAAATTATTCCATTCCATTCTTTGTCAGTTTAACGCATAAACGTTCAATGTTTATGCTTTATTTACATTAACGAAAAAACAGTTACCAAATTCATTTTAAGATAAAAATGTGTAACATTCCACTCTTTTAGCTCTTTAACGACGACCGACACAAATTGGTAGCGTTTCAAATACACGCATTCATGACTTAATCCTACAAAAAATCCTGGCGTTAAAGGGTTAATCAGTTCCTCCACTGAAATTCAGCCTGGGTTTGAAACTGTTCTTTTACTAAAAGTTTAATCATTACAAATAAAAACAGATGATTTGAACACTGTCAGACAATTTTTAATTTCGAGTTGATTGAAATTATGGATGCGTTCCGAGGAAAAAGTTCCAACGCCGCTGCTATGAACAACCGCCGTCTTCTTCAAAACTTCTCCAAGACTTTATCCTGTTTTGTAAAACCCAAAAAATGCGTAGTAAATAATTATCTTATATATATATATATATATATATATATTTTTTTTTTTTGTCTTTGTATGTTTATATTTTAGAAACAAACTTATCGTAATGATTAACCCAATGATATTTCTTCATAAGCCCCAATAAAATGGAAGGTTACGACGAGATTACAATCAACATTTCAAGTGATCAAGAACAACCGAGATTCAAGAAAGACTGGATTAACTTACTTTGAATTATTCAAATAATACTGTAAAAACAACGAACCAAAAGTCCTCCGCGCTCAGATTATGTAGCGACCCGTAGATCCCACGTAAAGCTGTAGGTCCCCTCCGTTATATGACCTTAGATGTTGCGAAGGAGGTTAAACAACCCCAATAAAATATTTCATAAAAAAGAAAAGCAAATGAAATTTAAGTATTCCCTTTGTGTCGCAATTTATGGAAAACAAAATGGTTTGGTGCTCAACAGAGACCCTTCTCCAAATGACTGCAGCTTCTAGAGTCTAGAGTCTAGACTGTAGATGTACGGAGTGTCCCACTTGAAAGTAGCCCAGCAAATCATTCCGCTTTGTTTCCTGCAGGATGCTCTTTCTTCAAAGTTGTGATATTTTGTTATGGTATTGCGCGAAAGGCTTAAAAACTACTGCATCTATGTCAAGGGCAGCCATTTCGAACATCTGATCTAACATGTTACTTCTTGTTCAGTATAAAAACCTTGCAGGGCTACATTTAAATGACACCATGTAGTATGTGTAATATGTGTAATGTATATTTGTATTCCCCATGTATATTTAAGGCTGTATTAGATATAAATTTGTGTACGTACAGTCAGTTAAAAAAATACCTGTGGTGAAACTACCTTTCTTACCGATATTTACGAAGAAGGATCATGGAATTTCACAACAGAACACTTATAATCGACAGACGTATTTTTTAATTATCTAAATAAGCATTTGTAAAAATACGTTACGTTATTTTCGAAGCGTAACTTAATAGCCACACGAGAAAAATAAATCGTAAGCAATTCACTTAATACACATATTCCCCCGTTCCCTTTCCCCACCACCCTGCGTCTCCCACACAGGGAAATTATATTCCCTTTGTTCCGCAATATTGACATCACCCCATTGATTTTTCACTTCCCGAAGTTTTTATGAGATCCATTAACGTTATAATTGCCGTATATATTTATTCTGATTTTAGCCGTTGACACTATTTTCAAAATGGTATCTTTAATTAGGATTAATTAGGATCAATTAATTAAAATGGAACTCTTTAATTAGGTCCTTTATACGCTTGTCTTTCCTCGGCACGTGTTCAATTAAAACTTCATTGAAAATTAAGGTCGTAAAACGACAATCTTCTCGCGGAGAAATAAAGAAAAATCAAACAAATTACTTTGCTAAATAAGAAACAAACAAGTCCACCATAAAAAAGAAGAAGAAGAAGAAGAAGAAAAAGAAGAAGAAGAAAGAAAATGGGAAAGAGGTCATAAAATTTCAAATCTCAAAATAAAATGTAAACAAACATGGCGGCGATGACTGAACGCAAATATACATACGAACGCGCTAAAATAAAAGTAATAAATGAAATGCGTACGGCAGTTAATTAAAAGTTCAAAGAAAGTAATTTAAAGAAAAGGGGGGGGGCTTTAAAAACCAAACTTTGAAAAAAGATAATTTTAAATCGATTCATGACGTCATTTATCACGTGATCTTAACGGCCATTAAGAATCTTTCAACGAGAGAACGTCACTCTAAAGTGAAAATTTTCTTTTTTTCAAAAAACATACTTCAAACGAGATATAACCCCCAAAACGATCACCATAACAGTATAACTATTAAACCCTAACACAATTCGTGTATAGCAGCAACAACTGAATTCCAAACATTTCCCATTCTTAATTCCATTTACTTTGAAAAGGAAAATACATTTCAAACAAGGAAAATGACGCCTCGAATCTCTCAAACACAATATTTACATTTCGTAAGAGCAAACACGCATTTAGAACTTGTTTTTTCTTTCACGGTGATTCTCATTTTGGATATTGCAAAATTGATCCTGGAACAGATCGTAAACCTTAATTAAATGCAAACATCTCTTAAGACTTTCGCTTCATCATTCAATTTTGGAGAAGAATAACAAATATGGGATTATATATATATATATATATATATATATATATATATATATATATATATAGTAGCATTTGTGTGTGTGTGTGTGTGTGTGTGTACCAGAATAATTTTCTATAACGCTATATAATCATTACAAGTACAAATACATTATAGCCTGTAATCATAAACTATAAATAACAATAGCATCCTTTATGAAGATAAAACAGTTACAAGAAAATAATAAACACTTAAATAATGGCACAAAATAATTACAAAATACAATACATAGATAAAAATAAACACTCCCCAACGGTGCGCATAAGCGAAAGAATTTTCACTGTTTCGCGCAGCACAGTCTGTAGGCCGCGCCACGCCTGGGGCAGCTCAAACAATACACAAAGGAAAAAATATGATGATAACAGAAAAAGAAGGTATATTTGAACTATATATTCTAATTAAGCCCAGCTATTGTGTCATAAATTAGGTAAAAAGGAAAACAGAAGAGTCTTACCTACAGTTATATATATATATATTGAAGATCCAAATGTATTATACTGTTTTGGGACATTATAAATTATGAAATGGTATAGTTAGGTATATTTGTATCGCAAATTACACTGTGATTTTATAAATAAATAAGCCGACGATTGTGGTGTTTTTGTCATAAACAAATAGGTAAATTAATAAATAAAAATAGATTTTTCAATATCTTTTGAAGAAGGTACTGAACTTATTATAATGTCACGAAACTCGTCGATTCAGTAAACTGGATGTATATAAGCAAGAAGGGAATTCTTAACATCAAACAAGATAACAAATTGATAAAAAAAAAAACCATGAAATTGTATCTGTCAGTATTGAAGGAGATACTTTGTAAAGAAATTTACTGACGAGAACAGTCTGTTTCCATATATACAAAGATGATATGTTTTATAGATAATAATGATTAATGATGTCTGGGTCCTTTAATATCTTTCGTAAAAGCAAACGGTATGTGACGGAGTGGACCTACAGCTTTACGTGGGATTCGAACCACGGGTCGCTACATCATCTGAACGCCGAGGACAGACACCCATCCAACTACGAAACAAACCTAACGTTGCTTAACCTCACTGATCTAACCGAAAATGGTGTTGCAAAGTGGTCATGAGGGAGACCATGCTGTAAATAATCTCCATAGCATATAATGAGTTACTGCAGGAATATGGTCATACATGACAAACTACAGCAGCGATTCCCAACTTGCGGTACGCGGAGCTCTTTCAGGCGATACGCAAAAGGGTTTTGATATATGGTTGGCTAATTCATAGTTACTTTAAAGATAACGTACTTGAATGTAATATTAGTTATACATGAATAATCCGCAACCTTTCCGACTGTGGTACTTAGAAAAGCATGGTGGTACGTCGACCCAAAAACAAGTTGGGAACCCGTGAATTACAAACATTATCTACTGACGAGTAGGAAAGTATAGCAATTCCATTTTGTTGGACTTGGCTATAAGTCCAATGCCTAATGTCATTAGGCTATAGGTAACCAGCTGTTACGTATTTCGTCTCTCTCAAATACTAAAAAAAAAACCTTTCATGATGTAACGACATTAGGCAATAGTCAGTGCAGTAAATAAATGCACAAATTGATAGCTGATGTTAAATCCTTGGTACGCTAGAATTTTATCACGTGAAAATTCTACCGTACTCAGCGCTGCAGAATTCCGCGATTTTCGTATTACAAATTTTTGGATATGTTCAGTTTTTGGATGCATTTAATTATTTTTTCAAATAATAATTTTGAAATTTCAGTTTCATAATATCCGGAATTCCTCAGTGAGTAGAGCCGCATAATCTTCAATCGATAAATACTTTCTGGCATTTGGGTTAGGTGAAGCGGGACTTGGAAAATCGCAATGGCGCAGGAAAATTTAGGCCTTTTGCCAGAATGGCGAAATAAATTATCGAATTATCGAAGAACGAAGGCCTTCTGAATTAGAAGTTCACTAATTTTGTATCGTAAGTGGGTGGGTGGGTGGTAGGTATATGATGAGACTAAATGAACAAGGGTGCAAATTGAAGTGGAAGTATTAGATTAGTTGAACATAGTAGATTCACCATGCTAAATAGCCCTATTTTGTCTTTTGAATTTGGACTGACACTTAACTCGCCATATATATATTATATGCTTGCGAAACAACGTAAAATTTTTAACGGGTTGAATTTTGCTTGCACTTTTCTAAAGAACAAACAAATCTCTACTCACAAATAAAGTTACCGATTTGTAATTTTAGTAATGCGCGAGTTCATTCAATTTTACTATCTGCGCCTATCAATGGCGGCCACATTTTCATTTGTTACTGAATCAAAGTTCCTTGGTTACTCTCCTTGTATATACACTATACAGTTAAGGCCAAAATTTCGGCAACACTTCTGAAAGACGAAATCCGCCCCGAATTTGAAACCGCCACGCCAGAAATGCTGAGCAGAGTATGGGCTGAGGTACGATATCAACTTGACATTTTCCATGTAACTAATGGAATACTCGTCGAGTTGCAAAATGTACGAAAAAGAAATTCTTTTGGTGGTTATCTAATTTAATTTTAGGTAATCGTTACAAAATTACGAAATTTTAAAACCCACCCGGGACTTTGTGGTATATATATATATATATATATATATATATAAAATGCGCCTCAGTGGTGTAGTGGTTAGCGTCGCTGACTACGAATCCATCGGCCCCGGGATCGAGACCCGGTGACGGCAGGCGGCGTGCAGCAAAACCCAGCTGTTCATCCTTCCACACAATAGTGGTTGGTAGATAAATGTGTACCCTGGATGGCCTAGACGCTGGGCTGCTGGTAGGGCGTGGTTCGAATTCCACGTTAAACTGTAGGTATAAGGTGGAGTGAAAAACTTGACCTTCGTCAGAATGAACAATTCAGGCGGAAGCAAACCAAAGGTTACCAAAGGTTATATAAGAGGATAGTAGTATAGTGCATCAACGTCACATATCTTCAGTTCACCAATTATTTAACGAAGTATTGTCAGCATCAGCAAATGCGAGAAGAATACATAATAGTTAAAGCGACGAGAAGTGAACTATGTCCGAAGGTGAAAATAAAAAAGTAAGCATAGAGTTCTTTCATATGGACCAATTTATTTATTATGTATTCAAACTCAAAATTTCAAACTAAAAAAATTAAATTAATAGTTTCTAAAAATTTTTATTATTATTATTATTATATTCGTTTCCAAAGTGTCAGACTATTGTTCACTGCATTCTTTCTGATTCAAGACAAACCTCAATCCCGACACTAGAATTTAATTGAAAAATCAATATTTGAAAAAAAAATCTACAAATTAAAAACGAAAAACGAGAAAATTTTGAAAACACGAAAAAAAAAATCGCTAAAAAATAAAACCAAAACCAAAAAAGACTGAAAAAAAAAATTATAAAAAGTTTTTTTCAGAAATTCTTGGACGCAGTGTGCAGGAAGTCTTGCATTGGCGTCTATAGACACAGGTTGGCGTCATGTTTCTCAAACTTTAAAATCTATTTTTCATACAAACTCTTCCCCAAAAGATGGGGAACTGTCGTCACCGGTATAATTTTTGTTCATTTATTCGTCCATTTACATTCCTTACTGCGTTTTTTTTGTTTAGTTTTTGAGTTTTACGCGATTCTACAAAGTTTTTGGTAGAAAAGAAAGAAAAAAAAGCTTTCGCTGTCCACGAAATATATTGAAAACTTAATGTATGGCAGTTTAATATCATCATTATCATTTTCTTAAGGGTCAATCGATGTTAATTTACCATTTTAATCTAATATGAGGTTTAAATTTCGAAAACCTGATAGTTCGTATAATAATTCCAAAAAAAGTCATATTTCAAATAATTAAATAATTGACAAATTCACTAACGTACAGGGTGTCCACAATGTCTTGTCACCCCGGTAAAATACTAACTGATTTTCATTTTTCTTTCAGACCCATTTGAAATGTGATAGCAGCAACTATACGATTAGACAACGCATATTAGTTAGTACCTGGGTCCATGAGAAACCACGTAATGGCAAAACCATTGAAATATTCGTGCAGACTTCCAGAACCGATTCAATGGTGCAGCTCCTCCAAAAATGAGCCGTACGATCAAATCGGTCCTGAAAGTCTGCACGAATATTTTCAATGGTTTTGCCATTACGTGGTTTCTCATGGACCCAGGTACTAACCAGTATGCATCCTTCAATCGTATAGTTGCTGCTATCACACATTTCAAATGGGTCTGAAAGAAAAACGAAAATTAGTTAGTACTTTACCTGGGTAACAAGACATTGTGGACACCCTGTAGTCTATCACCAAAGTACGATATCGTTGTCAAAATAACCTACTTTCGTAAAGTACGGGATGCAAACTCTCAACCTTCTTATTAAGCCTGTATTTATCCTTCATAAGTGAAGGCTGGGAAGAGTAAATAAGCAGGCTGCGATACGTAATTCAGAGGAAAATTCTACTCTATTTCCGAAGCCAATTTATTAAAGAAACAGTTTTGGGTTCATCGTTTTTAATTGAAAGCAAATATGAAAGACATTCTGTGCAAAGCGGTAACCTACGATTTAATTACCTTACATTGGTACAGTACATAAAAGGGAACATTAATTAAGATATCTTCTATTATTCCGCTATATATATATATATATATATATATATATATATATATGTGTGTGTGTGTGTGTGTGTGTATATATATATGTGTGTGTGTGTGTGTATATATATATATGTGTGTGAGAGAGAGAGAGAGAGAGAGAGAGAGAGAGACTGTAGATATACACAAATGTCTGTTCTTGGCTATCTTACGGAACTGCGACAATCTTTAACATACACACAGAGCTTATCGCGACACGAACGTGCGTGTAGCAACATTAGCGTCGTACCATAGATCCAAACTTTTTTTTTAATGTGTGTGTGTGTGTGTGTGTATAAAGTACGATTATGTCACACAAGCCAAGTCCCCCACCTCAATATATCAATATTTTCAAAGTCTAAAATCGCAGCCTAAGATAAACATCAATAAGCAAAGGCGAGTCGAAGACGCATTTTATCTCTCTCTCTCTCTCTCTCTCTCTCTCTCTCTCTCTCTCTCTCTCTCTCTCTCTCTCTCTCTTTTTTAATGTCATTCTGAGTAGACATTACTTGGAAAACGGAATAAAAATATTGTACGCAACGTTTCAATGAGTAGACGACTTATACAGAAAGTTTGAACGAACATCTTAAGTTTTCATCTAAAGATGTTTGAAGACGTTTTCAGTTCTCAACATTCGGGAGATCGATGCAGATCAGAGGCTGCACTTCCGTCTACATTGTCTACAGTATATACCGTCTATATAATCTATATATCGTCTATGCCGTATATATACCGTCTACTGAAAGGTATTTTGCGAGGGCTGTAAAAGTAGCGTGTCTCCTAAAATGGCAAAAGGAAGTAGTATGGAAGACGAGCAAAGAAAGCATCCAAGATCCCTTTCATACGCGTTGATCTACGTTAATGTAATACAAGTACCGTATCACTAATATACACACACACCACACATATATATATATATATATATATATTATTATATATACATATATATATATATGAGTTAGGTTCGTTCCTATTCGGTGCTCTCTTTTTAACACTTCCCTCCTACGCACAAAATAACTAGCTACTACTTTGTTGTAGATTTTTTGGGGGTTCAATTGAGGTTAGGTTAGATTAGGTTAACCTAGCCTAACCTAAAATCAGGGCTGTGGAGTCGGTGATAAAATTTGCCGACTCCAACTCCGACTCCAAAAATTTTAACATTCCGACTCCGACTCCAGAAATCTGACTTGCATAATTACGACTCCGACGGAATGTTAAGGCCAAATTGATTACGATTAGCTTTATTAGGCCAATGGAGATTCATAAACAAGGCATTTCGTCACCACCACATGACTCATCAGGGTATTTAGGCTATAACTATGCCTTAATGGCTTTTTTTCTCTTTATTCAAAAATTACAATAAATCCCAAAAATACAAACTGATGAATTGAAAAAAAATAAGATTATTATTGGTTTAGCAAATTAATAAGATGTTTTTTGTATTATTATAAACATCCGTAACAAAATGTACTAACCTAAACTGAATTTGTTTTTAAAAAAAAAGGATCGCTTCCATTAAATTTTCTTTCAGTGATGCTTATCAAAATTATCAAATTGAAATCTAAAAATCTGAAAAAGATTTAGGGTTGCTAGTACAAAATTTTTTAATTTCCTTATTATTAATTATGTTAATTAATTAATTATAATCCTTATTAATTATAAGCAACTATATTTATATATTATTTATATTTATATATTTATATATTATATATTATTTATATATTATATTATATATTAAAACATTAGGTTAAATCTATTTTATTCATAAAATTGAGCTAGGCCTAGGCTGCTATGGTTATAATTGAAGGATTTGCACCGACTCCGACTCCATCCAACTATGCACTTCCGACTCCGACTCCACTCAAAATTGACCGACTCCACGACTCCGACTCCACAGCCCTGCCTAAAATAAAACAAAAAAAACAGTGGGTGTGTAAAATACTGAGGTAGCATGAAGTAGTAGTAATTTGATTTAGAGTTTTTTTAATTAAAATCCTAACGCGAATGAAATTCAAAAAAATAATCGTTGTATACGATAAAGGAGCGCATTCTCTAAACTTTTTAATGATACCCCTACCCACCTTATGCAAGCGTAAATGATAAAAAATTTGAAAAAAAAACAAAAGATGTAACATGTAGGAGCTAATGTAACTTCAACGACCACCGACAAAAACGTAGGAGGAATTTGCACTCCTCTAAATAAGTATATACAGTAACTCCCCGAGTTACGTCGTTAATTGGTTTCTGAGCCTCCGACGTAAGTCGGAAATGACGTAACTCAAAATTTACTCTTATAAGGCACAGATAAATTACCGTACTGGCAAAGAAGCTTTAGTTACACCTTTGAGGGCCCTAGGATTTTCCGAGTGGTACACCAAGAGGGGATTTAACTTAGTCACCAGCTGCATTACCACCCAGAAGGAGAGTTAATCTGTCCCTTGAGACTTTATACCCAGGCATAGGCTTCTCCTCTCTCCCGATGTATGATCTCTCTGGCATTTTCTTCCAATACAAGCCAGTTTCATCAACACTAAAAATATTGAGGCACATATTTCCCCTCAATAATAAATGTCTGACAAAGTTTTAGGAAATTCACTAGTTCCTACTTCATCCGCACTGGCAGCCTCGCCACAATTATGTAAATTGGCACGAGCCTTAAATCTATTAAACCACCCACGGCTCGCACTAAATGTTCCCTCAGAAGAACACACTCACCATGTTTACTTTTAACATCGTTATAGAGACTTAAAGCCTTTTCCTGAATTAACATAAGGCTTATCGGAATACGACGCTGATGCAGATCTTCCAGCCACACACTTAAAAGTCTCTTCATCTCCTCCATAACTGTACCCCTTCTTTTTGTAATAATAGTCGACTTACGTCCCACAGAACTTTGCACGTGTTTGAAAACTCGTTCTTTTTCTTTTAAAATTGCCCCTACTGTAGAACGACTCCAGCCGAGGCTACGAACTACTGTATATCGATAATTTTCTCTCCCGTTTCATTTCTATTACTTCAACTTTTTTCCTCCATAGTAATACTACGCGCGCGCAATTTAAAATTAATATTTTTATATTTTTTTATATTTTTAAAAATTTTTAGTCCCATATACGAACGATGTAACTTCGAAAAGACGTAACTCGGGGAGTTACTATATATATATATATATGCCCCCTCAGGGCATTGGTTTCTGCTCGTATGTAGGAGAATTACGACTTCTGATTGATCGAGGTCCATGGTGTAGTGGATAGCATATTTGACCGGCAATCGGATGATCCCGGGTTCGATTCCCGGGTGGTACCTCATTTTTCATTTATTCGTGCTCCCTCCTCATCTTCTGCGGAACGCTCTTCTACACAAGCGTCGTTCTTTACAAAAAAAAAAAAAAAAAAAAATATATATATATATATACATTATAACAAACAAAACTAGACAGAAACTAATGATCAAGAACTTACTTTAGTTTAGTTATTTCGTAAAGAAAAAAAAAATGTCAAAACAATTCGAGCGACTTTGCTTTTAAAGTTCGTTTCGGAAGTCAGAAAGTCTGCGCGACAGAACAGAGCGGAAGTTTCCGGTCAGGATCTAATCTGTTAAGCCGATAAAGCCGCATCCGCATTTGGATGACATTGCTTCGCTTTAAGACTAAAGAGAGAAAGACTGAAATCTAATTAAAGAACTTTAAATAAGAGGGTGCAGTAAATTTTTATGGGGGTTTTCCTAAATATAAACGACTGAGTATTTATTTATTTTTCATGTCTAAAGTTCTGTCGTGAAATTTCACGTTTCAAGCTCATATTTATTGATATGAGAAGAGGAATTTCATGACAGGGTTTTTTTTCAAACCGATTTGTATCTGTCAAAAAGGCAGTCTACTGTACATGGTTGCGCACAACCAGCTAAAATTATACGATTATTACAATGAAGTTATATATATATTATATATATATATATATGAAAAGAGAGAATAACACTTACTGAACTGAGATTAAGAATAAGCCTATCCTTTTATTCTAAAACACCAGTAGTATGGTACGGGATTTTGATTACTGCAAGTAATGCAGGCAATTACAAGCTCATAATCTTCAATAAGCATAGAAAATTGCAGTGTTGCAATCCTCTTGCTACTCACCTCACTTTATTGCAAACTTCTCCTTTTCCTTTTCCTGATCACATTTCCCCTTTACGCTTATGATTTCTATGGCAACTAGAAGGGAAAACCGGAAGGAAAAGAGAAAGAAAAGGAACAGGAAATAGGAAGAACAAATGCAAGGATATACGTATATATATATATATATATATATATATATATATATATATGTGTGTGTGTGTGTGTGTGTGTGTGTATAGAAACGACGTAAGTATAGAGGAGTGTTCTGCACACGAGGAAGAGAAATAACGAACAAATGAAAAATGAGGTGACCGCCGGGAATCGAACCCAGGATCTTCCGATTGCCGGTCAGATATGCTACTACTCAGAATGGTCCCCTGAGAAACTTATATGTTAAACACAGACCGTGCATGGAACAAGGAACTCTTCTGGGAAATGAGATCCACTATAGTTCGAATAAGTAATGATGAATGACAAATACTATAGTTTTTTCTTTTTCATGATGGAAAGTCCAACGTGGGCACCGGGTTACTCGCAAAGAGGCCCAAAATATAGCTTCCCTCACCAGCTATCTGCAAAGCAGATAGGATCCAGCTTTGGGACAGGATCTAGGGTTTACAGCTTATACCTAGCCTACTACATTCAGAACCTCAATATACGCAAGAAACTCGTTGCATTCACCTCGGATTGAATACATCAAAGAAAAAGGGGTAACATATAAGTTTCTCAGGGGACCATTCTGAGTTTGTGTATATTAAACGGACGTGTTATGTGCCTTGAAAAGTGGACCCTCAATGTCCCAGTTGAGGTTTAAGTTTTGTTTTTTGGCTCTAAATACAATAGTTACCCCTTTTCCTTTGATGTATTCAATCCGACGTGAATGCAACGAGTTTCTTGCGTATAGTGAGGTTCTGAATGTAGTAGGCTAGGTATAAGCTGCAAACCCTAGATCCTGTCCCAAAGCTGGATCCTATCTGCTTTGCAGATAGCTAGTGAGGGAAGCTATATTTTGGGCCTCTTTGCGAGTAACCCCGTGCCCACGTTGGGCTTTCCATCATGAAAAAGAAAAAACGGTACTTACGTATCAACGGGGGGCCACCACATATTGATGATTGGTTAGGTTAAGTTGTAATATTTTCGTTAGTTGAAAATTTCTAATACATCATATTTTTTAAATAGCAATATTTTTTTAAATATTTACAATGATTTATATTTCAAATATTTACAATGATTAATACATGTTACACATTAGAAACAACATTTAATGGATCGTGATCATGTACCAACTGTAAGCCTAAAACAAATAATTTTTTTCAGAAAATTGAATAAAAAAATATTTAAAAAGAGATTGCTATTTAAAAAATATGATGTATTAGAAATTTTCAACTAACGAAAATATTACAACTTAACCTAACCAATCATCAATATGTGGTGGCCCCCCCGTCAATACGTAAGTATCGAAAAAACTGTAGTATTTGTCATTCGTCATTACTTATTCGAACTATAGTGGATCTAATTTCTCAGAAGAGTTCCTTGTTCCATGCACGGTCTGTGTTTAACATATAAGTTTCTCAGGGGACCATTCTGAGTGGTAGCATATCTGACCGGCAATCGGAAGATCCTGGGTTCGATTCCCGGGCGGTCACCTCATTTTTCATTTGTTCGTTATTTCTCTTACTCGTGTGCAGAACACTCCTCTGCCCTTATTCTATTCCCCCACAAGAATAAATGTGCCAATTATCTTTGCTCTAGGACCTTTTTATGCACTCGCTCAAAATGAAACATTTTGAATAATGACTTGACAGTTTATGAGTGGAACATTTATTGAAGAAGGATAATAATGACTTGACAATTTATGACTATATTATATATATATATCGGGTGGTCCGAAAAAAATGACGCATTTTTTAAAAATTAATATCTCAGTAACCCCCTTCCTTATCATGACAATTTTTATATGCAAGATACTTTCAAACTTCTTTTTTTGAATGCAAGAAACGGAATTCTGATATCTTTTATAGTTTTCTCGCAATTAACAAAAGTAACAACATGGGTCAAAAAAAACGAATATCATGAGAAAGGAAAAATTTAATCAGAAATTTAACTAATTAATTTACAGTAAATGATCGAGTGGACCACCACTCTGTTGACACACTAATCTAAGTCTTTTCTTCCACACAAAAATAATACTTCTTACTTCATTAATGCCAATTTCTTGCCAAGATTCAAGTATTTTACTTTTTAATTCTGATTCGGTGAATTTTTCTCGTCGACCTCGGTAAACCTTCTCTTTTAGTAACTCCCAAATTGAGTAGTCCATAGGATTACAATCTGGGCTTTGTGGTGGCCACTCATTTTTCGTTATTAATTTTGGTGTATTGCTAATCAGAAACGACTGTGTGGCGTAGCTTGTATGCGACGGTGCTCCATCTTGTTGAAATATGAAATCATTTTCTTGATACAGGCGACGACAATCCGGCAACAATTTTGTTCTTAAAAGTTCAATGTAATTTGCAGAATTCACCTTTGTCTTTTCAGTTTCAATAAAATGAACATCTGTCTTGCCATTCCAAGAGACCCCTGCAGATATCATAACCTTTTTGGAGAATCTTGACGTTTCATGATACAATCTGTTTATTGAAATGTCACACTTTTTACCACGCCCGTAGACAACATCATTTTGACGGTTTCGCGGAATTTCTAGAGTGAAATCTTTTTCATCCGTGAAGACTATCTTTTTAATATCAACGACAGAGAAATTATCAAGTAACTTTCTGCACCTTGTTTTTCTTTTATCCTTAACAGTATCACTTTTTCTAGAAGATACTATTCTTTTGAAGGCTTTTAGTTTTTGTGCTTTAATTATTCGGTGTACAGAAGTCTTTCCAATATTCAAATGTTTAGCAATTGTTCTTTGTGACAAATGACTTCCTGGTTTATCTTCTTGAGAGCAGATTTTATCGTTGATGTAATCCACATTTTCTGGAACCGAAGCTGTTTTAGGTCTACCGCTTCCTGGTTTTCTGGCAGTACTTCCCGATTCGCGAATCTTCTTTAAGAGTCTTTCCACTGCACGCCTTTTCCACTTTTTGCCGGGAAACTCTTGCAATAACCTTCCAGTCTTCCATCCTTTTTCACAGTAACAATTTTTAATGAGAATACGATCTTCCTCTGACAACATCATTAAGGGTACTGACGAATTGTTAAAAATAAAAATATCCACAATTTGACTTGTTCATTCCTGTAGAATTTTGTAATAACTTGCAAAAATATCGCATGATATCGTATAAAAATGATATCGTATAAAAAACGGATATTATATTGCGATTTTTGTTTTTTTTGACCCAGGTTGTTACTTTTGTTAATTGCGAGAAAACTATAAAAGATGTCAGAATTCCGTTTCTTGCATTCAAAAAAAGAAGTTTGAAAGTATCTTGCATATAAAAATTGTCATGATAAGGAAGGGGGTTACTGAGATATTAATTTTTAAAAAATGCGTCATTTTTTCGGACCACCCGATATATATATTTTTTTTTTTTTTTTTTTAGTTCAGGAAGAACCGATTCGCCTATATATATATATATATATATATATATATATATATATATATATATTAATATATTATGAAATTATAACAGCGGAACAAATAATGCACACAGTTGAAGATCTTTAGGTCTTCTTGAGACCAGTTTTAGTCGGCTCTTTGAATTCCTTGCGGTGCTGAGCGACTGCGCGGAGAAGGTACTGCTTTTGCGCTTCATCCTTCGTGATTGTGCTGTTGAAAGCCTTAATGAGCGCAACTTCTCTTTCTGCGCAATCGTTAACCACTGCCATCTTCTCTACACGTTCCTTCATTCCTTGGTAAGCTGGATCTGTGTTCCAATCATTTGGTGTCTTGGACAGGAATGATTGCGCCTGTTCACTTCCGTGCTGCATGACGAGGTTGAAGAAGATTGCTGAACGTTTGGTGGCATAGAATTCCAAGGGATTGCTCGAGGAGAACGTTTTTCCGTCCACGCGCTTGAGTCCTTTTCTTTTTTCGGGAACAGCTACGATGTTGTGAGCAATCCTCTCCTTCGTGGACGCGTGAACTCGAGGATGAAAGAGTGCTAAGGGGATTAAGTGCTCAGAAATGAACCACAAATGGCGCTTCATCGCGGCAAATGCCGCGTCGTTCGTCTTTCCTGGGTGAGCTTTCAGCTAGCGCAATAAAGTGAGGTCATTCAATGGAGCCATGTATGAAACACTGGCCTCGTTCCAGTAGCGGCCGTAAAGGAGCGTGATAAACAGGCTTAGTTCCTCGATGTTCCGTTTCTCGGTCTGAAGCAAGGTGAATTGATCTCTGAATAGCAGAGCTGGGCACTTGCGTTTTTTTTGCGGTACTGCGGTACTGCGGTACCACCGCACTACCAAACCGGTACCGCAAACGCAGTACCGCAAAGGATCGCTGAAAGTACAGCCTGTACTTTCAGCGATCCTTTGCGGTACTGCGTTATGCGGTACCGGTTTGGTAGTGCGGTGGTACCGCAGTACCGCAGTACCGCAAAAAAACCGCAAGTGCCCAGCTTTGCTGAATAGGAACACCTTGAGCGTGTAAATGGCCTTGGCCATCCATCGCGCATGGTGCATGGCTCCAGGGCTTCGAATTCTCACAGGACCGTCAAGCTTCCCTCCCAAGAAAAGGAGGCAGAGAAGCATCAGTTCATCATAGTCGTCCCGCTGGCTCTTCTTCTTGACAGCCTCCTTGTAGTAGGAGACCATTTCCTTCCTCTGCTCTGCTGTTTCAATGAACAGGCTGTCGGGTGCACTCTCGAACTTGCTGCGATCACTGAAAACCCAGTGCTGCTTGAAGCGCTTGAATAGGCCAATTTCAGGTCCACTGGATGTTCTGAAACAAGCACCGAAGGCCGCAGCAAGGACGACTTCTACCACGTGGTGTCGGCAAGCGATCCACACCAGATCAATACCCAACTCCTTTTCAATGAGAGTACAAGCTCCAGCATGAAGTCCCGTGTTGGACGCAGTTGTATCAAAAACAAGACCTCGAACGTTGCCCCTCAAAGACCAGTCGTCCACAAGCTTCAGGCACGCCTGAGCCTGAGATGCTCCAGTTGCAGCAGCTACCATTGGAACTCCAAGGAGTTTCTTTTCCCCGTTACCGGTTACAAGCACAACCACACGGTCCAGCACCTCTAACCCATGGGAGATATCTGTAAGCAGCTTACTATCCCAGTGCAAGAGAAGGGGCTCATGGGTCTTGAAAGTGGCCTGATCTTCGCGGCACACCGCTTCACGTGTACATTGTCTCACGCGACGAATGGTGCTGCGTGAGATTGACACTTCGTCCAAGTTGTGCCCCAGCGATTTAATAGTTGCTGCGACCACTGCCATTCCTTTCCTGTCACTGATGTCGTGGCGATCCAAGGCTAAGGAAATGTCAGGCGTGATCACAGACTTCAATCGCTTAGGAGTGGAACGTTTTTGTGCTGACTCCTTAAAAACTACAGTATCTGAATCTGATGATTCAGATGTGCTTGAACTAGAAGCCTCCAGTTCTCCCTGGGACCATCTCGCATCCGCCTCGCGCTTGGCCTTCTCTCGGTTCATCTCCGCCTCACACCGAATCCTCTTCCTCGTTTGTTGGTCAGCCATTTTCTTGTCAATCGGGCCAAAGCTGGAGGAAGTGGGATTATCGAGCTGAACGACAAGGAAGTTCTTGTCCTCCTCATTCATCATGGTCTCGAGGGCGTCATGACGTGAAAGATCGAACACATCGTCAAGGTCTCCGCGAAATATGTCCTCCTTCATTCTGTAGGATGGGAAATTCTTTGTGCGGTTCTTCTTCAGCCCCTTGTATTGCTCGTACAGTTTCAGGAGCTTCTTCTCAGTGTACCTGGTATCCGTCATTGGAACGTTTGCTTTTGTCCAAAACGGGATCAAAGCCTCAATGGTCATCACCGCACTGTTATATTCTGTCTTCCTCTCCTCCAGATGGTGGAACATGAATTTCCGGAGGACTTGAAGCTTGGTAGGGAGTCCTGCCCTAGTTAACTTCTCCGCCTTCCCTAGTAACCACATCTCACTGCTAGACCGTGTTTTTTATTGCTTCGGCGGCATTTCTACACATTCCTACAAAAGAAGCCAAATTTAGTCATACTATAGTAATCAGTCATTAGTGAGACACATCATGCATGATTGAGCGACCTCTTAACGACACCGTAGACCAACCATACTTCACACAGTTATTCACACTAAGTGTAGGAAAAAGCAACAATGACTCAAAAGTGAAATCTCAGGGGGGTCGATTTATTTGCCCACCCCCGGTTTCTTTTTTAATGTTAGTGAAAAGTAATTTTATTTAAAATATAAACCTAAAAGTGATCAAATAACATAAAAAAATACCTTTTTAAATATCTTTAGAAACACCCCTGTGGGGCCTAGGCTACGCATTAATTAATACAAAATCTTTCATAATTTTTACACACATGCTTGATTTTTTTCTTTTTTTTTTTTAGCATTTGGCAATTGTTTTATTGACTCTATACTTAAATATATGTTTCGTTTGAAATACAGGATGTTTCAATATATTATATTTGTCCAAATAATATCATCGTATTATTCAGAGAGTGAGTTACAGTGGTGAGGAAAAGGCCACCGGAGGCCTTTTCCTCACCACTGTAACTCACTTCCATATTAGCCATTGCGTGTTACACTACCTGCAACAAAAAAAAGGTCCCAAAACAAGACATCAATTTTGAACATTTGTTTTAGTTTTAATGTATAACTTTTTAAAATTTAACTTAGAATAAATTTTCCTTTGAGACCGGACTTATCGGACACCCTATATATATATATATATATATATATATATATTATATATATATATATATATATATATATATATATATATACATATATATAACAGGGTGTCCGAGAATTATCTGTACAATTTTTGGCTGTTATTAAAAGTCAACCATGAAGTGTAGAAATTCCAGTGTTGTCCCATTTTACAGAGAATCTCATTAAGTTTTTTCTGATACCAAGTTTTGACAAGTTTTTTAGAAATTCCAGTGTGTCCGAACATTATCTGTACAATTTCATCTTTTAATAAAATTCTTGATAACACACGTAAAATTCTTAAACAAGATTATTTAGAATCTGTATTTTCAAAAGTTTCTTTTATTAAAGTAGGTTGTTACAAACATTCGATATGTGCACCATTAGTGATTCGCAAAACATCCAATCGATACTCCAAATGTTGCCATGTACGCTGCAGCATATCCACATCATTTCGCTCAATAGCAGCTGTGATTCTTGCTTTTAAATCATCAATGTCTGTCACCCGCGTACATTTCTAAAAAAACTTGTCAAAACGTGGTATCAGAAAAAACTTAATGAGATTCTCTGTAAAATGGGACAACACTGGAATTTTTACACTTCATGGTTGATTTTTAATAACAGCCAAAAATTGTACAGATAATTCTCGGACACCCTGTGTATATATATATATATATATATATATATAATTGTACAGATAATTCTCGGACACCCTGTGTGTATATATATATATATATATATATATATATATATATATATATATATATATATATATATATATATATATAGATAGATAGATAGATAGATAGATAGTTGAGGAAGATTCTGTAAAGGAGATCATAGATGACCCAAAATACTTGTGTAATTTTGCAAAAACTGAAAACAAAGAAGCATAGGAATAGCAAACAATAATGTCTTGATGATCTAAAAGGAATATAACATACTGAGAGTTAGGTATGCTTAGGTTTTGTATCCAAAGAACTGATAGATAATATAAGACAGACATTCTTTCTTTGAAGAAAAACTACAAAGCAAGACTCGAAAAGATTTTGATTTTAAACCAGACGAGAGTCAAGAGGCAGTTGTTCTGATATGAGATGAAATATCGGGCAATTGAAATCACATTCAGGAGGAGCTCTAGACAAATGGAACGCTACACTGATAAAAGAATGTAGGTATGAAATATAAGATATGGAAGAAATCTCTGAATACAAGTAGCAGTGGACAATCTGCAGACTGGGAAACTGTTCCTGAATCTAAAGGAGGGGATAGGTTCCAGGCAAAGAACTATAATAGACCAGTGTCACTGACATCTCATTTCACCAAAATATCTGACTGAATAGTTAGGGAATTATCTACGACATTTTGGAAGCACAGGAAAAATTTAATGAGATTCAACATGGATTTCGATAGAAAGATTGTGCCTCAGGTGTAGTGGTTAGCGTCGCTGACTACGAATCCATCGGCCCCGGGATCGAGACCCGGTGACGGCAGCCGGAGCGCAGCAAAACCCAGCTGTTCATCCTTCCACACAAAAAGAAAGTGGTTGGTAGATAAATGGGTACTCTGGGTGGCCTAGTGATTAAGACGCTGGGCTGCTGGTGGGGCGTGGTTCGGATTCCACGTTAAACTGTAGGTCTAAGGTGGAGTGAAAAGCTTGACCTTCGTCAGAATGAACAATTCGGGCGGAAGCTAAGCAAAGGTATATATCACAATTAATAGAACAGTATAACAATATCATTGATGCATTCGAAAACAATGCCAATTATGGTGTAATATATACAAAGACTTTGCCAAAGCATTTGACGAGTGTGATCATGGAATAACAGCACTTAAAACAAACATATTGGGATAGCAGACAAAGTAGAAAAATGGGTATATAACGTACTGAAAGAGCGTCAGCAAGTTGTTCATCCCAAGAATATCATTATCAGAATTGGAGGTATGAAGCTCAGTACCACAGGGAATTGTTTTAAATACACTATTGTTTATAATCATTGTTTGCTGATATAACAGACAATGAATTTTCAAATGATAGTATGACAATAACTCCTTTGCAGACGATAGAAAAACTCGCGGAAAATTTAAACTTGGATGATACAGAAACTTTTCAACTTTCAAGCTACGGAAAAAGTGAGAAGCTATAAGTATTGAATGACTTATGGACCGTGATTTTGGCTCTCTTCTTCTATGGGAGGAGGAGTCTTTGTGGGCATTCGCCCTTTGGCCCTCCTTCCTACATTGAAAAAAAACTGTGTCCCAAATATATAAGAAATTCAGAGAAAAACAAAAGCAAAGAGATTTAAGAGTTATAATAACCGATGATGCGAAATTTGAGATACACGAATAAAACCAACAAACGAGGCGAAAAAAAACAACCGAACAGATACTGAGAACCTTTAAAAAAAAAAAGGGACAGAACTATAATTATTCCCTTTACTGAAAAACTGATCACACCAAAACTGGAATATTCCTGTCTTAACGTCCCCATATTAAAAAAAGGGATACAGAGAAACTTCACGGCCAAAATCAATGTATACAAAGATCTAAATTACTGGGAAAGACTAAACAAACCTAAATATGGAGTGTAGTCGATGAAAAGAATAAGAAAAATATGAGTACATCAAAAATTACACATGGAAACTAATTAAAAAACTAGTTTCTAATCTCGAACTGAACCGTCTAACCATTCAAACAACACTAGAAAATAGGAAAGGCAGAATGTGCAGTGTTCATTGACTAAACGCTAGCCAAGGAACATCCTAAACAGTAATGAAAAACAGCTTTGTCGCACAGGAAAAGAGATTATTTAACCAATAACCAAGAACTAGATAATACGATTGGTGTGGGTGTGGACATCTTCAAAAGAGAACTAGACATTTGCCTCAAGACAATTCGCTATGAGAGATGAGTTCAAGAAAGCAACTCTCACCTTCACCAACACAGTTCTATACAAGAGGTCAGGCCACAGACCTGACCTGCGAGCTAGGAAATGACACAGTGGGTGGTAGACAGCCAGTGAGACGCTGAGTTACAGACTCTTTCTCTCTCTCTCTATAGATAACCTTGGTTAACCTTGGTTTAGCTACCGCCCGACCTTCCGCTTGACCTTTTAACGAAGGTCAAGCTTGTCACTCCACCTTAGACCTACAGTTTAACGTGGGATCCGAACCACGCCCGACCAGCAGCCCAGCGTCTTAACACTAGGCTACCCATGTATCTACCAACCAGTTTTTTTTCATTGTGTGGAAGGACGAACAGCTGAGTTTGCTGCGCGCCACCTGCCGTCACCGGGTCTCGATCCCGGGACCGATGGATTCGTAGTCAGCGACGCTAACCACTACGCCACCGAGGCGCATATATATATATATGAGCGACATACCTTTTACATTTAAAATTAATTTCATTTAAACACTTACAATATAAACAGTGCTTAAAGAATTCGTTCAAATTTAGATGTTTTCATTTTGAACCAACATTTTTTATTAATTATTTGAATACTGATTCGTATCCTCAAGATTTAGAAACAAATCATATCCACAATTACTCGAAGAGTGTTCCCAAGCTTCGCAAAATAGTTCCCACGGTCATTAAAAGAGATGAGATTCGGTGAAACGAAGCAAAAATCAACTCGTATAAATCAAGCCAAATTGCATACAAATCGGACGCAAGATAAATGAACGAACTAAAGAATAACTCTTTATTTATAACATAAATACAATTTTCATAACTTTTCACGACTTTTGTCGTTATAATAATTTGAAGATAAAATAAATAATTGTGAAATTGACTTATTTATTTTATGTAATTTGGACCTTCACCTTTACCATTTTAGATTTCCGAATGTGCAAAAGGTCGAATGGTTCGAGTTTATGCAGCTCTGTTTAATTCATTTTAAGCTAGGTTAGGTTTGGTTAGGTTTATATTAGATTAGGTTAAATTAGGTTACTCATTATCACTTTTATATATATATATATATATGGAATGAATTTCATACTTCGTAAAATGGGTGAATAAATGATGCAAACCCACATTCCCTGACGAGGTGTATTGTTGAATAAACGAAAGAACTTGGAATAATTTTTTTTTTCCTTGTGGGTTCCTTTGGTTAGCTTCCGCCCGAATTGTTCATTTTGACGAAGGTCAAGCTTTTCACTCCATGTTAGACATACAGTTTAACGTGGAATCTGAACCACGCCCCACCAGCAGCCCAGCGTCTTAACCACTAGGTCACCCAGGGTACCAATTTATCTACCAACCACTTTCTTTTTTTTTTATTGTGTGGAAGGATGAACAGCTGGGTTTTGCTGCGCGCCGGCTGCCGTCACCGGGGCCGATGGATTCGTAGTCAGCGACGCTAACCACTACACCACCGAGGCGCATATATATATGAGAAGGGGGGGCTAATTGTTACAAGCCAATTATTTCATGATCCACAGATGGCAGCACTTCAAAATCTGGTCTGCGCGTGCTCATTAATATGACGCAGTACTTGATAAACTTTCGTGCTGGATGGTTGCATTGTTTGGAAGTTATAAATTTTTTTTTATTTTTTCTTAAATATTTGTTGATTGAAGAGGTAAGTAAAACGTGAATAATTTACGGTGTACTCTGTGATATATCTGATTATTAGTTAATTGTTTTTTTTTAATTACCACTCTGCATCCCTGTTTCAAGCGAATTCAATTATCATTGTTTTTGTTGGAATGCTCTACTGCTAAAAATGACGGGCGGGGGTAAGTTGATACAGTGAAATAGGGGTATGTTATTACACTGCAACAACATGCCCCGTAAAGAATATATATATATATATATACTTTCAGGTATATTATTGTGAGAACTTATGTCCTCCTACAGAGGAGGTCCTGAATGGAAATAAAATCATTAAGAAATAATGCTGAAGAGCATGGAATCATTTTTATGACACTTCATAGATATGTGAAAAAGCTAAATGATCGAGGTACCCTTACGCTTTTTTTCAGTGTTTCAGTGATCTAAATAATATATAAAAATATCTACGTATCTTCGTTTTATTTCACATAACATTATTTATATATGCTGAGAGCCAATATGTTCTATCTTGGATAGTCGTAAATTTAAAGAATTTCACATTATTATTATTATTATTATTATTATTATTATTATTATTTCAGACAGACGAGAATGTCCTTCAATCGGACATCAGAAGCCTCGTCAAGTATTTACGGATGCTGAAGAGGAAGAGCTCAGTGAATATGTTGGAAATGCGTCTAAATTTTATTATGGTCTAACAAGTAAAGATTTAAGGTCTTTAGCTTAACAGTTTGCAGTAAAAAATAATATTAAATATCCAAAATGTTGGCATGATTGTCATATGGCATCTGTCGATTGGCTTTCAGGTTTCCGTAAAAGACATTCCAGGCTATCGTTGTGAACTCCACAAGCTACAAGTCTGTCCCGTGCAACTAGCTTCAATAAGACAAATGTTAGCCTTTTTTTTTTTTTGACAATCTTGGAAAACTATATGACAGGCACAGTTATGAAGTGCATGAAGTGTATAACCTCGATGAAATGGCAGTAAGAACGGTCCAAAGACCGAATAAAATTTTAGCAGTTAAAGGCTGCAAACAAGTTGGAGGTGTTACATCCTCAGAGCGTGGGCAAATGATTACATTGGCAGTTGCAGTGAATGCATTTGAAAACTCTGTTCCACCTATGATAATTTTTTCCAGAATTAAATTTAAAAATATATTCTTAAAAAATGCTCCTCCAGGCTGCGTAGGATCTGCCAATCAATCTGGTCGGATGACAGGACCAGATTTTAAAAATTTTTATTCAACATTTTGCGAAGCATATGAAATGCACAGTAGACAAGCCTGTTTTGCTTATACTGGACAACCATGAATCCCATCTCTTCATAGATGTAATTGATTTTTGTAATAATGGAATTGTATTGTTAACATTTCCTCCACATTGCTCCATAAAATGCAGCCATTAGATAGAACAGCTTTCAAGTCTTTGAAGTATAACATCAATGTTGTCAGTGATACATGGATGCGAAACAACCGGGGAAAAAACTATGTCAATATATGATTTGCCAGGAATAGTACGTGATGCTCTACCCATTGCTACTACACCGAAAAACATCAAATCCGGGTTTGCTATTTCAGGAATATGGCCCTATGATAGAGGAATATCTACTGAAGAAGATTTCTTACCATCTGCAGTTACAGATCGTATGGAAAATGCAGAGACAGGTAATTTAACTGTAATATATTAATATTATTTTATTGTTATATTTTAAAATAACATATTTTATATGTATTTTTATTATATTTTACATATAACACTGCCCAACAAAAAAAAATTTTTTTGCTGCTGATTTAATTCTAAGACCTGTTTCTGGATAATATTGATGTGCTGATTTCAAAAATCACCTTAGATTTTGTCCATCACATCAGGTTTTCGTGCAATGCAATATGCCTATTTTGGGTGATCCATGAAGGGCGCTTATCAAAATTGATGATTTTTGAGACCTGTTAACAGCTGTTTTGCTGTTAAAATTTTATCTGTGGAATACGCAAATCTGTGCATTAAATCTAAAGGTCATGTACAACATATTAAAATCTTGGGTATCTGTGATTTCCCCAGGTGTGAGCGTGACGTCATGATCATGGATTCACTTTTTGCTTATTTAAACACTTTTAATCACTTTATGTGTCAATATTACCATTGTATATTAAAGTTCACTCCCTGCACAATTGTTTACTTTTCCATGCTGATTCTGAGTATGTAAAAACTTATTTTTTGAAAAGAAAAAAATTGGGCATAACCCTGCCAAAATGCGATATCTTGAAAATATCCGTATTTGATTGCTCGAAAACCTGACGTGATAGGCAAAAACTAAGGTGATTTTTGAAATCAGCACACCAAAGTTACCTAAAAACAGGTGTTAGAATTAAATCAGCAAAATTGGTGTTGGGCAGTGTAATTTATATATTTTTATATTTTAAAATAGAAACAATATCGTAAAATCTTTCTGTACCTCCTAACCGTGTATAATTATAATGAGCAAGAAACAGAAAGTAAAATACCTTCTCAAGAAAACATCGCTGAAGAAAAGACACAAACAGGTGAAAATATTTCTCTACTCGAGTGATTCAAAGAAAAATAATATCTTTTAGCTTAAAATGCCTATACTCATTTCTGCTCTCTCTTTGTTCAAGACAGATACTGAAAATACGTATGCATCAACAAGAAGAGTGGAGATCGAAAAGGAAACAGAAAAGCGAGATGTTCCGTCAACATCAAAAGACTATCACTTTTCACCCCAAGATACTCGACCATATCTTAAAGCCCCAACCCAAAAGGAAGAAACGTAGAACTGCTATTATTGCAAATACACATATAAAAAGATTGTTAGAAGTTGAGGCAGCAAATAAAAAAGAATGTTAACATTGCAAAGAAGCAAGTAAAACGTCATCTCATTAATTTCCACGCAAGCCAACAAAAGGTTTAAAACTAACGAAGCTATTAATGATACAAAAATGTATCATTTGTGATGAATTATATTCAGAATTTCACGAAGAATGGATACAACGTATGAATGTCAACAATGGGCGCACATTACCTGCACCAATAAACAGTCAAAATTTGTACGTATTAATTGTAAAATTGATTAATTACACGTGATATCATAATATACTTTATTTGCTTGATTTGAAAGAATTTGCTTCAATGTAACAACATACCCCATAATTTGTAACAACATACCCCTTAACGGGGCATGTTGTTACAGATTACTCACTCTTGCTTTTTTTCCATTTTTTATCGATTTATAAGAAAAATGTTTTAGTTTTTAATAAAATGTTACTGAAAAGTGCTTTTTCTATGTACCCTACTTACTTTCTGCATTAAAGATAACATGTTGACACAAAATGAAAAAAATGGAAAATTGTAACAACTAGCCCCCTTCTCCCTACATATATACAGTATATAGGGTGTTTCAGGTCGACACTAGAAATATGGAAGTTGGTGGAATTACTATGACAAACTTTAAATACCAAATACAAATTTATTTCCAAATATCAATACCAACTTCCATATTTCTAGGGTCGACCTGAAACACCCTGTGTGTATATATATATATATATATATATATATATATATATATATATATGTATATATATATATATATATATATAGTGGCGTGCAGTTAGGATAAGCGTGGCATGCCCGCCTACTCAGTTAAAGGTCAAATTACAAAAAGTCAGTATATTACTACAGTAATCGAAAACTAATATAAAGTTGTGATGCTTTTATAGTGTGTATATATATAATATATAATATATATATATATATATGTGTGTGAAGCTACCGCTTACCTGTAGACACACCCACCGCACGCCACTGATATATATATACAGTACATATATATTATATACACAGGGTGTCCATAAAGTCACGCATCATAGGAAAACACATTTATGTTGTTTAATTATTTTATTTATTTGTTCGAAATGATTCCGACCAATCTTAAAACATGTTTGTAAACGAAAAAGCAGGTTTCTTTGAATGTTCCTTAACATATTTGGCCTGATGGAGACACAAAGAAATAGACATTGCTTATGCTTATGTTCCTATGATGCGTGACCTTATGGACACCATATATATATATATATATATATATATATATATTATATATATATATATATATATATATGTGTGTGAAGCTACCGCTTACCCTGTAGACACACCCACCGCACGCCACTGATATATATACAGTACATATATATTATATACACAGGGTGTCCATAAAGTCACGCATCATAGGAAAACACATTTATGTTGTTTAATTATTTTATTTATTTGTTCGAAATGATTCCGACCAATCTTAAAACATGTTTGTAAACGAAAAAGCAGGTTTCTTTGAATGTTCCTTAACATATTTGGCCTGATGGAGACACAAAGAAATAGACATTGCTTATGCTTATGTTCCTATGATGCGTGACCTTATGGACACCATATATATATATTTAGACCGTTTCACGATTATATGGTAATTTTTCAAATTGAATTTTGATAAACGCACACACTTTTATTTTTTTATATAAAGGAAGAAAAACAAATAGACACAAAATATCATTTTATTTGAATGATAAAAAGGCACCCCTCAGATGGCACTTCTTTTACATTAATGGATAATTAGAGCAAATATAAGACTGAACGAAAAATATGTTTTAAAACAAAGCGACTTAAATTCTATTTAAGACATATATTGATTAAGAATATAGGGATTTCAGTGGCTGAGGGACCTCCTTTTCTCTGATTTTCAATGATTTGAAAGGCCAGTTGTCTCTCTTCCTCACTCTTTGTGAGCTTCTCATTAAACTCTGTAGCCAGTTTGACTCCTCGTTCAGCACAGTCGTTGATTACTTTGACTGCCATGACCCGATTACGGTGCTCCTCAATGTCTTCAAGTTTCTTGGGAATTTCTATTTTCAAACACTTGAAGAAGTCTCGTGTTTGAGTTGTGACAAAACTGGTAATCTTTAAGTCATTGGGATTTTGCAACATTCGGGGGTCCACCTTTCTTGCCCTCACTTTTCGAGGAGGCGCGTGGTGAAGGTTGTGGAGCAGTAGAACCTTATCATCTTCAGTCACGAGGTTTGAGAAAAAGCCAAATCCTACAAGATCCTCACTCAAGTACCAACCATGGTTCTGAAGTTTTTTGAGGGCTGTAGCACCCACTTCCTTATCAACCTGGATCTTGTAGATATGTAGCATCTTGAGGAGGGCCAAATCATTTGCTGGAGCATCAATTCCAACTGGAGATGTATACCAAGCTTGAAGATAAACTGTCACTGAAAAGGCGTTTATTCGTATCAGAGCTTGTTTTTCATGAGGGGTGAGAAGGAATTGGTTCCTAAATAAGTAAATTTTTAAGGAATAGATGCCCTTTCCCATCCATCTAGCTCTGCTGTAAGCTCCTGGGTAGTGGAATCTGCTATCAGAGCCTTTATTTGTTTTAGGCATTGGACAACCAAGGAAGATAAGTGCAAGTTCTAAGTATTCCCTGTAGTCACCTCGAGTGTGGCCCTCTTGAAGTTTGGAGTTGATGAAAGAAATAAGCTTGTCTCTGTGCTTCAAGATCCAATGATCTAAAGATTCTGAGGTGAGATCATTGGGTTCATAGGGCTTGTAATTCTGCTGATCAATGTTATCCCAACAATCTCTGAATCGATTGAATAAGGGAATTTGTGGACCCGAAGAAGAGAAAAACATGTCAAAAACTGCAGTGATAAGAAGCTCGTGGATATGGTGGCGGCATGCCAGAAAAAGGAGTGATCTCTGAAGGGCCTTTTGGATGATGGTACAAGCCCCAGCATGGATACCTGTATTGCTTGCAGTAGTATCAAAACAAAGGCCTGCTACCCACTCATTTACTTGTGGCCATTGCTTCAAGACATCTAAAACTGCTCTCCCCATTTCTTCTCCCGTTCCAGAAATAAGCTTTGGAATAGACAGTAATTTTTCTAATTCGCCTGCACCAGTCACAACAATGGGCATTACATCAATCTTACCCCCATGCATGGATGGAAGAAGCTTTCCATCAAAATGAATTATTAAAGGGGTATTTGGTTGGAAACTGGCTTTAATGTCTTCTCCCATCTGCATCCGTGTTGATCGCCGAGACCTGTAGATAGAGGATGATGAAAGTGTGATCTCTTCAATTTCCACTCCAGCAGCTGAAAGGGCAGGTGCCACAATGTGCATAGCAGCTCTTGCAGATGTTTCAGTGCGGTCCAGAGCAGCCAAGAACTTTTTATCCCTAACAATTACACCTGGTTCAAGCTTCTCCTTTTTGAAGATGATGATGAGAGTGCTCTGTAGAACAATTCATCACCAGATGATTCTTCACTTCCTCCTGAACCGGAATTTTCACATTGGTTGAGATCCACAACCTTTGTCAATTGCCTCATTTCTTCCTTTGATTTCCTGCGAAGTTTTTCCATTCTTTCCATGCTTATCTGTCGTGCTTTTGCCTTTCTTGAAAACTCATTGTCTTCTGGACCCATAATCATTTTCCGATCGTTCCTTTGATCCTTAAGAAAATCTTTATCCTCCTGCAATTTTATTTCTGTTTCCACTTCTGAATGAGCTACATCGAAAAGCTTCTTTAAGCTGGTGACAAATTCTGCTTCATTCTTCTCTTGGGTAGGAGTTCGTCGAGTTCGGTTCTTGACCAGCCCTTCATGCTTATTGTAAAGCCTTTTAAGCTTTGAGACAATATAAGGCTTGTGGGATGTAATTAAGGAGGCTTTTTCCCACATAGCAATAACTTCGTTGGCTACAGTTGCGCAAGCTACAGAGACATTTTGCTTTCCCACCTTAATGTGATAAAAAAGACGTTTAAGGACATCACTGTTAGTTGGAAGCTGCTTCTCAGAAAAACCCTCTTCCAGCACTTGTCCGACCAACCAGACTTCACACTTGTTTCTGGTTTTTGCCATAATTCTGAGGGAAAAAGTTTTACCACCTGTTAGTCTTAATAATAATATAATATAATCATTAATCACTCACCTAAATTATATTATGACTTGATTACTGTAAGAAAGTTGTAAAGTAACATGAAGTAACCTTTCTAGAACAGTAAACTTGTGAAAATATCAGTAATTATAGATGAAAAAGCAAATAAAACATCATATAATCCATAAAGGGAAAAAATGGAAATTCTAGAATAGTTATCCTGAAGGAAGAATTTTCTAGAATTCTCTCTAAAGAATATAGGGGGGTTACTGGACCATTCCTGAAAATGACATACTTATCTTCCAATTTTATTTATGAATTTTATATACCAAATTTAAGAGGACATCACAAAATAAATAAATATATTTGCCAGAAAAATGAAAATTTTCTCATGAGGGGTAAAATAGATATGCATTGAGGGGTGGGATAACAATAAGCTCTTGTCTTAATATTTTGCATGAAGTCTTTATTCATGACATATTACGTTTTTAGTATGTGTGCGTTGAGCTATCATAAATTTCGATTTTTCGAAACGGCCTAATATATATATATATATATATATATATATATATATATATATATCTTTTCAATTACAGTATTAAACGAACTTTTCATTTTCATTTAAATGTTAAATGAACGAACTTCCATAATGTCAAATTGGAATAATGTCGACATGCAAAAATCGAAAGGTCGTCTTCATGAAATTGGATTTTGAGCATGTAATTCACGAGGTACATTTTCATACCTTGTTATTATGGACACATTATTTGAAAAGGGAAAAAGATTTAAACCGCCTTTTATCCTCTTTTTATTCAGAAATTAATTTGAAATTTGTTTTTACAAATTTTAAATATTCGTTCTTTCTTTAAACATAAGAACAGGTCAATGTCGTACTCTCATTTCTAGCCTTGTTCTCTTTATAATAATAATAATAATAATAATAATAATAATAATAATAATAATAATAACAATAATAATAATTATAATTGTGGTTGTAATGCCACGTACAGTCGTACATTGACAGGTCAGTCCGCCAACTTTTGGCAAGGATCAATAAACACAAGGGGATCAGCAACCGAACTTAATTACGATTTAACAAACCAACCACGTTAACCATTCGTAAACCCGCATGGAAAAATAAACATCCATTTATTTGGGAAAACTTACAGTCTTTAAACAGTTCACAAAGTATAAAAAAAGAAAAAAAGAAAAAAAAAAGAGATGATTTTGAGATCCCTTTATTATGTACATAAACTGGAACTGAATTTGAACGACAAATTTTACTAATCAAACTGACATAAAACATATAATTACTAATCAGATTATACAGTAGCTATTTAATTGTCCCGTTTAATTTGGCTCTTAAGCCTTCGGATTAATTATAGGCTCTCAGCTTAATTATGTGACTAAAAAACAAAACAATTGATAGGTAATCATAATTATGAAACATATAAATACTATGATTAAGTGTGATTACGATTAATTGCGATTATGATTAATTATAAGATAAAATTCATACGCAGTTAATGATTACGTAAAATATGAATATACTGTATATTACGTGTAAGGATAATATTTTAGGACACACGTACGAATTTATAGTTCGAGTGAATAATCAATTATATAAATAGTATATATTAACGCTCAAATTCACTATAATAGGTCTGAAACGTATGGTACCGAGAATTAATATAGGAGGACATTACAGACACCAGGGAACTACTCCATGGGGTGTGGGGGTAGTAACATTCTAGAAGAATGTTTATAAGGAGACGTGGCTACAAGAAGTTCAATTAGGAATAATTAAAAAGAAGAAGTATTAAAACAGGATGAGCAGACATGTCCTGCCGAATGGACGGTGGCTAATCGGACAAAATTTGGAATATGTGCATCATAATGACCGAGAACGCACAACCAAAGTAAACAAGAACTATGTGATGAGAAAAACAGGTCTTTGGCGAGCTAAATAGTACAGGGCTATTCAAAATGCTCCAACCGATTTCAACTGAGAATACTTCCGTACCTATCAACCGTGCATCAACTGGGCATACACCACATGAAAGAGGAAATCTCTGAGTTTTACAAGATTACCGCGAGAGGGCTCTAAAGTCACGCCGTGGCCTAGCCTAGCAACAAACAGTCAGTGTGAAAATGGCGTCCGCACAGCAGAAGGCGTTTTGTGTGTTGCAGTTTTCGAGCTGTAAATCGGTAGTCACAATGCAGCGTGAGTCACCGTGCGACTTCTTCCTTTGGGGTACGTTAAGGATACTGTGTACGTGCCACCGTTGCCCACATCTTTGGATGAGCTCCGAACTCGCATTGTTACTGCCGTAGAGTCAGTGACAACGGACATGCTGGAGCGAGTATGGGAGGAATTCGACTATCGTGTCGACGTTGCTCGTGTAACTAGGGGAAGTCACATAGAGCATTTATGAGGTGAGAGACAAAATTTAGACAGTTTTTCATTTGTTTGATGTATCACAAATCACTCTGTATTTGTAACATTAAAAAATATTCTCATTTGAAATCAGGTGAATCAATTTGAATAGCCCTGTACAGTATATGGCAATGGCCAATCGCGAACCTTGACCTTAAAAGCCAACCAAAAACAAATCAATTTACTCGAAAACAAATACAGCTATGGAAGAACCAAGAGACCTTAAATTTATTATGGAGTTTTTTACAAAACATTTATACTGAAATTCTTGAAGTTTATTTATAAAAATTTGTCATTTCGGTACCAAACAGACGTTCTGACATCATTAAAGCGAGGAGGGAGTATAAAAAATATTGATTACATTGCCTTGTTTTAAACAAATTTAATTTGCAACATATTATTTCTGTGTAAAAACACAGTTTCTAAAAATATTTTTTGCTTCACCAAATATAATTCTCATTAGAGTACAAGTTCCATTAAATTCGGAGGTGTCCTCCGACTTGTGACCAATATATATATATACACCGTATATATATATATATATATATATATATACATATATATATATATATATATATATATATATATATATATATAGTGGACGACGGGTAAAGTAAACAAGCTTTAAATAAACATTCGGATAAAGTAAACAAAGCCTTGGTAACGCGCCTGGTTATAGAGTAAAATCCGACTGATAATATGTAAACTTGCCTACGCTTAATGTAAACTAATGTAAAGGAAATCCACAATGCGCTTGATGTCATACGCCGTTTTTCTGCAGTTGAAGGATTGAATAACCCAACATTATCTCAGCTGGAAGCGGCCTTGAACAAAAACATATTTGCAAAAAAAAAAACAAATCAAAATCAGAGATGTATTAAAGAAAAATTAAACAGTGAATAGTAGGAACTTTCGAAAATAATCCATACTTGTTTTTTGTTTAAAGGAATACATATTTGTTTTTGTTTAAAGAATTATTTGTTTTGTTCGAAGGAATTGTATTTTATATAGTAAGTTAAAGGTACATATTTTATATGCTAAATGCAGTATTTTTGTTTGCTTTTTTCTTTATTTTCACCCTAAAATTGCGTGAATTTGCGTACCTACGGGTATTATAAACATCCGGTTAAAATAAACTTTAGAGCAGTAACGGAGTGGTTTATTTTAACCGTCGTCCACGTGTATATATATATATATATATATATATATATATATATATATATATACACCGAGTTATTACAAATTACCTTCCTGATTTTAAACATGTATTATGAAAAAACTAACAAAGCTACAGCTAAAAACAAGATATACAAATAAAGAACAACCCAAAAAGTTTTATTCACAAGCTATTGAAGTTCAATAGGAGCCCCTTTTGTGGCTCTGCAGACATCGAAGCGGTATTCTGTTTCCCTCCATACATTTTGTAGCATATCATACCGAACTTTTCTAACAGCCTCACGTATCCTTTCCTACAAATGTTCCAAAGTTGTTGCCATTGGCGGAACAAAAACTTCATTTCTGACAGCCCCGGAGGAGGAAGTCAAGGGGGGGGGTAAGATCGGGCGAACGAGCCGGCCAAGGAATGGACCCCCCCCGACAACCAATCCAACGATCAGGCAATTGCTTATTCAGGAATGTTGTAACCTCAAAAGAAGCCATAAAAGGAGCTCATATTGAACTTCAATAGCTTGTAAATAAACTCTTTGAGTTCTTCTTTATTTGTATATCTTGCTTTCCGCTGTACCTTTGTTAGTTTTTTCATAATAAATGTTTAAAATCGGGAAGATCATTTGTAATCACTCAGTGTGTGTGTGTGTGTGTGTGTATATATATATATATATATAATATTATATATATATATATATATATACATATATGTGTGTGTGTGTGTGTGTGTGTGTGTTACAACTCAGAATGGTCCCCTGAGAAACTTTTATGTTACACACAGACCATGTATGGAACAAAGAACTCTTCTGGGAAAATTAAATCCACTATCGTCCGAATAAGTAATAGTAAATGGCAAATACTAAAGTTGGTCCTTCCATCATGAAAAAGAAAAACTATTAGTGTTTGTCATTTACTATTACTTATTCGGACGATAGTGGATTTAATTTTCCCAGAAGAGTCTCTTGTTCCCTGAACAGTCTGTGTAACATATATATATATATATACACACACAGTATATAAAATGTTGCAGATCAAAAGAAATTCGGAAACGTTTGTTCAGGAAATAAATTGTTTATTTTTGATTTTCTTTCGAAAACAAGAAAGGAACGTTTAAGTTTAATTTGCTTTCATTTCGGGATTATTCATTTTCAATGAATTTGGTTGAAAAAGTAATTTCTTAGTTTTTGTAAGAGAGAAAAACCAATATCTGTTATTCGTTCTTATTTATTTTTTTTTTTTTGCCTATAAAATATAAAGGAACCAACCATGTTTGGTTTTTTTGCCTATAAAATATAAAGGAACCAACCATGTTTGGTTTTTTTGCCTATAAAATATAAAGGAACCAACCATGTTTGGTATTCCATAAGCTATTAATAGCTTATGGAATATTCTTGTAGCTGGAATACTCCCTTCTAAAGTTCTTAGACTGTCCACCTCTACACGTTTTCGTATGTCCTTATAATCCATTAGTTTAAGCGTTTATGTGATATTCTTTAACCTCCTTCGCAACATCGAAGGTTATATTACGGAGGGGACCTACAGATTTAAGCGGGATTCAAACCGAGGGTCGTTATATCATCTGGATACGAAGGACTATCACCCATCTATCTATTACTACCCAGACTTACTGTCCCTTAACTTTGCTGATCTAAAGGAAAGCAATGTTACAACGTGAACTCGAGGTGGTCCCCGGTTAGGTCAAAGGTTGGTTATACAAATAAAAACAATATCAATACGGAATTAGAGAAGATTGTCATTAAAGCAATATTTATATCGTACGAAGTTGAGTTTCAGTAGCAATTTTCAACCGCGTATCCTTTTGAAAAATTAAGGTACATTCCTGCACCCCCCCACCCTACAAAATATGTCTATATATACTCGTATAAACACTGAGTTCAAACAGTCACTATACGGGGTGTCCCATAAGTCCGGTCTCATTGGAAAATTTATTTTAAATTAAATTTACAAAAGTAATACATAAGAACTAAAACAAATGTTGAAATTGATGTCTTGTTTTGGGACTTTTTTTGTTGCAAAGGTCTTTTCTTGACGAGTGTAACTCACTTCCATATTAGCCAGTGCGTGTTATTGTACCTGCAACAAAAAAAAAGTCCCAAAACAAGACATCAATTTGAACATTTGTTTTAGTTCTAAAGTAAATTTTGTAAGTTTAATTTAAAATAAATTTTCCTATGATAGCGGACTTATGGGACACCCCATATATATGAGATCAGACAGCAATTCCCTCCTTCACCAAATCCCGCAAATGAGGTGGGATGCTGCAGATGGGTCGACCGCAGCTCGATCCTGAACCGTTCTTCAAATTCACCTAAAGTAACCTAAGTGTGTATATATATATATATATATATATATATATATATATATATATATATATATATATATATATATATAATTTCAACTTGCATTGTTGACATATTTCAGAAATACATTTGCCAAAAGAAGAACCAATTGAGAAAAAAACAATTTCTCAATTCACTGTGTACCCCTGAAAAATCTAAATGTACTCTTAGTTGAAAAACCACCCCTGAGCTAGAGGAATGTTACGGGTTGGGAGAGACTTTCATTTTGAACGAACGTGAATAAATTTAAACTTGAAAAATAAATGTTTAACATAATGTATCAACAGGTTATAGTGAGGTTTGCCCTGCGAATTCACATACAAGGAGGATATTCTCGAATACATTGATCTAAACCTTGAAGCGATATCAGAAATTATTCACTCAGAAAAAGAATTGGAGCTCTCTATTCCAAATCGATTGTGTACTGTGGAGAGAGAGAGAGAGAGAGAGAGAGAGAGAGAGAGAGAGAGAGAGAGAGAGAGAGAGAGAGAGAGAGAGAGAGAGAGAGAGAGAGAGAGAGAGAGTTGAAGGCATGTCCGCCAGCGGCTCAAGATCATCTCTCCCCGGTGAGGGCCCGTCATCAATCCCCTCACCATACGGTATAGGTGCCGGTCGAGCAGCGCGCCTAGCACACCTTTACCCTTAACACTGAAGTGGACACCATCTCTCTGATAAAGGTCCCACCTACCGAAAAAGCGTCGAAGGGGTCAACAAACCTCACGCCCAGTGGGACGCACAAGTCTTGCACCCTCTCATTGATGCCAATGACCTTACTGAGCGCGTGGTCACTGGCATTTATCCGTCTGTAAAATACCCATCAACATTCCCCTGTCTGTCTTAAGTTTCAAATCATCCGCAAGAGACATCATCTTGGTGATGATCCCTTCCGTCGAACCTACCCTACCGCCTTTGAGGAACAAGTCGTTGCCACCAGCGTGGACAACGATCGCAGTCCTCCGAGTAGCTACGCGCAGCTTCTCTAGCTCCTTCCTTAAGTGCGCCGTTCCCCGCCAGGGTAAGCACCTTACCTTCCTCCTGTCCAGTTTTGCAGAAGCGAAGTACTTCTGGCCCCTGATCTGTGAGTCCCCAGTCAAAACGGTGTCTTCCTCCTTCGCGCACAGGAGACTAAAGCGGTTGGAGGTCCTGACAGCGGCAACTGGGTTCTCAGGCTTCGGCTTCGCAGCTTTCTTGCCCGATACCTTTCGATACCCGTCGCCACCCGTAGACTCAGCCGCACTTACAGCACCCGACCCTCCCCGACCGGCAGCTACATCCTTCGGTTTCTTTGGGCCATCAGTAGGCACCTTCCCACCCTTTTTCTTTATCGGCCCCTTCTTTGCGCCCTCCCTTCCCTCCACCTTGCGTCACGGTTCCGAGCATTCCACGTGGGTCGCTGGCGATTCCTGACACTGATTTTGCACCCCGGCACCCGGTTGCACCTCTACCTTTTCTCCGCGGTCTCGAGCTCTGTCCAGTCCGCCACTGGACCGCCTTTCCAGGGCGGCTATCCTATCAATAAGCTCCGGGGTGGAAGGCGCAGCCGCGTCAGCGACCGCAGCGCCTCCAACAGCCGATCTGGACGACTCGAGCCGCCGGACTCTCTCCTCTAGCTTCTCGTACAACTGCATGAGTTCGCAAAAGCGGCACATACTGGAGTGGTTGATCTTCTCGAAGCAAGCTTCTTTGAAGTTTGTCACCCACTGGTTGACTCCACACCTCGCGCACTCAGCCTTCAGTTTCTGCGGTCCAGTCATTGTAACTTTTTTTTCTAACTCCGAATACAATGAATAAGATAAAGCATTCTAGCGATGAAAACTATCGAAAACGTTCTGACCAGTACATAAAAAAGGAGGGGGGGATGAATTCTTCCCTCGCAAGCTGCATCCGCATATCTGCAAGTGACGTTCATCCCACCCAGAAGACTACACCTCTCGCTGCTGCCGCACCGACCAAGGGTCTCCCCTGGGCCGAACAGTCCCAAACGTGTCACAGCTACCAACTGACAAACACTCGCGACGCAGGCGTCACGGATTTCCCGCCAGGAGCGACAGCGGGGTGCAGCTCCTTACTAAGTCTTACTAGTCACTCACAAGTGGCCAGACTCTGAGAATCCAGTGTTCAAGGGACAGAGCTGGGCAGTATTTAAATACATTTGTATTTAAATACGTATTTAAATACATTTGTGTATTTAGAACTGTATTTATAAATACATTGTTTTTCATGTATTTAAATATAGTATTTAAATACTTTAATGAGTATTTAAATACTCAAAATATAAAAATGTAAATACTTTTACTGGTTTAATACACGTTCTGTACTAGCACAGTACGACGCGTCGAGTGTAGTACAGCATGGTTCATGTTTCAACGTGTCAGTTCAATCAGTTGTGTGCCACTCTTAGTCGAAAGCGGTTGATTTCTTTATCGTGTGCGTGTCATGGCTTCAACAAGCAAATCCGGTGAATCAAACAGTGATATATCTGCAGATAACAATTTAGTGCACCCTCTGTTTCATGGAAAA
Organism: Bathynomus jamesi; assembly: GCA_023014485.1. Classification (NCBI taxonomy): domain Eukaryota; kingdom Metazoa; phylum Arthropoda; class Malacostraca; order Isopoda; family Cirolanidae; genus Bathynomus; species Bathynomus jamesi. The sequence goes on along the minus strand of JAJOZX010001367.1, from coordinate 369,392 downwards.
TACTTTAAAATTAAATCTAAAGACGGTAATAAGGTAAAGTGCACTAAAGTAGAAATTTATCAAAACATGAATTAGTGAATGCATATGTTAAAATTTGTATGTATTTAAAATGTATTTACAAATGTATTTAAATACAATTGATGTATTTTGTATTTAGTATCTAAATACATTCGTAAAATGTATTTAGTATTTAGTATTTAAATACATTTCTCCCATGTATTTAGTATTTAGTATTTAAATACATTAAATGTATTTATTGCCCAGCTCTGTCAAGGGATATCCCACCAGACCCAGCAGCCACGCCCAAGACTTTCCGCTGGCCTGGCAGCCAACTGGGCAGTAAAGCTCTCTCACCTAAGAGCAGTACAGCTAAGCACCATCAAATGGTCACCAAAAAACAGTGGCAGGGGGCTCGTCAGGCCATTACGCGTTAGGAATGGCTTAATGGGGCACTAGCCACACTCCATTCATCGCGCCCCTACCCCTGGGACCCCTCCATCCCAGTCTCTCACGGCCTACGAGCGTTAAATGGTGTTATTTATAGAGGTTCCAAAGCCTCTCTTCCCACGCATGAGGTAGCAGTTGGGTCCTTAGAGTAAAAGTAGAGAAAAAGACTTAATACTAAAAGAATTTTTTTTTTTTAATACCGTCAGTCAGAGGAGAGCATCCTTAACCTAAGCTAAAATGACAGAGTAGGGATGGGATGGGGTCCCAGTAACCCACGGGACAGGATTGTACAACAGACTTCATCCGCCCTCCTGAGAGAGAACTTAAAGGAACTGGCAGCCAGTTTCTCTAGAATCCCACGACTCGGGACTGGAAGGCTGTCACACCCCAAGTATAAAGTTTACAACACCCAAAAGAAATGTGCATAACCTTTATACCTCTGAGAGAGAGAGAGAGAGAGAGAGAGAGGAGAGAGAGAGAGAGAGAGAGGGGGGGGGGTTCTAAAATTACCTAGTAAACATTTGTATTTTAAAATTACATCGTAAACTTTTATATAAACGCAATATCTTAACAAAATTGTTATATTTAACAATTTTATTTCAAATACAAAACAATAACACTGGCCAACAAAATGAAACTTTTTTTCTCATCACAAACATGATCACACTTTTCTTAATGCATTTTTCGCGCTGATTCCGAATCTGGTTTTATTTCGTTTCTAGCACGTATAGTTATATAGATACACTGGTTTTGATATTTTTAAGTTTTTGATATTGCTATAAGAAAATTTATGGATGTATAGATCACACTTAGGAATGCTAAACAACAAATACATCATATACCTTATTCAATGTACTTATAAATAAAGAATATATACATTATTTTATTAAAAGCGCTGTGAGTGTGATTTCCTTTTGTAAATTTGGCCTGGATTGTCACGATACAGCATCCAACAATGGTCCGCCATCATGCTTTCATTCCAATATCCTTGGTAGCGCTTCTCCATCATCTGAATATCTTGATGGAAGCGCTCTCATTGCTCGTCACTCACTGCACCAAGGTTTTCAGGAAAGAAAGCTAAGTGGGAATGCAGGAAGTGAATTTTTAACGACATTCGACACTCCATTTCTTTGAAGGCATCAAGGAGGTTCTTGACTCCATCCTTATACGCAGGTGACTTGTTGCTTCCAAGAAAGTTTTCACATATCTATTTGAACGCCAGCCAAGCCTTCAATTCCAGCGGACTTAGGACTTTTTCAAATTCAGTGTCATTCAAAACCTCCCTTATTTGTAGCCCAACAAAAATTCCTTCCTTCAATTTTGCTGCAGTAACCTTCGGAAATTTCCTTGAAAGGTATTGGAACCCTTCAGAATTGACTTTACCCATTGCTTTAACAAAATTCTTCATTAAACCAAGTTTAATGTGAAGAGGTGGCAGATAGATCTTTTGGGGATCCACTAAAGGGACAGACTGGACATTGCTTATCCCTGGGACATATGTATACCTAAGTGGCCAGTCACTTTTGGTGTAATGTTCTATAGTGGCGCGACTGTCCCACAGGCAAAGGAAACAACAAAATTTTGTGAATCCTGACTGCATACCCATAAGCATTCCTATAACTTTAGATCTCCACAAACATTCCATTGATGACTGTCGTATTTGATTGCCTTAAGTAGTATATCCATATTGTCATATGTCTCTTTTAGATGGACGGAATGGGCAATGGGGATGGATGGCATTATATTACCATTATGCAAAAGAACTGCTTTCAGGCTTCTCTGCGACGAATCAATAAAGAGGCGCCACTCAGATGCCACATACGTCAGATATGGCTGTAAATAGTCCATTGATGTCATGGCAATAACAGAGAGGACCGTCTACTGAAAAGAATGCTGTTAATTCAAAATTCCACTTTCGGTAGTAACTAATACGAACATTGTTCTCAAGTAAATTGTTCTCCTTTAGTCTTGAGGCGAGAAGCTCTGATTTCTCTTTAGACAGCGATAAGTCTCTAACAAGATCATTCAACTGTCCTTGGGTTAACTTTTTAGGCCCTAAATGTCTACCTTCAAAAGTGTACTCTGGTTCTGTAGATGGTCCGGAAACGCCAGTTGCACCTTCATCACTTTCCATGTCATCTATGATAGAATCTAGCCTATCACTTGGGGGAATTGGAATGGGCAATGTTTCATCATGTTTTACTGGTCTACGTGCTGAATCCAAGTTTGGATATACAATCTGGTGTTTGTTCTTGGCAGAAAACCCCATTAAGTTCACACTACAAAAATAACAGTCTTCATGATGATCTCTCGGCTCCCTCCATATCATGGGTATGGCAAATGGCATTGAAGCTTTCTTTTTGTTAAGCCAATCACGTAATCCATTTGAACAGCCAGAACAGATTTGATGTGGCGCCCATGGTTTATCTCGGTCACCTAGATGGCAACCAAAGTATAGCTTGTATATTTTCTTAATGTCGGTTGTAATACTTCGTCGCTGTGTTTTAGTTGTCAACTGGCCGCATACGAAACAGAACTTGTCGGGGTCATTCTTACATTGTCGAGGCATGTTGACTGACCTGAGCAAACTATAAATTCAAAAAAAATGTACACCAACTTGACACAACAAGTTCTTGGACTGGACTGATCTTTTGACACACAAAGCACGGCGTTGTTGCCTGAATCACAATGCTGCTAGACGTAAAAGCTCACACCTGAAATACATAAGATGTATAATTAAGATAACTGAAATAAATAAGATGAATAAACTAAAAAAACACAATAAAATAAACACAATCAAATGTTGAAATATTAGTATTTTGCCTATTTAAAATGGTTAAATCTGTGTAGTTATATATATGCCTTCATCTTGAAAACTATACGTGCTAGAAAAAATTTGAATGCAGGTTTGGAATCAGCGTGCAAAATGCTAGCCAGCCACCACAAATTTTACTCTGATGAAAAATCTTTGTTGACCAGTGTAATTGTTATTTTAGATGGTCAAAGTGTCTTCCTTCAACTTGAACACATTGTTCAGAACGTCCCACTACTGATCGGCAGACATACAGGGTGTTTCACAATCGGGTTGCCATACTTTGGTGGGGGGGGGGTGATATCGAGTAAAAAAGTTAATACAACATCGGCGCTATTTCCAACCGTTGCCGAGTTACGGTCGTTTTACGGTGCACGGTAAAAAATAAACGAGAGTATTAATTTGGTGTATTTATTGCTACATTTTATGAGATACACCTTATAAATGTTCAAAATGTCCGCCTCGGTTTTCGATGCACACCCTTGCTCGTTCCAAACAAGAGTCCATTGCCCATTGAATCATTTCGGGGTGTTCTCGTATGTAAGCAGCGGCATCCATAATCCGATGCAAGAGTTCCTCTCTCATAAGGCCCCATAAAAAAAATCTAACGGGGTTAGGTCGGGAGATCTCGGGGGCCACGATATTGGACCAGCACGACCACTCCAACGACTCCCGTACCGCTAATTCAAGTAAGCCCTAACATGACGACCAAAATGTGGTGGCGCCCCATCGTGCCGAAAGAACATCCTGCGCCTTGTTTCCAAGGGCACGTCCTCCATCAAAAGTGGCAATTCGTTCGTCAGGAAGTTCAGATAAATATCAGCAGTTAATCGTTGTTCCAAAACGAACGGTCCAATCAGCTGATCTCCAATTACACCGCACCAAACATTCACCGAGAATCGATGTTGAAAGTTTCCTTCAACGATACCGTGGGGATTATCGGCGGACCACAAGTGGGAATTTCGTCTATTGTTAATTCCATCCCGAATGAAATGTGCTTCATCACTAAACGGTATGCGATTAAGAATTTGGCGATACATAACCATCCACTGGCAAAATTGAACTCGTTTATTGTAATCAACCGGTTGAAGAGCTTCCACACGTTGCAAATGATAGGGATACAAACCCTTATCATGTATGGTTCGCCATACACGCGATGCGGATTCACCAATTCGTCTAGAAATCCTTCGAACACTGGTAGTTGGGCTACGTTGTACTAGATCCAGAATGCGCTCCTCCACAGTAACGGGCCGTCGTGCTACATGTTCTTGGTTACGTGGAACAATTGTCCCCGTTTCACTTAATCGTTGGTGTGTGTCATTAAACACTTGCTTGTTCGGTATTCGGCGGTTCGGAAAACGTCTTCGATATTCCTGAACTGCCGCTCTGCTGTTACCATCACAGAATCCATAAATGAAATGGATATCATCGTATTCAGCAGGTGTGAACTGTTGATTCATTTTGATTGTTCACCTTAGCGTAACATAGTGTCTCGTACCACAGATCAGAACCAACTGAGAGAAAAACTGAGGATTAGTAGTGGCAACTTCGTTAACGGAAACTACCACCGGTACTGCCATCTATCGAATTACACACAAGTAGGGATTTATTGTTTGCACATCTTAAAACGTCCGTAGCTCCACAATGGTTGGAAATAGCACCTATGTTGTATTAACTTTTTTACTCGATATCACCCCCCAAATTATGGCAGACCAGTTATGAAACACTTTGTATAAAAGTTTACTTGGTAATTTTAGAATACTATATATAATATATATATATACACACACGAGGTGTATTCAAAAAATTCCATAACTGGTTATGCTGCGTGCGCATCACCTGACGCGCATGCGCGTCAGGTGATGCATGTTGTAGTCGTAGTGTGACCGTCTGTGTTGAAAGACGGTTAACGCTTGGGAATGAACTCAGAACAGTTCTCTGAGGCTATCTATGATACACACAGACCGTGCATGGAACAATGAACTCTTCTGGGAAAATCCAATCCACTATAGTCCGAATAAGTAATGGTAAATGACAAACACTATAGTTTTTTCCTTTTTCATGATGTTAGCCCGACGTGGGCAACGGGTCACTCGCAAAGAGGTCTCAAAAATCGGAATGGGACGTTTTGGCGCCGACGTTCTGGCGCCGACGTTTTGGCTCCGGCGTTTTGGCGAAGGGACTTTTTGGCGCTAGGACGTTTTGGCGATTTGGCACCATAGCAATTTTTAGCGATTTGGCACCGCTGCAAGTAACAATTAAAATTCACTATTGTGTTGTAGTTCATTTCAACTTCATTTTCCCAGAATCTTAATAAATAGGGTTAGGGTTAGGTTAGGTTAGGGTTAAGTTAGGTTAGGTTAGTTAGGGTTAGGTTAGGTAAGTTTCTCCAAGTTCAAATATACTGAATTGTAATAAAAAGGTAAAAAAAAGTAGAATAATGTAGATTTTATTTAATTTATTTGATTGTATTATGTATAGTTGTAAAACGAAAAATTAATATTATAATATTTATTTTACAAATAAATTTATGTTTAAATAAGTTAAAAAATAAATATGTTCGCAATTTCTGAATTACTTCTTGATGATTTAATTAAATTCATTGTTTAATTTTCAACTGTTTGTTCACTTGTATATTTTAAATGAATTAATAATTCTTAATCACGATTTATATATTATTAATCACAATTACGTATGAGGTGATGATTTAGCTTTAATTAAGAATCCAGTAAAGCCTAAAGCTTAAGGTCAAAATAAAATAAAATAAATAGTCTAATTTCATATTTATTTTGTTAAAATTATTGTAACAACAAATTTTGAAATTAAATTAATAAATATATACTAGTTTCTTTTAATCATTATTTAAAATAAATTTCCTGGTGCCAAAACATCCTAGCGCCAAAAAGTCATATTTTGTCGCCAAAACGTCCTAGCGCCGAAAAGCCCCTTCACCAAATCGCCGGGGCCATAACGTCCAGCGCCAAAATGTCGGCGCCAAAACGTCCTAGACCGCCCAAAAATATAGCTTCCCTCACCAGCTATCCCGCCGGGCTAAAAAAGAAATAGTATAATAGTAAAAAAGAATGACTCGCCCCGAAATAAAGGTCCTAATACATGCATGGCTTACACGATATAGCAACAAATATAGAAACAAATACAGAAACGATATATAGGGTGTCCATAAATGATTACCCTGATTAAAGCATGCTATAACTTTTAAATAAACACTCGTATTCAAACACAGTTTTAATCATAAGTAGATAAACATACAAAGTTTTGATACATAGTTAATGAACTTAATAAGCTTCCACATGTGCACCCCTAGTGGCACGTAAAATGTCTAAACGGTATTCACACTCACGCCACACATTTTCCAACATTTGTGGGTTAACTGTTGCAATTGCATCCGTAATGCGTTCTCGCAATGTCCTGATATCTGGAACAACTGTTGCATAAACCAAATCTTTAACATGACTCCAGAGAAAGAAATCCAGTGGGGTAATGTCTGGTGATCTTGGGGCCATGGGATTGGCCCGTCCCTGCCAATCCATCGATTTGGAAATGTTGCGTCGAGAGTTTCACGAACAACATGCGCCCAATGAGGGGGTGCCCCATCTTGTTGGAATATGACAGTAGACTTCGGTATCTTTAGTTGGCATGAAGCTTGTCTCACCGATTTCCTTGGTGACTGTGTGAAAGCAGTTTGAATGGTTTCCACCGTCCCATCGGAAACTGATGGTCTACCAATGCTCTTTCCCTTTTCCACGTTTCCAGTTTCCAAGAATTTTTTCATCCACGACTTAATTAACTTCACATCAGGTGGATTCTTTCCATACTTTGTTCTGAACCTTCGCTGAACACTGACAGGAATTTTGTTTCTGCAAGCCACACAACACATTGTGCCTTCTCCGTCACAGACGCCATCTTAACTGAACAGCTACTACAGCGCTCCTAGCGACGAATGCGGTAGACGAAACACACCAGCACAGAAACTTTATGCTTGTACGAGATCACCTGTAAAAAGAAAACGGATGTAAGATTCGTCATTAAAACATGAGAGCATATTGTTTTCAGGGTAAACATTCATGGACACCCTGTAGAAACAAAAGAAAAATTGCAAATACAACAAAAATAAAAAAGAAACAGTTAACCATTAAATTAATTTTCTATGAATTCTATAAGAAAACGCAACTCCATTGAAAAGGGAATCGTATGTAAATTCCTATTGTGTTCTTTATTGAGAAGTACAAGGTGTCCCAGAAGTCTTGAAGGGGTTTTATTTGGCTATAACTTTTTTCTTTAATTTATTTCTTTTTCAATTAAAGTACCCTTGCTGCGATTAATGAAAATGGGATCCTGGAAAGTGCAACAAGGAGTGCCTATTGTGGAACTTTATTTGACAAACAACTCTTCCATTGTTGCCGCTCAAAGAGCTTTTCGATTAAAATTCAACACACGTTCTGCTCCTTCTGATCGAGCTATTCGACGGTACGTCGCTAAATTTCGTATGGGAAAGGGTCAGGGAGATGAACCACGGACTGGGCGTCCTCGAACAAGCCGAAGTCTAACTCTGGTTGAGATGGTTCGTGAAAGCGTTGAGGAAAATCTACATCAGTCCGACGACGCAGCCAAGAATTAAACATTTCAAGAAGTTCCTTACATCGAATTTTAAGAGAGGATATCAATCTTTACCCGTACAAAATTCAAATTGCTCAAGAAATTAAACCACAAGATCATCAGAATCGGATAACGTATGCTAATGCGATTTTAGATTTACGCAATGAAAATGAAAATTTTCACCAGATATTAAATTTGTAATTAAAATCGCAATAAATATATTTTCAAGTGTTACAAACCTTTTTTTTATTTGATCCCCAAACAAAGAAGTTATAACCAAATAAAACCCCTCCAAGACTTCTGGGACACCCTTTATTATTACATATATTATTACTGGGACACCCTTTATTATTACATATATTATTACTTTTTGCACTCACCCCTTTCAATTTTGCTCATACTTGGCACAATAGCAGATATACATGCCAAACTTAAATTCCCAAATTATTAGAGCTGACTGACCTTTGGTTACTGAGATACAAGGTCACAAAGTTGTGACATTTTGACCTTTTTTGCGTTAAATGACTATTTTCAAAACGGTGTAACTAAACAACTATTAAAGCTAGAGCATTGATTTTGGTCTAATTTTAAAGCTCTTTAGTAGCCCCTTGTTTATTGTCTCTTGTTAAATATCTCTACTGTGAAAAATAAAAACATCCCTTCAAAAGTTGACCTTTGACCTTGAATAAAAAAAAAATACCTTCTCCTAAAAAATTCAATTTTTTTACATTAATACCTTGAGTCATGTACAACAAAATCCCAAGAAGCTGTAAGTGGCTGATAACTAGTTCAATGTATAAAAAATAAATGAAGTTGGCATCATTCTTCAATTTTAGATTTTTTTTGTCAGTTCATTTATTTAAAAGTTCTGTTCTGATATAGTGTCAGTGAAGACTTAGTTCAACTTAACATTATTAGTTCAAAAACCTTTTTGTGACCTGTGCCAAAAGAAGTCTTTTAAAAGACAACCAGGGTTAAACCCCTCGACAGCCCCAAATCTACTGGAGTAGCGCTGATCCAAAGGCCCAACTAGTATATAAGTACTGTCAACTTTACAGAGTTGACTCCTGACTTCAAGTTAAAGTTAATTTATTTTTACTAAATACATGTATAAAAATTTATTTAATAATTCATTAATTGTTCATTGTTTTCTTTTCAGGATTTTCTTTGTGCTTTTGTGATTTCAGAGTACAAACATGGAACATTTAAAACTGAAACAGAAGTGTGCTGATCCTTTGCTGCGTCACAAAGGTCAGTGTCGAAAGAAGAGTTTGAGAATTGTACCACAGGAACTTGTAAATAAGTTTCCCGATCTGCACTTAACACTACATCACAGACTTTGTAAGCAGTGTAGAGAACATCTTGAGTCCTTGCCTGAGAAAGGAATAGGCACTTTGAATTCAGACATAAATGATGATTCTTCTTGTAGTAGTGAACCACCTGAAGATCTTGAGAAAATTGAAAATGTTGACAATAGTGATGCATCAACTTCAGAGCAAAACCATGAGATGTGTACTTTGAATGCTTCTTTTGTTTCAATTGGTGAATCACCCATAAAAAAGAGAAAGCTTGTAGAGCAAAAGTCATATGGAGCTAAAAAACTAAGCAAGGTGACAGAGACAGTTAAGAAGAGAATGGAAACAGTTGCAGGAAAAGAGATTTCTGACTCACAATTTAAGGAGCCATCTGGAGATGTAGACTGTTTAGAAATAATAAATCAACTCAAGGAAAAATTCAAAAATGAAAATACTAAAAGAAGTGATAAAATAAAAATCCTCACTGTATTGCCCAAAAGTTGGAGCATTAGGAAAATTGCTTCAGAATTTAACACAACAAGGCATACAGCATCTATTGCTAAAAAAATAGTTGAAGAAAAAGGTGTCCTTTCAGACCCAAATCCAAAGGGTGGGAAAAGAATTAAACAGGATACTGTTGACGCTATTAAAGCATTTTATCTTTCAGAAGACATCAGTAGAACAATGCCAGGAAAGAAAGACTATTGTAGTATCATTGACAATGAAAGAGGAAGGATACATTTGCAAAAGCATCTTTTACTTTGCAATTTAAAAGAAGCCTATCATATTTTCAAAGAAAGAAATCCTTTGGTTAAGGTGGGATTCAGTAAATTTGCAGAATTGCGTCCAAAGCAGTGTGTTATTGCTGGAGCAACAGGAACTCACTCAGTATGTGTCTGTACAATTCATCAGAATGCCAAACTTATGTTTGTAGGAGCTGAATTAGAAAAACTAACTGCAAATGATGACACACCTATTAAGAATGTACGTCATTGTGTTGCCTTTATGGAATGCAATCCTGCCTCACAGAAATGCTGCCTCAGACAATGTGAACAATGTGGAGATCCATCAGATTTAAAAAACAGACTACTGGACATATTTACAAACAACTTCATTGATATCATAAATTTTAAAAAGTGGACCAATACAGATCGGTCAAATCTTGAATCAGTAGAACTGAATACAGATGAATATATTGACCAATTCTGTAACCAACTGAAAGAATACCAGATACATGACTTCAAGACAAAGATGCAAGCAACTTATTACCGTGAAACAAAAATGTCTTTGAAAGATGGTGAGGTCCTTGCTGTGTGTGATTTTGCTGAAAATTATTCCTTTATTCTTCAAGATGAGGTTCAGAGCTTTCACTGGAACAATGAGATGGCTACTCTACATCCATTTGTTATTTACTATAAAAAGGAAGATGAGATTGCTCACCTTAGCTTTGTTATTATTTCAGAGTGTAACATCCATAACACAGTTGCTGTACATTTGTTTCAAAAGCATCTGATAAAATTCCTAAAAGATAATATCTCATCCATCGGTTCCATCCACAAAATAATTTACTTTTCAGATGGGTGTGCAGGACAGTATAAGAACTGCAAAAACTTTTTGAATCTTTGCCATCACAGAGATGATTTTGGAATTGAGGCAGAATGGAATTTTTTTGCAACAAGTCATGGAAAGGGACCCTGTGATGGTGTTGGAGGCACAGTTAAGAGATTAGCTGCAAAAGCTAGTCTACAACGACCTTATGATGAACAGATCCTTACTGCAGAACAGTTATATACATTTGCAAGTGAAAATATTGTAAATATAAAATGTCATTTTTCAACCAATAAAGAGCATGAAGAGGAAAGCCAACTTCTCCAAGAAAGACACTCAACTGCAAGGACTATTGCTGGTACACAGAAATTACACCATTTACAGCCAGTTTCATTGACTTCTCTTAAGGTTAAACATTATTCATTATCAGATTATTCAAATATTGAGAAAGTTACTGAAAAGGAAGAAGTTGTGACTGAGGAGAAAATACATGGTTTTGTTACTGCTGCATATGATGGCCATTGGTGGGTGGCATATGTGCTGGAAAAGATACCAGAGAATAGAGAAGTAAAAGTCACATTCCTTCATCCTCATGGCCCAAACCCATCATTTGTGTATCCTGGTCGACCAGATGAATTAATCTTACCATATTCAGATATTCTAACACAAGTTGAGGCATCTACTACTAATGGACGAACATACAGGATTTGCAAAGAAGTTACTTTGAAGGCATCCAAAGCTTTGGCAGATCTACAGCACAGAAAGGTAAGAATTCAAAATTAAAATGGTCATGTAACTATATATACACTGCATACATTTTAAGTTGTGATAAATGGAAATCAATGAGCACTATACCTATACATATTGTATGTACATTTTAATATGTTACTTGTATTTGTTAATTAGGTAGCTATCTAGGTATACATTAAAAATTGTTTTCTCTTCTAGAAATCACAATAAATTGGGTGGCCCACAAGAATCTTGTCAACTACTGAAAACCATCACATACATGCACAACATACAGGTGAGGTGGGTAAAGAACAAATATTTAAAAATAAGCATTTGCTTGTTTGTAGAAGGCTGCAGATAGTATGTAGATATGGGTTGTATTTGTAAGAGATTGAGCTGACCTTAGACAAAAATGGTTACTGACATACAAGGTCACAAAGTCATGACTTTTTGACAATTTTTGTATAAAATGACTTTTTTCAAAATGTTGCTTGAATTCATTATTTTTTATACATTGAACTAGTTATCAGCCACTTACAGCTTCTTGGGATTTTGTTGTACATGACTCAAGGTATTAATGTAAAAAAATTGAATTTTTTAGAAAGGTATTTTTTTTTTATTCAAGGTCAAAGGTCAACTTTTGAAGGGATTTTTTTATTTTTCACAGTAGAGATATTTAACAAGAGACAATAAACAAGGGGCTACTAAAGAGCTTTAAAATGAGACCAAAATCAATGCTCTAGCTTTAATAGTTTTTTAGTTACACCGTTTTGAAAATAGTCATTTAACGCAAAAAAGGTCAAAATGTCGCAACTTTGTGACCTTGTATCTCAGTAACCAAAGGTCAGTCAGCTCTAATAATTTGGGAATTTAAGTTTGGCATGTATATCTGCTATTGTGCCAAGTATGAGCAAAATTGAAAGGGGTGAGTGTTTTAGGTGGCTGACTTGACATGGAATGACCCTATATATATATATATATATATATATAAGTAAATTCGTCCATCCATCGCTTATCTGTTACAAAAATAATTGAGTGAAAATAATTTTTTAAACTGTTAAAGGAATAGCATTCTCAAATACTGCTGCAGGCAAAACAATATTATTATTATTATTATTATTATTATTATTATTATTATTGTTATCTCTATCTCTCGCTAAATTCGCTGATGACACCAAACTTGGGGCCAATGTTGGGACGCCCGGAGCGATCGAGCAACTGCGTGCGAACCTACGTAGGATAGGAGAGTGGTCCGAAAAATGGCAAATGCCGTTTAACTTGGGTAAATGTAAGGTCATGCACATTGGCTACGCCAATCCCAAGTCAGACTACTCCATGATGGGGAGTAATATCGAGGCCAGTGATTTGGAGAAGGACTTGGGTGTGCTAATTAGCAGCGACCTTAAGTTTACCAAACAGTGCGTAGAGGTGGAAAAGAAAGCCCAGAAGCTGTTGGGTTATATCAGGAGGCAATTTCAGTTTCGGAACAAGGAGATTGTGCTCTCTCTGTACAATTCCCTGGTTCGGCCCCACTGGAGCATGCTGTGCAGTTCTGGTCGCCCACCCTCAGGAAAGATATTGAGAAGCTGGAGCGAGTCCAAGCGAGGGCCACAAAGTTAATCCCTTCCGTTAGGCATATGGGCTACAATCGACGCTTACGCACCCTGAATTTGTTTCCGCTGGAAACTCGGAGGCTGCAAGGTCAACTCATCGAGGTTTTCAAGCTCTTACACGGGTTCAACGATGTCGATTTTAGAAGCATGTTTAGTTTAAATGATAACCCAACTCGCAACAATGGTTGGAAGTTGGATTTGAAACGGTTTAGCAGTAGTGTGTGTGGGAATTACTTTACCTATAAGATCTGTGACACGTGGAACAGGCTACCTTCAGAAGTTGTGAACAGTACTTCTGTGGATCTGTTCAAGAAAAGGACTGAATCTTGCACACTACTTGAGGATGTATGAATTTTTCCCTGCCACCCGTTGCCATTGGTACCTCCTCGGTATGGGCCGCAAGGTATATATATATAAAGTCTTGCTGCACCACTATTTACAAATAATGAGACGTATAAGTAAATTTATTTAAGAGTTTCATCGCAGTTGTCATGAAAACCAATATGTAAACTATTCGGCCTTTGGATCCTCCCAAGAGGAGACGCCTTTGGCACTTCGGCGCCGCTGATTGGGAGGCCCTTAGGCAGTACTTCTGCGATTTCGCATGGAATGCTTACTGCTTCCGTGGCCGGGGCCCTTCTAAGTGTGCACAGCGCATCACAGAGGTGATTCTCTCGGACATGGAGGCGTACATTCCATATTCTATTCCTACTACGAATGCAAAAAAACCTTGGTTTAACTTTACTTGTTCTAATGCTATCCGCAACAGAGAGGCTTTCAGAAGGTACCGTCGTCATCCAACTCCTGACTCTCCGCAAATATTTCTGCCAAGAATCGTGCAAAATCTGTTCTTCGACTCGCCAAAACTTCCTTCATCCGACAAAAATGTGAAAATCTATCCAATTCTAATTCTTCTCGCTCTTTCTGGCATCTAGCTAAGAACTTCTCCAACAACTTTACTTCCTCTTCTTTCCATCCTCTTTTCCATTCCGACGGCACAGTTGCCCTCTCTTCTCCTGACAAAGCTGAACTCTTTGCTCAAACTTTCGCCTCCAATTCAACCCTGGATGATTCTGGTGCTGTTCCTCCATCTCCTCCCCCTCTGACTTTATTATGTCTGAAATTAGAATGTCTTCTAAAGATGTTATTTCTGCCCTACCTGGGCTCAACTCTAGGAAGTCGTATGGTCCTGATGGTGTTCCTCCTGTTGTTCTTAAGAACTGTGCTTCTGCGCTGACACCCTGCCTAGGCAAACTCTTTCGTCTTTGTCTCTCATCTAGTACTTTTCCTTCCTGCTGGAAGTTCGCTTTCATTCAGTCTGTCACAAAGAAGGGTGACCGCTCTCAACCTTCCAACTATTGTTCAATTGCTTTGATTTCTTGCCTTTCCAAAATTTTTGAATCTATCCTTAATAGAAAGATTCTTAAAGACATCATGGGCACTTGCATAAACGGAAAAACATGAATTACTTATTTTGCCCTATGGTTCCATACTTACGGGACACCCTGTATATATATATATATATATATTAGTGGTGGACCGGATATTCGCCTCATTTTTAACATCCGCATCCGCACTTCTGACTGCGGATGTTATGCGGATATTTACAATTAAATTAGCTTATAAAGTAGCTTATAAGGCCCAGTCATGCACATTTCATGTAAAGTATTAATAATTATTAATGAACAAACAAATATATAAACCTCAAAATATAAATAGCTGGTAACAGAAAATTGAATGAAACTTATTTCATTCAATTTTCTGTGGCTGAAACTCTTGAGAAAGTTATTATTTTTATCATAATGAAAATATTAATATTAATTTTAATTCTTATGCATTGCCTGCCATAATAGTAATATCACGAAATTTGAAAAATTATGTCATATATTCATAATTCTATATTATATTGAGAGATTAACTATATATCCGCATCCGCGGATATTGAAATTAAAGATCCGCATATGTTGAAAAACTGACATCCGGTCCACCACTAATATATATATATGCAGGAAGGAGGGGCCAAGGGCAAATGCCCGCCATAACGCCCCAACCCCCATAAAGGAATGAGACAAAATCAAGGTCCAAGGTTTTCAAGATGCCTGGATACTCTGCGTTTGAAAATTTAAGGTCACAGACAGGGGTAAAGATGGATTGAGGAAGATTGTTCCAGAGTTGATAGGTTGAGTAGATGAAAGAGTGAAAATATAGATTAAACCTTGCATTAGAGAGTTGGACAGAAAAGGAATGAGAATGTGTCGAAAGTCTGGTACTGCGTGCTCTCCTTAAAGGAGGAGGCATGCAGTTAGAGAGTTCAGAAGAGCAGTGTTCGTTATAATAGCGATAGTAAAGAGAGAGTGAGGCTATATATATATATATATACACAGACCGTGCATTGACCAAGGCACTCTTCTGGGAAAATTAAATTCACTATAGTCCAAATAAGTAATGGTAAATGACAAATACTATCGTTTTTAAGATGGAAGCCAACGTGGGTAACGGGTCACTAGCAGAAAGGGCCCAAAATATAGCTCCCCTCACCAGCTATCTGCTAAGCAGATAGAACCCAGCTTTGGGACAGGGTCTAGGGTTTAAAGCTTCCCAGACCGCTACATTCAGAACCTCAATATACCCATGAAACTCGTTGCATTTACATCGGATCGAATACATCAAACAAAAAGGGTAGCTATTGTATTTCTAGCCAAACATAAACATAAAAGTTTCTTAGGGGACCATTCTGAGTTGTAACAAATTAAACGGACGTGTTAAGTGCCTTGAAAAATGGACGCTCAAATTTTTCAGTTGATGTTTAAGTTTTGGTTTTTGACTAAAAATACAATAGTTATCCCTTTTTCTTTGAGGTATTCCATCTGACGTAAATGCAACGAGTTTCTTACGTATATTGAAGTTATGAATGTCCCAAAGCTGGATCCTATCTGCTTAGCGGATAGCTGCTGAGGGAAGCTATATTTTGGGGTCTCCTTGGTAGTCACCCATTGCCCACGTTGGGCTTCCATCATGAAAAAGAAAAACTTTAGCACTTGTCATTTACCATTACTTATTCGGACTATAGTGGACTTAATTTTCCCAGGAGAGTTCCTTGTTCCATGCACGGTCTGTGTGTAACATAAACGTTTCTCAGGGGGCCGTTCTGAGTTGTATCATATAGATATATATTATAGAATCTTTTTCTTCTACCTCCTCTCCTGGTTGCCATGGGATCTATCAAGGGAAAGTGGAAGTGGCAATCAGAAGGGAGAAAGGGGGACACGAAAGAGGTGAGAGGAAATGGGGTAAATAATGGGAGGAGGGGGAGTGTAAGATTTCCACATTACAACGTTGCAAAATCATGTATGATTATGAACTTGTATGTGCGTGCACTATTTGTAATTATCCAAATCTCTACCATACTACTAACGCTTCACAAGAGTAACGATGAAGTACTGCATCAAATGTAATATTGTGAGCGATCTAGTTTAATCTCGATGTAAATCATTTGCAAGGCATGACATCAAGAAAGAATGCCTGAAATTGTCTATTTATGTCGTGAATGTTCGTCTTTTTCGCGTCGAATTACATTAAAAAATATCTTTGATGAATCTTTTTGGAAAAAGGTCGTTAAATAAAAGAAAGATCATGGCGATCACCACTCAGCATGTTAATTACTTTCATCTTCCGTTGGACTCCATTTCCTCTCGGTCTTCCTTCTTCACTTTTCCCTCGATTGTATCTTTTTCCCGTTAATGACCAACTCCTCCTTTCTTTCACTCCATCTGTTATAATTGCTTCTCACTCAATCTTCTTTCGCCCGTCTTGGAATTCTTTCCAACGCCACTTCACCCCTTGTTTATCGCGCCTTTTCTTCTCTCTCATTACACGTACTCAGAATAGAACTTTTACTCATTCTTTTCCATACCTAAATCTCGCTCATCTGAGAGGCAATTAAGACAAACTTTTCTACTTATGACGTAATATCAAAGTTATTAATTCTAATTCATTATTACTCAGGATTTTAATAACTTTTATGAACTTGTAAAAAATTAATCAAGCTCAGGATTATTTGTAGATATTAACTTAAATTCGTTTTCTTTATTTATTTCAAAGAATATACAGTACTTGGTCATTTACTCGTGATTGGGGGGTGGCCCATGATCACGGATAACCCAATTTTATCGTTAACTCAGTATACCCTACCTGTGGGTGGGTGGTGCAGCCGCTGCTGCCCGCCACCACTGACTAGCCTTCCACCTCGCGCGCCACCACACACAATATTATTCTCTTATAGTGTAATATACAATTAAGTAGTTTGTACTCACTACAAAACGTGAAGCTCATCCATTCCCGAAGACTGTAACCCCTCCCTTTGCTAACATCGCGAGCCGCGGATGTAAACACCGCGCCAAATCCCGGTTAACTCCGTGTCACGATAACGGATAAATACGCAATGGCTATAATTAGTAAATCACGGTTAACTCGATTCACGTTTGATCGAATCATGGGTAACCGCGCGAGTACAGTAATTTATATCTTAGACAACTGTAGTTAAAATGTTTTAATTTACAAATATTTTATGTAATAATAATTAAATGTTTAACCTAAAACTTTTGGCTGTTGTACTCAGATGACTTCTAACTGTTAACTTAAACATACATACTTATGAATTGAAAAGTTTTCATATCGTCAATGAAACAGTCGTAATTTTAAAACATTCTACGATAGGAGGGATGGCACGGTAATTCTAAACTCAAACAACCCAAGTGATATCGACCAAAAATGACTATTTTGATCTCGGTTTCTGGTCTTGTAGGCATCTGGCCTGTCTTCTCTGATTAGTCGAAGAAGCTACGAAAGACTTTAAAAGAGATCCTTAAAGCTGACTCAAGAATAAAATGAAAAGAAAACAAGGCGTAAGATTTTTTTGTTTCCTCGTCTGATACTTCCTCAGCTTAGTTTTGATATACTCAAACTTCTTCATTTTTCTTTACCTTTTTGCGAGAACTAAAAATATTAATAAAAGCTTCGTTTACTGCAATTAAATTTAAACTTTTGGTCCGTTAAATTTTAACATTTAAATTCAATTACGATTAAAAAAGGAAAGGTTAATATTATTTTATGGAATTCATTACTTATGCGGGAAAAAGAACCAGGTTCTTTTTTCAATTAAAAAAAAAAAGTTTGTAAAATATACTTTGAGAGCGAATGACAAAAAAAGGGGGGGGGGTTTCAAGAGACGACGCTTTACGACTTAAGAGAGAAAGGGGTCCGTTGTTTGAGTAATCGAAGAGAGTAAACACGATACATGGAGGAGACGCAAAAAGAAAGACGAAGCAACACTGAAAAATCAGAGATTTTAACAGCCACACATACGGTTCGTCACAGAGAATAACGGTTCAGTCTCTAAGAGAAAAATCATAATTTGAAAAATTCACAATTGTGAAGTATGTGAAATTTCAATATTTGGAGACATAAAAGGCCTCTCTCATCTTTTATACTGTAAGAGTGTTGAATTTAAATGGCGTCAATATACCTCAATTGGAAGATTATGAATAATATTAAAAGGTCTTATTCGATGTTGATTGTGCGAGCGTGAATAAAGGTTGGCATAAAAAATCCAATCATGGTTGGCGTAAAAGCCTACGTTTGACGTCTCTTTGTAAAATTAATATATATATATATATATATATTATATATATATATATATATATATATATATATATATAGTTCCCTCTAACAAAAAGAAAAATCCATAAATAAACTAAAGTATAAAAAATATATAAATGTGTGTGTGCGTGCGTGCGTGTGTATGTAAAAAAGCAATGTCTTTCGTTACTATCTTATAACGAGGATGTACGAACAATATTTGAGCTTTAGAAAAATAAATTTACATTCAGCTTTTCGTTATTCTTCCATTCTTTACAGGTAAAATTTATTTAAAGTAGGCTCCACCTCATTCCATTAAAAGCAAAAGTCAATTACTTTATTTATACAACAAAAGTATATATATATATATACACACACACATTTTTTTGGCAAACGTTTCGATAATACGGTTAGTTCCCATCCTCAATGGATTATAAAACCATACAAGAAACATTTACATTCAATTAAAATACTTAGAGAGATAAATTTAATTAAATATAAAGCCTAACTACACGATATAATAATCTAAATTAAAATAATACAATTAAATAAACAATTAAAACAATTTATATTTTATTTTATTATTTTAATTTAGAATATTGTCTGAGATTGCTCAGTGATTAAGTCGTAGATAAGAAGTTATGAAGTGCGCTTTTCTTACAAAGCACCGCTTTACTCGTACATCCATTCAGGGTACGAGCAGTTCGCACTATCATTGATAAACATATAGGGGGGGGGGTCAACTTACTAACGAAGCTTCCGTATGTGATTCATCACCAGTAGTATTGTTGCATATTGGGCGCGTTTTTAAAGCATTTTTAAAACGTTTTCAAAGCGGGGTTTTTATTTGCCGAAATTACTAAAATTTCAAGCTGCGTTACATTGGACGCTCTGAAACTTGTCAAATGAGGTATAATTGACGACCAATTACAGAATAAACTAGACAAGAGTGACAAATGTTTGCATTACCAACACAAACTCCTGCGCTGGTGACGTCATATCAGATTTAACATATCACATTAAACGCTGTATTAACTATGGAAAATTGTGGACCTATAAATTTAGTCAGAGGACCAGCCTAAACCGTGACCAGTGTCGTAACAAAGATTCCCGTCGATCAACGAAGTTAAGCGACACTGAGTTTTGAGAGTAGTCGGATGGGGGACCGTTCTCTGCGTCCAGATTATGTAGCGACCCGTGATTGTGATCCTACGTAAAACTGTAGGTTCCCTCCGTCGTATGGCTTTAGATGTTGCGAAAGGGTTTTAAACAACCTCATCAAACAGAATCAAAGAACCCACGTTCTTTAAAGGAATGGATCGATTACCTCAAAATGTAAAACCCAAGATGCAACATCGCACGACACAAAGCAACAAAGCTTTGGTTTATCTTGTTCAAAATGAACAAACGAATTTATTGTTCTTTTACGAGGCCTTGTCGTTAGTTTGTATTGCAGACGCTCCTGGCTTTATAGGTTGGGATACATGATTCATCTGGAGCAAGATGCACTGTAAGTTTGGGTTTCCTCCCCGAGGCAACACAAATAAATCGGTTCTGATCCTAAATACATTCTTATCACCTCAGGCATGCTCTACACAAACTGGACCGAGAACTTAGAATATTGGCAATTTCGAACGTTCTGTCTATGTAATCTGTATATTGTTTAAATGACTGAATTGACATTGCGTTTAATTCCGTGAAAAAAATTAAAGTAAACAAGAACCAAATTACAATGCAAAAACATAACAATTTGTCCCTTATAGCTGGATCGTATTTAGAATAAATTATTTTTTCGTAATAAAAATTCTTAATTTCAGATTACTGGAATCATATATATATATATTATATATATATAATATATATATATATATATATATATATATATGTGTGTGTGTGGACGCACGGCAACTGGGCATAAGTGACATCGAGTGTGATAATTCATTTTTGTGTGAATGTTCCCTGAACTTTCTTAATTCACAGATTACCTTATGTTGTTGTTGTTGTTTAGCCGATCAGCCCACCCTGATCGAGCAAGCCGGCGCGGCGGCACGCAGGTAACCGATCGCCCTCTTCGGAGTGGACCAAAGGTTCAGCGCACTAGTGATGTTGTGTTGTGTTCGTTGTTGTGCTAGAGCGGTACAGTCTGTCATAATGAGTTCAATTGTTTGTGGTGTGTCGTGGCACAGGTGGCAGGTGTCGTCTATGGAGTTGTCTAGTCTGTGTTTATATGTTAGTAAGTTGAGGTGATGTCCACATCGGAATCGTGCTAAGTTAACTCGATCCGATCTGCTCAGGCTGATTTCTGACCTGTTAATGGGTGGCGGCTTCGCACCTAGGACCGCATTCGGACCGAGTCGTGTCAGTGCTTTGTGGGTTAGGTGTGTGTGTATGTGTTTTCTGTACTGTGTGATGTCTGTGGGGCGTGGTATGGAATGGAGTATTTGGTTGTAATGTCTCTCTGGTGTTACCTTAATGGTGCGAAGTGTCGGTGCGTGATTGTACATGTAGTGGCAAGGGTGTTGTGGGTTAGTTGTCGCTGCTGCCATGAATTGTGTTCCCCTCATGTCTAAATGTTCCCTAACTTTCAGTATTTTTGTTTCTGTGTGCAGGTGTTCTATTGGTGTTGTTTGAGTGCATCCTGTAATGATACGAAGTGCGTTGTTTTGTATTGTCTGTAAGGTGTTTATGTGTGTGTTTGAGATAATGGGTGCCGAGCATGGGCTAGCATAGTCCATAACTGAGCGAATATATTGTTTGTATATGAGTGATGTTGTTTCCTGCTGGTGTCCAAAGTTTGTGCCTGTTAGTACCCTAAGCGTGTTAAGTCTTGACGTACATTTGTTTTTAATATCCTGAATGTGGTTTGCAAAAGCTAATGATGTGTTGTATGTGACCCCAAGTATTTTGGTCCTGTGAGTGTGTGGAATGTTGATGTTGTTTAGTGTAAGCTGTGGAATTACCTGGTGTTCTTTTGTGTTGCTTGTAAGCAAGGTGATGGTTGATTACCTTACAAATTAGAGAAGCTACTTCCATCATAACGAATTTGCTTAGCAACCATCCGTTGCTAAGGACTTTTTTCTAAAGAATTGTCAATTATGTGCATTGACTCGTAAGTCATTAATATAAGTTTTGTACAAGTATTACAAATTTGATTTATGTATCTTTTGAAGATTAATTATAATTATTTCTTAGACATGTCCATAACAACGTCGTTTGCTAGGCAACACATAACCCAGTTTAGTGTTCTATCTGATAATTAATTATTGGTCTGAAATCTGTGATTACATCGAAATATTGAAATTTAAGTCTTTTTCATAAAAAAAGAAATGAAATAATGGTCTCTTAACTTTTCTTCAGTAGTGAAGCTACTCTGATCTAATTATTTATTTGTAATTGATAATTTCATTATTAATTTAGCTATATGACACTGTTACCAAAGTTACAGTGGTCCTTCTCATTTTAGTATATTTCAAATGCAAGAGTTTTAGCTGCAGTAGCCAGTAGTGTCAAAGAACTAGTGAGAACTTTCCATGTTAACTACTGTAAATCTTGCCTGTATAATTGATGGGCATCTAATAATTGCAGAACCTGATATAATCAGTAAGTAGATATGAAATTGGAGGACAGCAGAATATGCCCGTTGGCTAGCCAAGCAACGTGACCTACCTGAATTAAATTCTGTATTAGCTGCAGTAGCCAGTAGTGTCAAAGAACTAGTGAGAACTTTCCATGTTAACTACTGTAAATCTTGCCTGTATAATTGATGGGCATCTAATAATTGCAGAACCTGATATAATCAGTAAGTAGATATGAAATTGGAGGACAGCAGACTATGCCCGTTGGCTAGCCAAGCAACGTGACCTACCTGAATTAAATTCTGTATTTGTTCAGAATTTTTGAAGAGATTCACAAATGTAATATTCACTGACAGAACTCTGCTGTTCTCGATCTACCTCTATTCCGATTCCAGTAGTGGAATCGCGATAAGGAAGAGACAGAAAACGTAAACGAACGAATGAATAAAACAGAAAATGAAGTAAAACAGAAGGTTAATAATATAATACAAACGAAAGATCGTAAAACGTGGCCCCGATGTTGATTTGACTTTTAGGAGATGTTGAGAGGAGCCATTTGGAAATACAGCTGAGCTTTTTGTGGCAGTCTGTGACGCAATTTAAGATATTCTAAGTCAAATACAGTCACAAGACCTCTTCTAACGTTGACTTGCATGTAAATTCACGAGAATGAAAGCAATTCTCATTTCCTTTTACTTACTGTGCGTTTCATGAATAGTGTTAAGCATTTTATTTGCCAGCAACATCGCAAATACATATACATACATTTTACATTAATTACTGGAAGTATTTAAAGTTATTTACATGCGCTCAACGACGTATGTACGCGCGTATTAACGTGTAAGAACGCTTTATATGTACATAAAATGCATATTACAAATGAGATATGAAAAACAAGCAGACAGGAAAATTTGGTAAAGTGTGTTTGCAGAAAAGTGAGAAAATAAATAAAAGGATACAAATGTATATTTATATGAGCATTATAATACTGTCCACACACACACACACACATATATATATATAAATATATATATATATATATATATATAGTGTGTTCCATAAGTCCGGTCTCATATATATATATATATATATATATATATATATATATATATATATCATAAACAAACAAAAACAAAGGTGGCTTCATTTATAGTTTAATAGGGAATACAACATATAATAGAAATAAATTAGAGTAAATGACTTTTAATTTACAAAGACAAGCCAGTGTTCAGTATTTTATGCGACTTTCTCAAGCAGAGCTTTGTAGGATTTTCGCAGGAATTGCTTGATATTTCGAATGGGCAATATGCCAAATGCGTTGTTGTTGTTGCAGTCTTGTTGGCTTTACTTTTAATGCATTATTTTCTAGTTATTTCCAGAAATACCCAATGGAGTTTAAGTAAAGGACTTTGGGAGGGAACGCTTCAGAGAATCCTTCGAAATCTGCTTCCGCTCTCCAAGGAATTTTTGTCGAGTATAACAGCGTGTTTTCGACCGTTGTCATGCCAGAAGATGAATTGTCTCCCAATTGTCTGAACATAATTTTTTGAGGGTCATATCTTGCAGTGGTTATTGACTAAAGCAGTCATATCCTGCAGTGGTTATTCTGCTA
This sequence comes from Bathynomus jamesi, assembly GCA_023014485.1. Lineage (NCBI taxonomy): Eukaryota > Metazoa > Arthropoda > Malacostraca > Isopoda > Cirolanidae > Bathynomus > Bathynomus jamesi. Next base: position 345,507 of record JAJOZX010001367.1, on the reverse strand, counting down.
CGAGTGGCCAAACTCACATTATCCGAGACACGCTGTTGTGTTTGAACTGCCTCTTTTGGTATTTTGAACCTGAATGAAACTTTTCTTCGATTGTTGTCCTGTTTATGAAGAATGTGTATTTTGGCCTCTTAATTCATGTATTAACTCTCTGCGCACTTCCTGGAGTAAAGGAGTAGCAGACATTTTCCTAAAAATACTCTTTTTGAAAAAGCTACGAGAATCATCAATTCAATACTACTTTTTATATCTGGTCAGGTTGCTTCGTACCATATAAGTGTTAATGAAGTTATGACTAGTTCTGAAGGGCATAAAAAGGATTTCGCTATAAAGACTGGTATATTGTATGTAAAGTAGCTTATATTTGGGTCGTTTGGTTCAAATTGTCTAACCCATGTCTTAAAAATATTGGTTTTTATGTATGAAAAATCTCGATCAGACTTACGATAATATATATATATATATATATATATATATATATATATATATATATATATATGCTGCAAACCCACAAGGAAAAAGAAAAACGATTCCAAGGTCTTTCGTGTATTCAAAGCTACACCTCGTCAGGGAATGAAGATAAAAGGCGAGATGCCCATAAATATATACAAAGTACAGGAAAACAAAACAATTAGCACATACTTAACAAGGGTTAATGAGAGGCAAAAGAAATTTTAACATGATATCGTCAATTTTATACGTCCCCGAAATTGTTATTGAAATTGTTTTTAAAATGAATAAATGCACATTCTAGAATATTTCTTTCTATTATATCTCTGTTTTTAACAAGTGCTTTAGAACTATCCCACTTGATGCTATGGTTACATCTATACATATGGTTAAATAAAGCATTGGAAGTATTAGCTGTTCTACACGCATATTTATGCTGTTTTACCCTAATATCTAACATTTTACCAGTTTGGCCTATATATACTGAGTTACATTGTGTACATCCAATCGAATACACACAGCCAACAACATTATCAGGGCTATTCTTTATTAGGCGTGATTTAACAGTATTATTATACTTAAAGATTACATTAATGCCAATTGCTTTAAGTACAGCTGGAAGGTATTGAAAATTAACATGGTAAGGTAGGCTAAGGATATTTTTACGCTGAAATTCCTTTACAATTACATTATTATAATACCTATTCTTGGCTTTCTTAAGACAGTTATCTAAAAATGAAATAGGATAACATTTAGTACCAATATTCATGATATTGCATAACTCAGAATCTAAAAATTCAGGACTGACAACTCTCAATGCTCGAAGAAACATAGCAGAGAAAATAGAGGATTTAATCGAAGGATGATGGTCAGAATAAAAATGCACATAAGAGTTATTATTAGTAGGCTTACGGTAGACTTCATATTTGAACTGATTAGAGCATCTCCAAATTTTTAGATCAAGAAAAGATAGGCTGCCATCATTTTCTTTTTCAACTGTAAACTTAATAGATGGGACTAAATTGTTGAGCCTACCAAGAAATAAGTCCACATCCAAATTATTAGGCCAAAGGCATAAAATATCATCTATATACCTGTACCAAACCAGGTTAAAATTAACAATCGTAGGCAAAATTCCTTTCAAAAAATTCCATATATAAATTAGCTAGTACAGGTGAAAGGGGATTTCCCATAGCCAATCCAAACGACATAGCATAAAACTTATTTTCAAACTGAAATTTACAATCTTTGACACAAAGCTTATTTAACTCAATAAGAGTGTTGTGTTGAACAGGGAAAGAATATTCAGAGATTTTATCTTTTAAAAAATCAAGTAGGTCATCAACAGGGACTTTTGTGAATAGCGAGCATACATCGAAGCTTACCAATTTGAAATTAGGGTCATTAGGGAACTTCAGTTTGTCAATAAGATCCATGCTATTTACAATATGTGACTCAGAAATAGAGCCAACTAACGGCGTTAATAAACTAACTAACCATTTTGATGTATAGATGTAACCATAGCATCAAGTGGGATAGTTCTAAAGCGCTTGTTAAAAACAGAGATATAATAGAAAGAAATATTCTAGAATGTGCATTTATTCATTTTAAAAACAATTTCAATAACAGTTCGGGGACGTATAAAATTGACGATATCATGTTAAAATTTCTTTTGCCTCTCATTAACCCTTGTTAAGTATGTGCTAATTGTTTTGTTTTTCCTGTACGTTGTATATATTTATGGGCATCTCGCCTTTTATCTTCATTCCCTGACGAGGTGTAGCTTGAATACACGAAAGACCTTGGAATCGTTTTTCTTTTTCCTTGTGGGTTTGCAGCATTCATTCATTTCACGTGTTTTATTGTGAAATTCATCCCATATAATGGAGCCCACGCGTGTCCTCTTCACTGTTGCTCTTTTACAACCATATTCCCTTCTCTCCGATCGATTTTTAGAAGTTACCGTTCTGCTATTGCTCATGCACATTCTCTTAAGAACCAATTCGATTTCCTTAGGAAGTGTTATAGTGAAAAAGTCATCCCAAAATCCTTGCTTGGAAGACGATACCGTATGTTGGACGATACGCCGTTTGGTGACACCGAAAGGATTATTTTAAAGAAACATATTAATATAGCCAGCATTGAAGTGAAGAACGCCTTCAGAGAGTCCGAAGTAAGAAAAAATATATTTTTTCCACCGTTCCTCATGCGTGGAGAAGAACACTTTTGGACGATATTTACAACAACTTACGTAGAAGATGCAGAACTCAGAATAGGAAATTAAACAATAGACTGGAGGATTTAATTCGTAATAGTTACTGGACTAAAAAAAGTGATTTTAGTAATATTGTTAACTTGTCGTCCCAAGAGCTAGACTTCAATACGAAATGTGCGTTAGGCTTTGGGTTAGGTTTCTCAGTCCCAAAAAGCCCAGCAGTTTACTGATTGCTGTATTTTATAATTTTGAAAAACATAGTAATATTTCCGAAAGTGAGGTGACTTTAGCCAAAGGTTGTGTGTATAGTGCTTTTAATACGAGGTTTGAATCGAATTATCCTTTGAGGTTTGAAAAAGCCCTAAAAACACTGAAAAATAATGATTCATTACATATTACTAAAGCGGACAAATCTAATTCGATCGTTATCATGGACAAAAACAGTTATGTTGAAAAGATGAATACGTTATTGAGTGATCGTGACACATACAAACCTCTAAATAGAGACCCATTGGAGAATGTTAATAAAATGTTTAACAGAAAATTAAGAGAAATATTAAAAAATATCTATAATGGGCTTTCACAGCAGTTTCTTAGCATCAATCCGTCACTACCATATCTGTACGGCTTAGTAAAAACACAGAAAGTTAATAATCCCATGAGGCCTATTGTTAGCTCAGTGGGCTCCGTAACCTATAAGCTATCAAAATGGTTAGTTAGTTTATTAACGCCGTTAGTTGGCTCTATTTCTGAGTCACATATTGTAAATAGCATGGATCTTATTGACAAACTGAAATTCCCTAATAACCCTAATTTCAAATTGGTAAGCTTCGATGTATCCTCGCTATTCACAAAAGTCCCTGTTGATGACCTACTTGATTTTTTAAAAGATAAAATCTCTGAATATTCTTTCCCTGTTCAACACAACACTCTTATTGAATTAATTAAGCTTTGTGTCAAAGATTGTAAATTTCAGTTTGAAAATAAGTTTTATGCTATGTCGTTTGGATTGGCTATGGGAAATCCCCTTTCACTTGTACTAGCTAATTTATATATGGAATTTTTTGAAAGTAGAATTTTGCCTACGATTGTTAATTTTAACCTGGTTTGGTACAGGTATATAGATGATATTTTATGCCTTTGGCCTAATAATTTCGATGTGGACTTATTTCTTGGTAGGCTCAACAATTTAGTCCCATCTATTAAGTTTACAGTTGAAAAAGAAAATGATGGAAGCCTATCTTTTCTTGATCTAAAAATTTGGAGATGCTCTAATCAGTTCAAATATGAAGTCTACCGTAAGCCTACTAATAATAACTCTCATGTGCATTTTTATTCTGACCATCATCCTTCGATTAAATCCTCTATTTTCTCTGCTATGTTTCTTCGAGCATTGAGAGTTGTCAGTCCTGAATTTTTAGATTCTGAGTTATGCAATATCATGAATATTGGTACTAAATTATGTTATCCTATTTCATTTTTAGATCTCAAGAAAGCCAAGAATAGGTATTATAATAATGTAATTGTAAAGGAATTTCAGCGTAAAAATATCCTTAGCCTACCTTACCATGTTAATTTTCAATACCTTCCAACTGTACTTAAAGCAATTGGCATTAATGTAATATTTAAGTATAATAATACTGTTAAATCACGCCTAATAAAGAATAGCCCTGATAATGTTGTTGGTTGTGTGTATTCGATTGGATGTACACAATGTAACTCAGTATATATAGGCCAAACTGGTAAAACGTTAGATATTAGGGTAAAACAGCATAAATATGCATGTAGAACAGCTAATACTTCCAATGCTTTATTTAACCATATGTATAGATGTAACCATAGCATCAAGTGGGATAGTTCTAAAGCACTTGTTAAAAACAGAGATATAATAGAAAGAAATATTCTAGAATGTGCATTTATTCATTTTAAAAACAATTTCAATAACATTTCGGGGACGTATAAAATTGACGATATCATGTTAAAATTTCTTTTGCCTCTCATTAACCCTTGTTAAGTATGTGCTAATTGTTTTGTTTTTCCTGTACGTTGTATATATTTATGGGCATCTCACCTTTTATCTTCATTCCCTGACGAGGTGTAGCTTTGAATACATGAAAGGCCTTGGAATCGTTTTTCTTTTTCCTTGTGGGTTTGCAGCATTCATTCATTTCACGTGTTTTATTGTGAAATTCATCCCATATATATATATATATATGTTAGTCAAAGTGTGTAACCAGCCATTTCGCGAAATGACTAAAATCTTTAGCCATTACGCGAAATGGCTAAAATTCCACCTTGGTCATTTCGTACAAGATCATTTGCCCGGTTAGGTCAACTGTATGCCGGGTAAGGTCAACTGTATGCCCTTGACAATTGTTAGGTTAAGTTGTGTTATTTTCGTTAAAACTAACGAAAATAACACGACTTAACCTAACCAACTGTCAAGGGCATACAGTTGACCTAACCGGGCCTTCAATGGCGGACATCGGGATAACATTGAAGGCCCGGTTCGTATTTGAAAACCTCTATATTGAAAATTCAAATTCAAATGTGTTCAAATGTGTATTTGAAGTGTTTCTCACTTATTTGAACAGACCTGTGGATGTATGTATGTTTTAGCAGATTTAGATTGTTAAATAAAGGTTTCCAATTTTATTGTGAGGTTTGATATTTCTATGAACTCATGACAAAAGTCATTTGAGCCATTTCACGAAATGACCAAGGTGGAATTTCAGCCATTTCGCGTAATGGCTGAAGATTTTAGTCATTTCGCGAAATGACCAAGTGAAACGGCCATTTCGCGAAATGTAGTAATGCTTAGTTAAGAATATAAATTTCTGTTTGATTAATTATTATAATGTTTAATATAAATTTACTAAAAATTGTGATGATTACGATAAAGCATGTTTGTTGGTTTTAGTTGTTTAAAATGGGTATAGTTGGTAGTCCTGAACAGGGACCCAAGAGAGCAGATTATAACACATAATACTCAGTCTTGAGGCGGACGCGATATACGTAGATTTAGACCATGTGATCTTAAAGTCAAATTGTTTTGTGTTCCTCTCCGACCTAAATTATTATATATAAATTCATACTCGCATATCCCCTAATTAACTAAACCATTTCGAAATTAATAAAACGTAATAAGTGTTAATAAAGAGTATTAATATACCTCCCCCTCCCCCTTCGTTTTGTAACGGTCTTTTAGAGTCAGAACTCGGCGTGCTACCGGAAACTATACGAAGAAAGTGATAAATGAAGCAAAGAGCCGATAGAGAATAAATAGAGATAATAATAAAGTAGGAAGCGTAAATAAATAATGAAGATAATAAATAATAAAACGTAGTCACTACATCTGGTGGCTAGCGGTGGTCTTACATCATATTTTGTGAGGCTTACCCACGTGTTAGTATTTCGATTAAAATTCTTAAAACCCGGTATAATAACAAATAGCGTTAATGAATATTTTATTTCGATTATTAAAATATCTAAATGCAAAGTTTACCCCGTTTGCAGGCAAATTTCGATTTTCATGCCTTAAAATTTCATTGTAAATAAAATTTAAAAATGGCGCTTGCCTTCGCGTCCTGATAGCGTCCCTGACAATCTTCGCGCCTAAGAATTTAATTTGTTTCGTCCAGTTCCGTTGCTTTTCGTTTGTCCGACTCGATATTGCGAGTCATTATTACGTTAAATTTCGTTCGGTCGGAGAGGATATAGTTTGAAAATTATCGTGCTGCCTGAAGACTCAAATTTCTTTTTTTCATCTCTTCTACTGTATGCCTTTCAGCTTACCTTTTTAACTTTTTGTTTAAAACTTTTGGAATTAGTAGTAATTGTAATATATAATAACGATTAATATAGAAAAATTTGTACGTAAGTAATTGTTAGTTTAAATACAGTATGATACACGTTTTATATGGTCTTTAAAAATGTTTTAGCGAAAATTTGTACCGATTCAAAACCATTTCATGAACATGAGAAATTTTCTGGGTTTCATTAGCAGATTTTTGATTATATTTCGATTGCCTGTATATAATAATAGGATTATTTTGTTGATATAGATTTACGGGCTTTTTGCTTCGCTCGCTTCGCGCTATATAGGTTAAGTTACAGTTAATTGACAGTCGAAAGGTAATCTTAAACATATTAAATTTGTCAGATTATAAGTCGCCGTATAGGATTGTGTTAAATTTCAAAATAAGCAGAATTCGTTTAACTGAAATAGAGAAATTGTGTTGTAAAATTTTTTATAAGTTTTTTTTGTATTTTTTATATACTCATTAATTATATACTTATTAACTAATACGTATTTATTAGTTATATATATAATTACATATATTATATACCCATAACTTTGGTAGGTAAGCTGATTATTTTTTTTCTCCTCTCTCTGTTTCTTTCGATTCATTTCACGACAATTCCGACATATTTGGTAAAATGGCTATTGTATCGTACTTAAGAAGAATTTCTTGTAGGCCTATCGTAAAATATTGTTCGGAGATTAACCGTTATTACGGTATGTCTATTGAGTAGTAAATTTTTAGTTATTTAACAAAATTTTAATTGGTTTAACATAAATAAGCATAGGATTTTTCTTTAATAAGCACAAATGTTATGCGTATTCTAAATTGTGCTTTTCACGCATAACATTGAATTTATTAATTATAGGCCTAAAAGCGGCAGTAAATTTTATTTTTATTTTGGCGGCCAATGTGAGTTACGGTACACATTTTACTAAATCTGGAAATTATAATTTTTTTGAATTACAGAAATTTGTGTAGAAAATTTTCTTTACGTTTTATAATTCATTCAATAATCAATTTTATTTGTACAGTAGGCCGATTTTTATTTTTCTTTCCAGTTCAATGACAATGGTAAAATTTTTAGTTCAAATTTAGATTGTATTCTAAAAAGGATGTTTTAATTTGATATTTTAATTTGGAATTAGAAATGAAAAATGTCCTTTTTTTTAGTTCGAGCGTTTGCATGGAAAATATTACGAAATTATGTTAGGATATAATGCAGTTTCATTCGGTTAGGGATATTTGTATAGAGGTTCGCTTACAAACAAAGCGACCGCTCTCAATTAGGAATGTTTTAGTTTTGTTTACAGTGGATTGTGTGTATTTTTTAGTGCATATGATCTATTCTTATTTAGTATAATATGCAAATTTGTAGTTTCACTTGGAAACGATAAATTACTGAGATTTTTGTGATTTGCAAACCATACTGGGTTTCTGTTGAAGGAGAGAGTTGTATCTCAGATGTAATTTGCGAATTGCAAGTTCAATTCTTATGAAATTTGACGTTTCAAGTTGGAATTACTGTATTAAAATAATTTTTGGTAGTAATATTTAAATTTTTTTTACTTTTTAATAACTGTTTAGAAAATTATTATTGTTTAAACCTTCAGTCGGAGTTAACTAATGCATTTGAAACATTGACTCAAGTGTACACTCGGAAATGGAGCCTCCTAGATAGCCAGTAACGTTTTTGTGGCGTCTGTGTGCTCCTCCTCAAAGCAAGAGGGTTCATGATTGTCAGAGAATGGATGACATGAAGTTTCTGGGGTTCATTTTTGTCTTTTGTATTTGGAGGTATTGAGGTGATTTCTGACGATAGTTTGAACAATAATAATTCTTAAATTATACTAACAGTTACTATGTATGGGCGCTTTTATATTTATACTGTACAATTTTGTTTAGCGTTTTATGACTTTTTTTTATCTTCTCTGCTGTAACTGCCATAAGTGACCTTATTGGTAGCTAGATTTGATTAAATTTTTGCGAAATTTTTTATATTTTTTTCCGTGAATTTGGCCAGAGCAAATGTGTAGTTAGTATTTCGAAGTGAACTGTCGAGAAATTCGATAAATTAAATATGAAATGATAAGCAGTACAGAAACACGTTTAGAATAAACTTTTTTTTCAAAATTCAAAGGCTCAGTTTGGGTCAACCAAGTTGAATCCGAGTTCCATCAAGTGAGTTTAGTCGACCGGATAGGTGATCGATCACCAATGAGAGAGAGAGAAGAGAAACCAGAATGCGCATGGACTTGGCGCAGGATGGTTTCGGAAGAGAAGAGAAGAGAGGAACCGAATGCGCATGGACTTGGCGCAGGACAGTTTCGGAAGAGAAGAGAAATTTACGTGTGCAGGGTCTTGGCACACGAAAGTTTCGATCGAAGATGGTCTACTGGTATTTTTCGGGCAGTAGCTGGTCACGTTGCTCGAATGCTTCGCTAATATGTGTTGTAGCACGCGGTAGACAAGCCACGAGAGCTTGAACGGTGCCTACGACTGTACTGTCCATACAGACATACAGTAGGTTCGTTGGGAAACGGCCTACGGCGGAGTCATCGTTTGATTGTTGCCAGTAGAAGAGTCTTTCAGCTGGACGTAGGAAGAGCAGCGTTCACCGACAAAAGTGGAGATGAGACAAGGCGAGTTTCTTCATCGACTTCTAGAATTGCAAATTCCGTCCAATTCCAGCGCGTGGTCCCGCTTTCAGATATCTCCCCCCCTGATCCTTTTAGAATTGGACGTCTCTTGTTTTTTTTTTCGCCATTGGAGAGAGAGCGGAACCATTATAGCGTGCTGCCCTGTTGCATATTGATTGATGCAATCCCTTGCATTCTAGCGAAGTGAGCAGGAGAGCTGCGATTGAAAATTGAAATCCGTTGTCAGCGTGCGGAGTGTCATCTAAACAACGTCCAGCAAATAAATGTACTGATTATTATCTAATGAAATTATAAGTGAAAAGGGTCCGATTATTGCCCATATTTGTTGTGTTTTTCGTGAAATAGTATGTGCGCTCTTGGTCAGTATTTTATGTAAACTTTTTCTTATTTTTTTTCTATGTTGCCCTGATAGTAACTGTATAACTATACAAATAATTGTTTCGAATGTAAAGCGATCGTTGATGAGAAATCGCGGGAATAGATTGTGAACTTGAGATTTGTGTAGCCACTGTAAGAAAATTTTCTGTTATTTTTTTTGGCATGTATAGATTAGTTACAGGTTGTAATTTAATTATTAGAGTGAAATGTTATTTTATGCAAATGTGAAAATTATAAAGTTTTCGGTTTTTATAATATGATACAATATATGTATGGGAATTGTCATTCTATTATTTCTTGTCTATTTCTAAACTTTGAATTGAAAAAAAAAAAAAAAAAAAAAAATTGCAAAATATGTAAGTTTGTTGAATAAATTTATTGACATTGTTAAACGATATTAATAAGTTTTCTAATGGAAAAACTTATTTTCAAGGGGGTGATGCGAGTGTAGTAATGCTTAGTTAAGAATATAAATTTCTGTTTGATTAATTAAGATAATGTTTAATATAAATTTACTAAAAATTGTGATGATTACGATAAAGCATGTTTGTTGTTTTGAATTGTTTAAAATGGGTATAGTTGGTAGTCCTGAACAGGGACCCAAGAGAGCAGATTATAACACATAATACTCAGTCTTGAGGCAGCGATTACGCGATTTAGAGCCATGTGATCTTAAAGTAAATTGTTTTGTGTTCCTCTCCGACCTAAATTATTATATATAAATTCATACTCGCATATCCCCTAATTAACTAAACCATTTCGAAATTAATAAAACGTAATAAGTGTTAATAAAGAGTATTAATATACCTCCCCCTCCCCCTTCGTTTTGTAACGGTCTTTTAGAGTCAGAACTCGGCGTCGCTACCGGAAACTATACGAAGAAAGTGATAAATGAAGCAAAGAGCCGATAGAGAATAAATAGAGATAATAATAAAGTAGGAAGAAGCGTAAATAAATAATGAAGATAATAAATAATAAAACGTAGTCACTACAGAAATGACTAAAAGTTTCAGCCATTACGCGAAATGGCTGGTTACACACTTTTGGCTATATATATTATATATATATATATATATATATATATATATATATTAGGGTGATTAAAAAAAATCAAAGTTTTTTTTTTTTAATTTCAACCTGTATTTTTGTTCCCTATGACAAAAAAGTAGTGTATGCCAAATTTGGTGAATTTTAAATAAAATTTACTATGTGCTACCAGGCGTCAAAGTTTCCCTCTTTTTCAATTTGTTTGTTTTTACAACTTATGATTTTATGTTTAATTGTTTATATGTCAGAATTTTTAATTAATGGTTTATATACTAGCTTGCTTTTAATTGTTGCTTGGAACTCGTAATTTTGATACCAATTAATCGATTATGGAAGCTAGGCCTAACTCACCATCACCCAGCTGCTCATTTGGGAGAAGTTCTACAAGAAAAGAAACTGAAGTATGGCTAATTGGGCAGCCCTCTGCAGTACTAAAAACATCCGTATTACCATCAGAGAAGGAAATGATGGCCCTCTTCATGCACTACAGAAATATTAAAAAGCAAAACATTAGAGAATCATGCTGCTCTACTGCAGATGATGTGCTAGCAGTTTGGAAAAAAGCAGGAATACCAGCAAAACAAAGAATACATGTAGTAGATAAAATTCAAGGAATACTGAAGGAATGACAGCTGCTTAAGAAAAACAAAGCAAACAAATTGAAAAGATCACAAAATTTAAATAATAAAGAAGAAAAATGGAAAGATAAACTGGAAAACTTATTTGACATTGCTCATGAGAATGCTATGCAGCTTATAAAAATAGAAGATGATAAAAAATTCTTGAAAATGCAACGTGAGAAAGGACGTCATGGAAAAATGGGTACCATTGATAAGGCTGTTGCTAAAAAAGAGCAAAGAGCAGCAGAAAAGCAACAACGTTATGAAAAGAGGAAAGCAGAAGAAGAGATCAAAAGAAAGAAGAGTGAAGAGGCTGTCATACTCACCAGTACATCATCAGAATCAGAAGAGAGTAAAAGTGATGAATCTGGTTTCTATGCTGCACAACCTTCAACATGGAAAAGTAAGGTTGGCAAACGTAGAAAATTGTTTGATGATAAATTATTAGGAAGTCTTGATGTTGCAAAATTGAGTGACAGAAATGTGTCTCTTTTTAATGCAAACAATCAGACATCGCTTGAATGGGACATCTGCGAACAAATAAAATGCATGTGTTTCAATACAACGGCAGCCAATACTGGTCCTAGAAATGGTGCACCTATTCTTCTAGAACAAAAATTCGACAACGATTTATTGTGGCTGGCATGTCGACACCATATATTTGAAATTATGCTGGAAGCTGTTGTTTCAAAGTCTTTATCACCATCTTCTGGCCCAGATATAGTCCTTTTTAAGAAGCTCAGAGAAAAATGGTCAAGCATTAATAAGGAGGACTACGAGACAGCATTATCAGATCCAGATATCTATGAAAATATTCATGACATCAAAGATGACATAATTATATTTGCAACAAATCAACTAGATACATTCCAACCAAGAGACGATTACCTAGACTATTGCAGTTAACAATTATTTTTTTGGGAGGTGAACCAAAGGTGGAATCAAATTTAAACATCCAGCGGGACTTCATCGGGCTAGGTGGATGGCCAAAATTACATATTCATTAAAAAATTTTAGGTTCAAATCTCAGTTCAAAATTTCAGTAAAAGACAAAAAAGGACTAAAAGACATCTGTCTATTTGCTACTCGGTTATATGTAGAGGCATGGTTTACAGCTCCTGTGCCATCTTGCGCTCCTCGTCTTGCTCTGGAATTATTACAGAATCTTGTAGTCTACAAACAAATAAATGACACAATTGCATTTGTTGTTATTAAAAAACTGTTAGGTCACCTCTGGTACCTATCAGAAGAACTGGTAGCCTTGGCCTTTTATGATAATGAAGTGCCTACTGAAACGAAAAACAAAATTGTAAAGGCCTTGCAAAATACAACAGAAACTCTTCCTGCAAAACGGGCTTTTCTAGATCCTGCACTTATTCCAACGAAGAAATTAGAAGATTTTGTCATCAAATACTCAAAGATTCTTTACAATAACAGAATTTAGTTCAAAATTTTTACTCAAAGATGCTAAAGAATGGCATAATGATGAAGAGTATAACTCCGCTAAGAAATCTATCAAACAGTGGAAAGTCGTGAATGATATAGCGGAAAGAGGAGTAAAATTAATGGATGAATATAATAAAATACTAACACATGACAAAGATCAAAAACAATTCTTGCTACAAGTAGTGAAAAACTACAGGGCTGTTTACCCTGATAGAAAGAAAGAAACATTGATGAAGTAAGGACAGCTAATGTCTCAAATATCATGCTAGTTTAATTATGCATGCTTGTGGTTATGGTAGGACCTACGGGGGAGCTTTCCACATTAAAAAAAAGCAATGCGCCTTGTACTGTACCCCCTGGGTGGTGTGGAAAAATTTGACAATTTGAGTCGTTCTGTCAATTTTTAATTGCTGGTAGCAACCCCTAAAAATTAAAAATTTGCTAAAATATTTTAGGATAGTTGTTTTTATGCTGAAATGAACCATTTAAAGGGTTGAACACATTAAAATATATAAAAAAAATTTTTTACCCCCATATTTGAATCACCCTAAATATATATATATATATATATGAACAATGAATAACACCGGTCTGCATGAAAATCGATTTCTTTATTTTGAGTTGTGATTCTGAAGCAGTTCGCTGCGCTGAATTAAAAAATGCTACCAGTCTTTTTCTATCACCCACATTTTTAGTTATTAGCAAAACAATTTTGGGGCGTTTTGTAATTTTTTACCTTTTTTATCTTTAATTAATTTCGTTTTTTCATATTTTTCAGATAGATAATTCTAACATTACGTATTTAAAATTTTAATAATGGCTTCTAGAGGATGTACCTATAGTCCAGACATATTTTGTTATATTTGTGGTCGGTATGTTGCTGTGGTCGGTATGTTGATCTTCATTAAGAGAGCTTATCATGCTTATTTTGGAACTAAATTAGGAGATCAAGACAAAAGTTGGGCTCCACACAAGGTTTGTCTTAGTGTGTTGCGGCACTAAGGAATTGGAGCAAAGGTAAAAAGAAAAGTTTGCCATTTGGGATCCCTATGGTATGGCGCAAGCCTAGAAACCATACCATCGACTGCTACTTCTGTTCTTGCAATGTTAAAGGTTATAATGCAAAGAATAAAGAGAGCCTTCAACACCCAAGTCTTCCATCTGCAATAAGGCCGGTACCCCATGGTCCAGAAGTTCCTATTCCCCGCCCACCCGAGAGTCTGGATCAATACAATTCAGATTCTGATTCAGCTCCAAATCCAGACAATGATGATGTTTATGAACAGCCAACAGCTGACCGAGATCCTCCTAAACCATTAACCCAAGCCGAACTAAATGACTTAGTCAGGGATTTGAATCTGCCTAAGGACTCTGCAAAACTTTTGGGGTCTAGATTGCAGGAGAACAATTTATTGGCATCCGACACATACTTCGCTTGGTACAGAAATCGTGAGAAAGACTTCGTGCCTTTTTTCGAAGAAGATGGTCCCTTAGTATTTTCCAAGGACATCACAGGATTAGTGTGCAAGCTAGGCATCGAATACCAAACCAGTGACTGGAGGTTGTTTATAGATTCCTCTAAAACCAGTCTAAAAGGAGTGTTACTGCACAACGGTAACAAATATGCATCAATCCCAGTGGCCCATTCTACTCATTTAAAAGAGACCTATGATAACATGAAACTGCTTCTGGAAAAAATTCAGTATCAAAATCACAGATGGATACTGTGCGGGGATCTCAAAGTCCTTTGCATGTTACTTGGGCAGCAATCAGGATACACTAAGATGCCGTGTTTCATCTGCGAATGGGATAGTCGAGCACGTGACCAGCACTGGAAGAGGAAAACTTGGCCTCCTAGAGAGAATCTTACCCGAGGATCAAAGAACATTTTACATGACCATCTAGTTGAACCAAATAAAATCCTCCTACCACCCTTGCACATTAAGTTAGGCTTGATGAAGCAGTATGTCAAAGCATTGAATAGAGAAGGTGAGTGTTTCAAGTACATTTGTTCAAAATATCCAAAGATTAGCTACGAGAAAATAAAGGAAGGTGTTTTTATAGGTCCTCAGATTAGAAAGTTATTGACAGACGATCATTTCCTGAACACAATGACCAATAAAGAAAAAGAAGCATGGCTTGGTTTCAAAGATGTTCTTGAAAACTTCTTGGGAAACTACAAAAGCCAAAATTATGAAAGCCTGGTGGAAAATATGCTTAAAAAGTTTTGCGCCTTAGGCTGCAACATGAGCCTGAAAGTTCACTTCTTATTTTCGCATCTTGACCGTTTTCCCAAAAATCTCGGAGATGTCAGTGAGGAGCAAGGGGAACGATTTCACCAGGACATCAAAACCATGGAAAGAAGATATCAAGGAAGATGGCATACAAATATGATGGCGGATTACTGCTGGTGTCTGCAACGAGATCAGCCTAACGCACAGCATAAGAAAACATCAAAGAAGCACCGGTTTAGTCGTCATTAGTCAGATCTACCTTCGTAGTCTTAAGTCTTCGGAATAAGTCCTGAAATGTTTGCAAGTAAAGAAGGTAAATATATTTTGTTTCTTTCAGTTATTTTTTTATTCTTTCATAAACAAGCAATATGCTTGTCCAAGAGCTAGGAGCTATTTAATTCTGCTTTAATTAGGTTTTACTCTATCACCTAAAGATTTCGTGCTACAAGGGGTGTTGTAATACCTCATCTGTCCTCAAATGTTAACCACCCATTGATGGGAGGGGAGAGAGTATTTTGCTGGGAACGGGACTGGTTGTTATATATATTTACTACATTATTATGTAAGCGTTACTGTAGTCTATAACAAAATTTATGGTTTAGCATGTGCAATCCAATGTTGGTCTCGATAAGATGGTTCACATTTGGGGATAAATGGGGGATTTATGACACACCCTGTAGTAAGAAAACCATACGTGATAGGGAAAAACTAACTATATTTTTGAGATCAGCGCACTCAAATTATATAGAATCACCAACTAGTTTGTAAAAATCGATCGACAAGTTTTCAAATGTGTACTGGTGTAATTCTTATATTTATATATTCTCCTATTCATTTTTGCATATACAGTCCGAACTCGCATAACGCTGACGCAAGTTCGGATAAATTTTTTATTTTCTTTCTACTTTATTTTTGCTGAATTGATGAATTATTTCTTTTTAAATTACTTAATTTTTTTTTAGATTTAGCTTAATAATGTAATCTTGTTAAATTCTGCAATGTTCATTTTCTTTATACATTCTCTCTTCGTTGTAAAAGATGAAGTCGTGTCTTGCTTAACAGCTAATCTTAAATTTTAAGCATTAAATTTTGGCTCGCATGCATGTTTAATTTTAATCCACAATAAAATGCATATTTCAATTTCCCTTTTTAGTTAACTCGGCAGATCATGATAACATCGGATCTGTCAATATGCCGTTTAAAATAAAAATATGGCTTCATCTTCAAATATCTTGCTTATCTGTCTAGACATTGCTACAGCTAAAATATTTACCTTATCTTCAAATATTTTGCAAAATAATTCAGCCTATTGAGAATAAAAAGCAAAACAAGTCAACATTAAATAATAATGATGTCACTAAAAATTCAATATACAAAGTCAAACAATTTTTCAAATTACACTGTATAACAGTGAAAAAAAACGGAAATGAGATCGTCATTTTTATGGCTAATTATATGCATAGATTGCGAAAATAACACTCATTTATTTGTATCACTCACAGAATTTATGAAAATGACCCTATTTCATTGTATCATTTTGAGAACCACTGGTTCTCTGAACGCATCTTTTATCATACATTTTGTTCAGTCATGCATATGCTGTGGTGGTGGTGTTCGGCTCCGTGTTTCCACTTTGATTTTATGAAAACTTTCTTTCATTAATCATTTAAAACAAAATTGTCAGCCATATTTTATCATAAATCGGTGCTTTAAGTGAGTATTATTGAATAACAGCTATCAAATTAAAATTATGTATATTTCACCGACAACGTCTATATTGTGTGAAATTGCAAATTGAGCTATCATTTGCTTATTTTACAGGTTTTTACTGATGTTATGCTACAATGCCTAGAGAGTGCAAAAATTCGCCAACAGTTTTTGTTATATTTGTGGGACATTAACGTTAAAACAGTATAAAAGGAAGTTGATTTCTCATGTGAAAAAGCTTTATGAATTATACTTCGCATGCAAAGTTGGTGATCAGGACAAGCACTGGGCGCCTCATATCTGCTGTCTGAGATGTACAAGCTCGTTATCTGCATGGTTCAAAGGCACCGGTCCTGGTCTGGGATTCGGTGTCCCAATGGTATGGAGAGAGCCGCTGGACCATTCAACTGAGTGCTATTTCTGCTTAACGAACATCACAGGTTTAAATCTTTTATTTTCCTGAATATACGTCAAATTTGGTGTTTTTAACACATTTTAGCATATCCTGCTCTGCATAATGTATTACACACAGTGGTGTAGTGCTGTGGGAACGCGTGGGAACGGCGTTCCCTTACTTTTTTTGGTAGACGGAACGGCGTTCCCTCACTATTTCAAATAAATCCGAACTTACAAATCTCTAACGTCATGAAATTTTAATTCCCACCCCTAGAAGAAAATGAGAAAGAATCATTAACTGTTTTATTTCTTTTAGCTTCGACTGAGGCAATGCTAGCCTATAAAGATCTGGTGAAACAGTCACCACGGCGTACCAGTTGTTAACTTTTTTTTAGTTAATCATTCCAGTTGTTAGCTATTTTTATTGATCGTACTGGATGTCGTATATCTAATGACACTGGAAATACTGCATCTTCAACCTTGGAATATATCCTAATATCCAGTGCATATGACCTCAAAATATCCCTGAAATTGGTCAGATTTCAAAAGATTTCCCGGGGGGCTTACAGTGCCCCCGGACCCCCAGCTGTATGGGCTCGCCGCGCTCGCCATTGTCCCCCCCAGCATCTGAGTAACACTTTCAAAATGCGTTCCCACTTCTTTATTTAGCACTACACCACTGATTACACAATTATGCTATCTTAAGTAGTCAACAATGTCTATTGTCTCACATTACAGGTTGCAACAGAAAAGGGAAAAAGGCTGTAGTCTACCCAAATCTTCGCTCTGCTATGCGTCCTGTGGAACATTCTACAGATATACTCATCCCTCGTCCTCCAGCTGAAGTGCCGACCGATAACACAGACTCTGACAAATCGGAATCAGACGGCGAATGCTATGAAGCGCAAGTCGAGTCCAAGAAAGAACAACATCTCATCACGCAGCCTGAACTCAATGATTTGGTCCGTGATTCAATACTTACCAAGCAACAAAGTGAACTGCTGGCCTCACGTCTACAAGAATGGAATCTGCTGGCGGAAGACGTACGAACTACAGCATTCCGAAAGCGCTCCTTGGATTTGCAGGAATATTTCACAATGAAGAACAATCTTTGTTATTGCATTGATATACATGGTCTGTTCGATGCTCTGGGTTTGTGCTATGAACCGAATCAGTGGAGATTGTTCATTGATGTATCTCTGTCTAGTGTTAAGGGTGTACTGCTACACAATGGGGACACAATGCCTTCTGTTCTGATCGCTCATTCAGTCGTCTTGAGAGAAACGTATGACAATGTTGCTTTTATTCTGGACTGTATAAAATATAATGAACATGAATGGCTTATCTGCGCAGATTTGAAGGTTGTGGCTATTCTCAATGGATTGCAAACTGGCTATACGAACGAGCAAGGTCTGAACACTACACACGCTCAGTATGGCCGCCGCGAGACAATTCCTCACCTGGATCTCACAATGTCATTCACGAACCACTAGTACGAAAGGAAAAGGTTATCTTGCCGCTACTTCATATAAAACTAGGGCTGATGAAACAATTTGCAAAGGCGTTGAAACAGGATAAGCCTGCCTTCAAATATCTAAAGGAAAAATTCCCAAAAATAAGTGATGCCAAGATTAAAGAAGGCATATTCGTCAGCCCTCAAATTCGCCAACTCATGCTAGACGAACACTTTGAAGCGGTGATGGATGAGGTTGAGTTGGCAGCCTGACGTGCATTCAAAAACGTGTGCAGCGGTCTACTAGGAAAGACTAAATACGAAAACTATGCTGCACTTGTGGATCAACTTATCAACTCATACCAACGTCTCGGATGTAAGATGTCATTGAAAATTCATTTTTTGCATTCACATCTCTCATTCTTTCCGGAAAACGCATCTGCTGTTAGCGACGAACACGGGGAGAGATTCCACCAGGATATAGCCACAATAGAGAGCCGATACAAAGGGAAGTGGAGGCCGATTTCTGCTGGAATTTAAAGCGTGACCAACCAGAAGCATCGCACAAACGCCAGCATAAATACAAATAATGAGTTGAAAACAGTATAATACGAGAGTTTTATGTTAATTTTGTGCATATATGTTGAAGTATAGCAATAATTAAACTGTTCTATATGATAAAGCCTATCTGTTTATCAATATATTCTTATTTTTTGGTATGAAGATTTTAAGCAGCCATTACAAAAAAACGTGACGTGATAGAAAAAACTAATTTCAGATTTGGAATCAGCACACTCGAAATATTAAGAATGACCGAATGTTATTCCCGTTTTTTTCTGAACCGAAAATTTGTTGTACAGTGCTTACAATAAGTCTCGCGCCTCTGTCTCGTCCCAAGCTAGTCTGTTAGGTATAAAATGGGCGGTCCTTATGGCAGCGGAGGTGTGTTCGGATTGGTGCACATAATTGCTCTAACCCCATCAATGACGTCCACATTATCATTGTGTCGATCACTCTATCTATTTATATATAGAGACATACTGTATATATATATATATAGTATGCAGGGGATAACGTGTCTCACTCCCAGCTATGGTAGTTGTCTTGCAATTAACAGTCCCAAGTGCAAGTTACGTTAACACCTCCACATAAACTACCCTGGACTAAAATAACATATGTGAAGCCCTTACCTACAAACCATTTAAAATGTGTGATTTAAAAGCTCTCTCTCTCCTCTCTCTCTCTCTCTCTCTCTCTCTCTCTCTCTCATCACACCGCATGGCAATGTATCCATATAACGTTAATAATAACCGAAACTCGAGAAAATATACTCTCTGCCTTCCGCTCTATCCCAAATCCTTTTCTCTTAGTAACCTCTTAATACAAACTAATCTATCATATTTTGCGACTTTTTAACTCTGGTAGGATTCAATTCCATTCCTACAGTGTAAGATACTTAAATTCATGTGTGTATGTGCGTAATAAATAATCATTTTTAAATAGTTGGAGCGTTCAAGGTCATCTGTAGTAATCTATAGAGTACCCCTCAAGCCCACTCTCAACACTTAGATTCCCCTAAGACACAGGCGTCTTCAAGTAACATGAATGCGTAGAGATCTAAGGTGTTAGATTCCATATTATATAATTTATGTGCTAGGTTTAAGAACGCTGGCCTTGAAGGATGGAAGGAAGGGACAGTAAAAGCGATAATAGGTTTAATGAAGGAAGTGGAATGAGGATGGAGGTAAGCGTTGCTATGTCGAAGGAAACGAGGTTGGGTGGGGAATTACGAAGGGAGGAGGAAAGGGAGCCAGAGATTATTAATCTAATTCTGCCACCACGTTCTCCTAATATGAATCCGATTGAAAACCTTTGGGCAATAATGATTAACGAATGGGAGCAACGCAATGAAAGAACATTTGAAGCACTTTTAGCTCACACGAGGAGTAGTTGGGAGAGCTTACGTCGAACACCAAACATTCCCTACAATCTGGCCTCTTCTATGCCGCAACGATTGCAAGAAATTATTGATGCTGGAGGAAGCTATACGAAATACTGATGTTAAAGCCATGACGTAAATGTGTATCGAATATATATTTATGTTAATATAGAATTTTATTATATTTTATGTTTGACATCTATAAAAGTAGATATTGTGACCATGAAAGAACTTTACTTATCCTTAGTTAGAATCTTTTCTTGCAATGTCTACGCTTGTGGAGATGATAATATATGCATTGTTGAAACAAACTATGAGAAGGTAATAGTTTCAGGAAAAAAATAAAAACTGGCAACATCGAGGCCATCACATGTTTATGGGAATTGTCATATGATATGCTACCAATAAACTCTTATATACTACTATATACAGTATACTCTATTACGTAATAATTACGATGAACAAATCAAATGCAAATTTCTCTGATCACGGCCCACCAATCTTGCTTTAGACCAGGGGTGGGGAACCTGCGGCCTTTTGGGGTACTAGTTGCGGCCTTCTGCCTACTTGACATTCAGAATTCATACCGTACAATAATGGACAGCAACTGAAACCCTTTTAGGGCTTTAGGCTATTTCATTAGATCATGGTTTCAGCTTCACTGCTCCTTACACATACAAGCCTTCTTTATGGCTTGAATAGGAAATATGGCAACGCTGCCAGTTGAAACTGGCAGCGTTGCCTTACGGCTTACGCCCTTACCTATCAACGATCAACTCGACTGGCTGACTGGATGACAGTTACTGACGATTCTCCGGTAGTGACACGCACGCTTGTTTCCTTTAAAAATGTAAATCTTTGATCAATTCGTGTACCATTTTTATTTAAAAATCTTCTGGTACCCTAATCATGTCAAAAACTGTGAAAAGAAAATTAAAGAAAGAGAACAGAGTATTCCATGAAGAATGGGAATTGCAGTATTTCATAGTTGCTGAGAAAGATAAAATGATGTGTTTGCTCTACAACGCCATAATTGCAACAGTGAAGCAACACAATGCATATCAGCATTATGGAACTCATAAGAACCACAAGTATGCTATATTGGAAGGAGAACCCCGAAAGTCTGCACTTACGAAGATGAAACTTCAAAAGCAGCAACAACAGCAAGTATTTAAAACGATGTCAGGCCTAGGGACTGAAATCACTGAAGCAACTTATAAAGTAGCATATATACTTGGAAAAAGAGGTAAGCCATATAGCGATGTGGAAATCATAAAAGAATGCATTGTTGAAGTTGTAGCCTCTTTAGATTCAGACAAGGTTAACAAATACAAACAACTACCTCTTTCAAGAAGGACCATAACTGATCGGCAACATGAATTAGCCCTCAATATGACTGAACAGCTTCATACAATATGCCAAAGCGAAAATACTTATTATTCGATTGCCTTGGATGAGTTCACTGATATTATTGACTCAGCGCAAGTGTCATTTTTCATTCGTGTTATAACTGCAGATTTTCAATACTACGAGGAGTTACTGGCTTTGGGTACCCTTACGGGGAAGACACGTGGAATTGACGTCTTGTCTCTTTTCAAAGAAAAATGCCGTGAAGCGAAACTGAATTTATGTAATTTATTAAGTGTATGCACAGATAGTGCACCTTCCATGAGAGGAAAATGTGCAGGATTTGTTGCGCTACTACAAAAAGAACTGCCAAATCCAGATAGCTTGATTTCCTTTGTGAACTACATTAGAGCAAATGCATCACGAAATCGCCAGTTTCGCAATATGTTTATGCTTAATGATGAAACATTCAGTGTGGATCTTCCGTATCATTCTAAAGTGCGCTGGTTGTCACAAGGGCAATTCTTTGAAAAACTTTTGTCTTTGCGAAAACAAATCACAAGATTTTTTGAGGAACTCAATGAACCATGTAAATTGTCAAAAAAGGATTTCTGCAGAAATGCTGCATTTTTTTGTGACGTAATGTCAAGGCAAAATGACCTGAATATTTCTTTGCAAGGTAAAACTAAATCCATATATGAAATGTGGCAAAAAATCCATGCTTTTCGAAGGAAGCTGCGCTTTTTCAAAACTATCCTTACCCGAGCGAAACTTTCAGCTGAACACTTCCCTGAACTGGGAAAGGTAATTGATGAAGAAGATACAAGCAAATCATTAAGGGAATGCGATGTGAAAGAATACACAGCTGTCCTAGACTCCCTGATTGAAGAATACGATGAAAGATTTGAAGATTTTGAGAAACATGACTTCACACTGAAACTAGCTTTCCAACCACACCTGGTTGATATCTCCAAAGCACCTGAAGATTTACAGATGGAGTTGATTGAGCTATTAGAAGATAATATCCTTAAGTCTCTATTTGATACTAAGAAGGATCCTGTTGAAATATGGAAAAATGCCGTTGAATACCCACGTCTGCGCCAACATGCTCGTCGAATGTTGTTTTGTTTCGGCACAACCTACTGTTGTGAATCAACGTTTTTGTATGTGACTCAAATCAAAACGCGCTTGAGATCTCAGATGACGAATATGCACCTGTAGGACCAACTAAAACTACGGTTAACGATGTTGGAACCAAATGTACGACTCCTGTCCCGCAATAAGCAGTCACAAAAAAGTCATTAAATGGTTTATCACTTTTTCACTTAATATTAACATCATTTCACTTAATATTAGTTCTATTGTCAATTATTCCCCCCCCCCCCCCCCCCCCCCCCCAAAAAATGCACTTGCTGAATTTTTTATTTATTATAAAAACCCTCACGTATTATCAAGTTTGATTTAAAATTATTGATCATGTCAAGAATAACGAACCCAATTTTACCATGTCAAGAATAGCGAACCCAAAAATTCCCTTGTCAAGAATAGCGAACCCAAAAGTTCCCGTGCGGGTCGCGGGTAGCAAAAATTAACCAAACTATCACGACTTAACCTAACCAATCGTCAAGGGCGTACAATTAACCTAAAAAAATAAATAAAAAACAATAAAAAAATTTTTTTTATTTAATTTTATATATTAAGAGAAGAGGATTCTTTATACTGTACGGCATTGACGATTGGTTAGGTTAAGTCGTGCTAGTTTGGTTAAATAAAAAAGACTAATATAAAAGCATTTAATACGTCCTTAACTAATTACTTGAAAAAATTGGGAAACATAAACCTACCGTCTGAAGTTATGAAAACGTCCTTGAGGACTTCCCATGTCAAGAATAGCGAACCCAATTTTACTATGTCAAGAATAGCGAACCCAAAAATTCCCTTGTCAAGAATAGCGAACCCTGCAGGTGTTGGGTTCGCTATTCTTGACATGATCCAAAATTAGTAAATATGTAGATTGTAGACTAAAATATGACATTTTGTTGTACTGTATATGTTAAATACTCAGCATGCGGCCTAATAGGGTCTTGGTTAAATGAAATGCGGCCTTCCAATGAAAAAAGGTTCCCCACCCCTGCTTTAGACTAATGACTTTCATAAGATGGAATAGGTTACCACTTAAAACAATGGATAAACTATCTATTAGTGAGACGACTGTGACTTCCTCGAAATGCGAGCGAGTGAGAGGTTCACTGAGGAATTTGGTCATTAGATTCTTCACGTAGGATATGTATCACAAACAACAATATTGACAACAATTCCCAACAATTACTTAATATCAATCATTGCATTTGAGCAAATAATTTAGACCTGCGTCAAAATAACTTAGGTATCATGCCATGATTTGGGATATTTGCCAAATTAGTCGTTCTCTATAGTCTACAGTATATATTGAGACGGTATAATGTAATGCCCAGCTAATATTATGATGACTAGGATTCGCAGAGCTGGGCACTTGCGGCATATTTTGCGGTACTGCGGTACTGCGGTACTACCAAACTACCAAACCGGGACCGCATAACGCAGTACCGCAAAGGATCGCTGAAAGTACCGCAGTACCGCTACCGCATTCAAATTTCCGCGTACCGGTTTGGTACCGGTTTGGTAGTTTGGTAGTACCGCAGTACCGCAGTACCGCAAAATATGCCGCAAGTGCCCAGCTCTGTAGGATTGCTCCCTAACCATCCCAACATCCCGAAACCTAAAATGTAGCAGAAGTGACGTAATAATGGACGTCATTGATGGGGTTAGAGCAATTATGTGCACCAATCCGAACATACCTCCGCTGCCATAAGGACCGCCCATTTTATACCTAACAGACTAGCTTGGGACGAGACAGAGGCGCGAGACTTATTGTAAGCACTGTACAGTGTTATCATTCTGATTTTATCTGATCTGACTTAGAGGCTGAGCATTACCTGTAACATTTTAGCAGTAAACTACAGTAAGAGAATATCTTTGTCTTTTCCTTCGAGCCTTGCTCTCTTCAGAGTACTTAGTCTTAAAATAGAGAAAGCTAATTTTCCGATACGCTACAAGAAGAATCGGGGAACCCTTAGAGAATTTAGTAAGCTTCACAGAATCCTCCGATCCCCTACAAGAAGGAATCGGAGAGTAGTATAAGAGAAACTACTGCGATTCCCTATAAGGTACCAGCTACTCCACAGTACAAATCCGTTGCTGCCACTTAACCAAAACCCCCGTCAACTTTGAACCGCCCAAGGCCACAGACGGAGGGGTTAATATATATATATATATATATATGTGTGTGTGTTCCTAAATGGTCAAATTCCTCCTACATTTTCGTCGGTGCTCATTGACGTTATATTAGCTCCCTCAGGTGATGTCTTATTTTTTAAAATTTTTAATCACCTGCACTCGCGTTAAGGTAGGGGGGCTCCATTAAAAGGTTTAGAGAATGTGCTTTGTTACCGTATATATCGAATATTTTTTCAAATTTCACTCGCGTTTTGAAAAAACTCTAAATTAAATTACTACTACTTTATGCTACCTCAGGTTTTTACACAGGCAGTTTTGGGGGGGGAATTATGTTAGGTTAGGTTAGGTTGGTAAGGTTAGGTTAACCTAACCTAAATTGAACCCAAAATACAACTACAACAAAGTAAGAGTTATTTTCCGAGTAGAAGGAAAGTGACACAATAGATAACACCGAATAAGAGCGAACGTAACTTTTAGCAGTATATACAAGGGCCACTCAATATATTTTGCCCCACCTTTTTTTTTTTTCCAAGTTTCCTTGTAACTTCCAGAAATTTTGTACACAAGTAGTTACATACCTTTTTCACAATTTTTTATTTTTCCACATAGTCTCCATCCTTTTCTACGGCTTTCCTCCAACCTCGAAACGAGGGCCTTTATTCCTTGCTGGTAAAAGTCCGCTAGGTTCCGCTGGGTTCCGCTGGAGCCACTCTTAACCTCCTCAATAACCTTATCGTCACTCTGAAACTTTCTTCCACGAATAGCATCCTTCATTGGCCCAAACAAATGGAAGTCTGAAGGTGCCAGATCCGGGCTGTATGGAGGGTGGGGTAACACAGTCAAGCGCATTTTTGTGATGGCCTCTCTTGTTTGCAAACTGTTGTGTGGTCTTGCGTTATCGTGCAAAAGAGGGACGTCTTCCAGTTTTCTCTGCGGTCGAACTCGCTTTATACGTCTCTGTAGGGTAGCAATATATGCCTCTGAGTTGATTGTTTGTCCTTTCTTCATAATGTCCACCAGAATCACCCCTTTCATGTCCCAGAAGATGGTGGCCATAACCTTTCTTGCAGAGGGAGCCATTTTTAACTTTTTCTTGCGTGGGGAGTCTGCGTGATGCCACGCCATGGATTGGCATTTTGTTTCAGGTTCAAAGTGGTGTACCCAAGTCTCATCCCCAGTCACAATTCGTAAAAGGAAGTCATCCCATTCTGTCTCGTATCGAACCAACGACTCAGAAGCAATTTCTTTGGGCTTTGTGATCTTCAGTCACTTCGCGAGGAACAAACCGTGAACGCACTTTTGAGTATCCCAGTTGCTGAATTATCATATTCACACTTCCTTCACTAATCCCTATATCAAGTGATAGCTCCTTGTATGTCACGCGCCGATTTGATCGAATGATGGTTAGCATGTTGCACAGTGCGAGTTGTTACAGCCGATGCCAGGCGACCGCTACGTAGCTCATCATCGAGGCTGGCTCTCCCTCTCTCCGATGATCTCACACGTTTAGACCAGCGTCCAACTGTGCTTCGATCAAACAACAGCATCTCCGTAAACGTTTTGTAAACGTTTGTGAATATTTCCAACTGTTTCCTTCTCTGCGGTTAAGAACTCGATAACAGCTCTCTGTTTACGACGCACAACACTGTCAGACGTCATTTCCGAAACTGCATTAACCATCGGTTTTATAGAAGGGCGTTGAAAAGCGGTTTTATACAAGGAGGGGAGGTTCAAACTGGAAAAATGCGGTTATGTGAAGCGCAGAAAGTTCAAACTTATGGCCCAAAAGACATTTCAGCCCCACGGCCTATTATTTAACTTAGAAAAAAGGGTGGGGCAAAATATATTGAGTGTCCCTAGTACTTTGGTTCCCTTGGTTTTGCTTCCGCCTGAATTATTCGTTCTGACGATGGTCAAGCTCGTCACCCCACACAGTTTACTGTGGAATCCGAGCCACGACCCACCATGGGTGGTCATAAATTACAAAGTCCTCGCCCGGACTCGGTCTCACGATCAGCAGCCCCGTGTCTTAAACACTTGGCTGCCCAGGGTACACATTTATCTACCAACCAATTTTTATTGTGTGGAAGGATGAACAGTTGGGTTTGTTGCGTGCCGCCTGCCGTCACCGGGTTTCGAACCCAGGACCGGTGGGCTCGTAGTCGGCGATGTTAACCACTACACTACTACACCGAGGCGCATATTCGGGTTGCTTCAAAAAATATATTTCAATATATATATATATATATATATATAAAACAAACTATTAGAAAAGTATTCCTGCTATTGACTTTAATAACATAATTAGCAGAGGAGAGTTTACCTTTAAGAATATTCTGATTAAAAATTAAACCTTTTCTAATTGGAATGAAGAATTTTCAAATATTTACAATGACTAATATTGGCCATTAATTGCAATTACTTTTAAATTAACTAAAAAATTCTTTATTTCCATTCTGAAGAGTTTAGCTTTTAAGTAGGAAATAATTAAGGAAACTTTTTCTTTCTTAAATTACTTTTTGAAGTTAATAATGTTAATACTTTTGTAGTGTCCCGTCTCAATGTTAAGAGTATATATATATATATATATATATATATATATATATATATATAGAGAGAGAGAGAGAGAGAGAGAGGAGAGAGAGAGAGAGAGAGAGAGAGAGAGGAGAGAGAGAGAGAGAGAGAGAGAGAGAGAGTTACAAGAAGTACCTCAAAAGGCCTTGCGGCCCATACCGAGGAGGTACCAATGGCAACGGGTGGCAGGGAAAAATTCATACACCCTCAAATAGTGTGCAAGATTCGGTCTAACCTTTTCTTGAACTTATCCACAGAGGAACTGTTCACAACTTCTGAAGGTAGCCTGTTCCACGTGTCACACATCTTATAGGTAAAGTAATTCCCACACACACTAGTGCTAAACAGTTTCAAATCCAACTTCCAACCATTGTTGCGAGTTGAGTTATCATTAAAATAAACATGCTTCTAAAATCGACATCGTCAAACCCGTGTAAGAGCTTGAAAACATCGATGAGTTGACCGCGCAGCCTCCGAGTTTCCAGCGTAGACAAATTCAGCGTCCAAGCGTCGATTGTAGCCCATATGCCAACGGAAGGAATTACCTTTGTGGCCCTCGCCTGCACTCGTTCCAGCATGTCAATATCTTTCCTGAGGGTGGGCGACCAGAACTGCACAGCATACTCCAGGCGCGGCCGAATCAGGGAATTGTACAGAGAGAGCACAATCTCCTTGTTCCGAAATCGAAATTGCCTCCTCATATAACCCAACAGCTTCTGGGCTTTCTTTTCCACCTCTACGCAATGTCTGGTAAACTTAAGGTCGTTGCTAATTAGCACACCCAAGTCCTTTTCCATATCAGTGGCCTCGATATTACTCCCCAACATCGAGTAGTCCGACTTAGGATTGGCGTAGCCAATGTGTATGACCTGGCATTTGCCGAAGTTAAATGGCATTTGCCATTTTTCGGACCACTCTCCTATCCTACCTAGGTCTGCACGCAGTTGCTCGATCGCCTCTGGCGTCCCAACATTGGCCCCAAGCTTGGTGTCATCAGCGAATTTGGCGATCCTACTGACGATGCCACCGGCGATATCATTTATGTAAATGATAAACAACAGTGGCCCCAAAACGGAACCCTGAGGAACTCCGCTAGTGACCGAGGCCCAACACGAGCTAGCCCCTTTAATTACAACCCTATGCCGCCTATTCTTCAGCCAGTTTCCAATCCACCTACCTACTTCCCCAGCGCGCGCACTTTGGCCATTACCGGGCGGTGAGCTACCTTATCAAAGGCTTTCTCAAAGTCGAGATAAAGTATATCAATCGCTCTACTCTCTTCGTACTCACTCAACATGACGTGGAAAATTCAAGCAGGTTGGTGAGACACGACCTATGCCGTCTAAACTCATGTTGGGAATCCCCAAGTAGCTTGTAGGAATCCAAATGGTCAACGATCCTATCTCTATTATCCCTCTAATAATTTACCTACAACCGAAGTGAGACTAATGGGACGATAGTTCCCTGGACTTTCGTGATCCCCTTTCTTAAAGATAGGGATCACGGTGGCTTCCCTCCAGTCACCAGGCACCTGGCCCGTCTCCAACGATTTGTTGAAGACTGTAGCCAAGTCGGGAGCCACCTGGTCGCGCACTTCCCGCAAGACTCTAGGAAGTGGTCTGGCCCAGGAGCCTTAAACGCGTTGTTTGTCTGTTCTATCGGCAACGTCTTTCGCGGTACACCGAACACTATCCAGGCCAGCACCGTCGTACTTGACGCCTGGCTCGGGGATGACGCGGGTGTCCTCCATGGTGAACACTCCCGCAAAGTACTCATTCAGCACATTAGCGATGTCCGCGTCGGAGGTCCGCAGCGCGCCACTGGGATCCTTTAACGGGCCTATCATGCTTCTAGTGGGCTTTCTACTATTAACGTAGCTGAAGAATTCCTTAGGGTTCCTCTTGCAAAGGCTTGCCATCCGGAGTTCTTCGTTACGTTTCGCTAGCCTAACCTTCGCCTTCACTTCCCTACACAGGCAGACATACGCTTCAGTGTTCTCATAGGAACGATTGGCCTTCGCCCTCCTATACGCAGCTTTCTTATTTCGGATAGCCGAAGCGATGTCATGAATGAATCACTTAGGGTGCGTTGAAGCAGGGGTGACCGGTTTTGAGGGTATGGCAGCAGACTGCAGCACCATAAACTCGTCCCGGAATGCACTCCACACTCCCTCAACATCGCCTCCCACCTCTAACCCCATCTCACCCACGTTATCCCGGAGGCCAACAATGTCCGTTCGCCGTAGATCGAGCTTACTGCCTCTCGAGTTACTACGCTTCACCCGACGGACGCAGACACAGAACCTAATCAACCCGTGATCACTCCCGCCCAACGATTCGTCAACGGTGAGGCCAGTGACGAGGTTGTCTTCGGTCGTGAATACTAAGTCTAGAACGCTTTCGCCTCGTATAGGCCCATTGACCCACTGAGTGAGGAAGTTCTCATCAGCAAAGTCAACTAGCGTCCTCCCTTCGGCATCAGCAGTCCTGTCTTCCCACTTTATGCCGCGACAGTTGAAGTCTCCTAAAACTACACACACCCTGTCCCCTAGCAGGCTATGGAGTTCGGTGTACAGGGCTGTATCCTCCTCGAGGAGGAGATGCGGAGGTCTGTCTGTACACCAAGATTAACCTATAGTTCGTCCCTCCCACGTTCAGATCGATGCCAAGCAGCTCCCATTCCGATCGGAACTGGCAGTCAACCGGACTCAACGTGTCTCTGATGTATATTAGTACCCCTCCCCCCTCCCCACGGGTGCGGTCCTTGTGAAACATTCTATACCTGGGAATCTCGAACTCCCCAACATAGTCCATACGATCAGTATGAATCCAGGACTTGGTGATAGCAACGATATCCTGATATTCTGATGCTAAGAGCGGCCGTAGCTCGCAAAACTTATTCCTAATTGACCTAGCATTAAAAAGCATTGCACGGAGGGAGTCTTCCCTATTCTGACCGCCCCCAAGCACGATCCGTTTCCCGAACAGCCAGGGCTGTCTGGAGTTGAAGAGCCCCTCACTAACGAGGGGGCAACTTTCGCAGGAGACTGAGCCCTCTCCAACGGGGAACGCACATGGACGCACCCTTCAGTCGAAGGTACGTCCGCCTGTCATCAATCCCCGGGCTTGACCTCACCATACGGTATGGTGCCGGTCGAGCAGCGTGCCCAGCACACCTTTACCCACCTACCCGAAAACGCGTCGAAGGGATCAACAAATCTCATGCCCAGTTCGACGCAGAAGTCTTGCACCCTCTCGTTGATGCCAATGACCTTACTGAGCGCGTGATCACTGGCATTCATCCACGGTAAAATATCCATCAACATTCCCCTGTCTGTTTTAAGTTTTAGATCATCCGCAAGAGACATGATCTCGGTGATGATCCCTTCCGTCAAACCTACCCTACCTCCTTTGAGGAACAGATCGTTGCCACCAGCGTGGACAACGATTGCAGTCCTCCGACTAGCCACGCGCAGCTTCTCTAACTCCTTCCTTAAGTGCGCCGTTCTCCGCCAGGTTTGCAGAAGCAAAGTACTTCTGGCCCCTGATCTGTGAGTCCCCAATCAAAACGGTGTCTACCTCCTTCGCGCACAGGAGACTAAAGCGGTTGAAAATCCTGACAGCGGCAACCGGGGTCTCAAGCTTTGGCTTTGCAGCCTTCTTCCCGAGACCTTTCGATACCCGTCGCTACCCGTAGACCCACCCCGACCGGCAGCTACATCCTTTGGTTTCTTTGGGCCATCAGTAGGCACCTTCCCACCCTTTTTCTTTATCAGCCCCTTCCCATCCTTCTCTATCGGCCCCTTCTTTGCGCCCTCCTCTCCCTCCACCTTGCGTTGCGGTTCCGTGCATTCCACATGGGTCGCTGGCGATTCCCAACGCTGATTTTGCACCCCGGCCTCCAGTTGCACCTCTACCCGTTTCTCCGCGGTCTCGAGGTCTGTCCAGTCTACCGCTGGACCGCCTTTCTAGGGCGGCTATCCTATCAATAATCTGGACGACCGAGCCGCCGGACCCTCTCCTCTAGCTTCTCGTACAACTGCACGAGTTCGCAAAAGCGGCACATGCTGGAGTGGTTGATCTTCTCGAAGCAAGCTTCTTTGAAATTCATCACCCACTGGTTTACATCTCGCGCACTCAGCCTTCAGTTTCTGCGGTCCAGTCATTGTAACTTGTTTTTCTAACTCCGAATACACTGAATAAGATAAAGCATTGTAGCAATGAAAACTATCGAAAGCTTTCTGACCAGTACATAAAAATGGAGGGGGTCGATGAATTCTTTCCACGCAAGCCGCATCCGCCTATCTGCCAGTGACGTTCATCCTATCCAGAAGACTACACCTCTCACTGCTGCCGCACCGACTAAGGGTTTCCCCAGGGCCGGACAGTCCCAAACGTGTTGCAGCTACCAACTGACAAACACTCCCGACGCAGGCGTTACGGATTTCCCGCCAGGAGCGACGCAGCTCCTTACTAAGTCTTACTAGCCACTCACAAACGGCCAGATTCTTAGAATCCAGTGTTCAAGGGATATCCCACAGACCCAGCAGCTACGCCCGAGACTTTCCACTGGCCTGGCAGCCAGCTGGGCAGTAAAGCTCCCTCACCTAAGAGCAGTACAGCCAAGCACCATCAACTGGTCACCAAAGAACGGTCGCAGGGGCTCGTCAGGCCATTACGCGTTAGGAATGTGCTTAACAGGGCACTAGCCATACTCCATTAATCGCGCCCCTACGCCTGTGACCCCTCCATCCCAGTCTCTCGTGACTACGAGCGTTAAATGGTGTTATTTATAGAGGTTCTAAAGCCTCTCTTCCCACGAATGAGGTAGCAGTAGGGTCCTTATAGTAAAAGTTGAGAAAGAGACTTCATAATAAAAGAAACGTAGATTTTTTTTTCAGTCAGAGGAAAGCATCCTTAACCTAAGCTAAAAGGACAGAGTAGGGATGGGATAGGGTCCTAGTAACCCACGGGACAGGATTGTGCAACAGACTTCACCCACCCTCTACAAGGAGTTACAAGGAAAAGAAGTACCTCAAAAGGCCTTGCGGCCCATACCGAGGAGGTACCAACGGCAACAGTGCCAGGGAAAATTTTCTACACCCTCAAATAATGTGCAAGATTTGGTCTAACCTTTTCTTGAACTGATCCACAGAGGAACTGTTCACAACTTCTGAAGGTAACCTGTTCCACGTGTCACAGATCTTATACGTAAAGTAATTCCCACACACACTAGTCCTAAACCGTTTCAAATCCAACTTCCAACCATTGTTGCGAGTTGGGTTATCATTTAAACTAAACATGCTTCTAAAATCGACATCATTGAACCCGCGTAAGAGCTTGAAAACCTCGATGAGTTGACCGTACAGCCTCCGAGTTTCCAGCGAAAACAAGTCCAGGGCGCGTAAGCGTCGATTGTAGAGAGAGAGAGAGAGAGAGAGAGAGAGAGAGAAGAACTAATTATTGAACGAAAAGGTCCCTTTAAACGGAAACCTTGCCTTTATTTGACGAATCAGTTAATGAAATTCAAATCGTAAACTCCGTAGACTTTATTACAACTTATTTTACGCTTTTGTAACAGAGAAACCTTTGTGCAATAAAACAGGTTTGAAAGATATATATATATAATATATATATATTATATATATATATATATATATAGGGTAGTTACATGTTCAGAATATGTAAGAAAGAATATTCTTCGTATTATTAGTAACCATATTACCAGAGTGTTTGTACGCTGATTCTGTCCCTAAGGTAATAAGAGGGGGGTTGACAAGCACCAAATGCTATAGTCGGTACTTATCTTTATACAATAAACACTCGCCTTAAACTAAGGATCAGCATCTAATCTTTGCTCTCTCCTCCTCAGGAGATGCTTCTTAGAACCAGTAAACACGCTCTTAAAAACACATCTGAGAACGTGTCATTCTTAATACTTATCGCCTTCACGAAACGCATGTGCAATTTATATCCGCGTACGTACCAGACATGTCTGTAAATTTATGTGTACGTATATTTTAACTTTTGCTTTTAGTTTTAACCGTACTATAAAGTATGTTCTTACCAAATGCGACTTTTAATTATACTCGCAGTCAATCAAATTTCGACTTAAGCTACCCTAATAATTCTCCTGCGTGCTGGAACGTCTTTTATTTCACGAAGTAATTTGAATAATTAATTATAAATTATGATTTAATATGAACAGTTTTACCGACTCTAATTAGAGATAATTAAACCTAAACTATCAACCTGACCTGTCCCATCATGACGAGTGAATTAAATTCACTCCAAAATAGCTTTAAAAAAAACAAAAAACTTTGATCCAAGTTTCGCAAACATATTATTCACAGTATACATTCGTGCACTCATACTACTTCCATGTTTGCACGTAGGTAAGCGCATATACAAGCAATATACAGGCTTAAAATGCCCCATCAAAAAGCGAAAATTACGACGGTAAGACGAATGATTTTCTAAGCCTAATTTTGTAAAGGGGATTTCTTGCGCTCTTTGAAAAATATAAAAATATAAAATACTTCTCTAATAAATTCATTTAACAGCATTTTCAGACATAAAAGGTGATAAAGATTCTAATATATATATATATATATATATATATATATATATATATATATATATATATATGTGTGTGTGTGTGTGTGTGTGTGTGTGTATGTATATATATATTATATATTTGTGGTGGACCGGTTGTCAGTTTTTCAACATCTGCGGATCTTTAATTTCAAAATACGCGGATGCGGATATTTAGTTAATCAATCAATACAATATAGAATTATGAATATATGATATAATTTTTCAAATTTCGTGATATTATTATTATGGCAGGCAATGCATAAGAATTAAAATTAATATTAATGTTTTCATTATGATAAAAATAATAACTTTCTCAAGAGTTTCAGCCACAGAAAATTCAATGAAACAAGTTTCATTCAATTTTCTGTGTTACCACTATTTATATTTTGAGGTTTATATATTGTTTGTTCATTAATAATTAATACTTTACATGAAATGGCATGACTGGGCCTTATAAGCTACTTTATAAGCTAATTTAATTGTAAATTAGATAATTTATTAGAGGTAATATCCGCATAACATCCGCAGTCAGAAGTGCGGATGTGGATGTTAAAAATGATGCGGATATCCGGTCCAACACTAATATATATATATATATATATATTTTTTATATATATATATACTGCAAACAACACACAGTATAATTAATGTAAAGAACGACGCTTGTATAGAAGAACGTTCCGCAGGATGAGGAGGGAGAACGAATAAATGAAAAATGAGGTAACCACCTGGGAATTGAACCCGGGATCTTCCGATTGCCGGCAATCGGAAGATCCCGGGTTCGATTCCCTGGTGGTTACCTCATTTTTCATTTGTTCGTTCTCCCTCCTCATCTTGTGCGAACGTTCTTCTATACAAGCGTCGTTCTTTACACACACACACATATATATATATATATATATATTAGTGGTAGACCGGATATCCGCATCATTTTTAACATCCACCACTATATATATATATATTAGTGGTGGACCAGATATCCGCATCATTTTTAACATCCACATCCGCACTTCTGACTGAGGATGTTATGCGGATATTACCTCTAATAAATTATGCAATTTACAATTAAATTAGCTTATAAAGTAGCTTATAAGGCCCAGTCATGCACATTTCATGTCAAGTATTAATTATTAATGAACAAACAAATATATAAACCTCAAATTATATATAGCTGGTAACAGAAAATTGAATGAAACTTATTTCATTCAATTTTCTGTGGCTGAAACTCTTGAGAAAGTTATTATTTTTATCATAATGAAAACATTAATATTAATTTTAATTCTTATGCATTGCCTGTCATAATAGTAATATCACGAAATTTGAAAAATTATGTCATACATTCATAATTCTATATTGTATTGATAGATTAACTAAATATCCGTATCCGCATCCGCGGATATTGAAATTAAAGATCCGCATCCGCAGATGTTGAAAAACTGACATCCGGTCCACCACTAATATATATATATATATATATATATATATATAGAGAGAGAGAGAGAGAGAGAGAGAGAGAGAGAGAGAGAGAGATTCACTAACCCTACTAATTTATTGTGAAAAAAAATTTATAGGAAAGTACGAAAAAGTATAATGAAAAAAATAGCTTCAGAGTTCATTCACACTATTCGTACACTTATCTCGTGTACTCAGTTATGCATTAGAAGACAGCGGGAAATAAAGATAGCATGAATACTAAACTACTTAATCTATTCTACAGCATACATTTTTTTTAAAGTTTTTATTTATTTATTATAAACAAATGGTCGTTATTTCATCGCTGCATTGTTTTTTTTTTCAATGAATCCCAAGGCTATCGTGCTGAGACTTACTTTTAATTAAAAATTAATTTGTTACATTGCCATCTTTCGCTTTGGAATTAAATAAGGGAGCAATGGTCCAGAGACACCTCCAGCTGGCCATACTCCCAATTTAAGAATTACCCCGACAGTGTGCATATGTGTATAATATATATTTTTTCTATGAAAGTTTGTTACACACCATTTAAAACTAAAGTTCTACCCTTAGTAGCTTCTTTGAAGTTGAATATGTCTATTCGAAGACTTTGACTCCCGAGATTTCCCAGCAAGTTTCCAATCATCTGAGAACTCCCAGTGCGCTGAAACCAGACCCGACCAGTGCCTCCTGCTACATTTATTGACAAAGGAAGCATTACTGCTTTTACTCTGTTCTAACAAGCCCTAACTACAAGCGGGTCCCTTTCTAATGACGGAGAGAAAGGAAGGAGCAAAAGAAAGAAGTGGGAAGAGAACTGGCTTCCAAAAATAAATTTAATATAGCTATTCGGAGGTTTCGACACCTGAGAACACGTAAATAAAACTCAGAGAAATTAAAAAAGGCTTTATGATCCTCCTTTGTAGGCTTATTCGGAGGTTTTGACTGCCGAGAGTTGAGACTGATAACATCGAGTGCTGTGTAATCAGATAGACCAGCAACTTCTACTACATTTACATCTAAAGGGATATCACTGCTTTTATCTGTCTGCATAAACACTATGTGCCTAAAGAGTAACTAACCTTTAAACTTAATTAGTTATTCGGAGGTTTCGATTCCCGCGAATACACACCAAGCCTCCCCTCTCTACCAATGGGATATAATCTGAGAATTCCCAGTGCTCTGCAACCAGACTTCATCAGCACCTCCTACTACATTTAAAACAAAAGGAAACTCGGGTCACTCGCCATACTAAATAAAATTACATCCCAAATTTTACCCACCCTTTAATACAAATTGATGCTATTGAAATAGCTGCCGAGCCTACTCTTATACATATTTATTGAAGTGCTCGCCACGACCCACAGTGCCACAAATGGGTTAAAAAACGGTCAAAAACCAAAAATAACAAATTTAAGTAAATTCTATTAAAACCATTTCCACGTCAAAATAAAACACTTCTACTTACTGATTTAAGTATTTGAAATTTTATTCTCTTACATTAAGGCAAGAAAAATCTACGAAATAATATAATACATTGTCTTAAAATATCTTGGAGGGGACAAAATATGTTTGTTCTAACAACTTACTTGAAGTTACTATATCACAAAAAATTGTCTGTAGTTTCATGTTCTGCTTAGTTCTATTGAAAGAATAAACAGTTTAGAACATTTTCATGCATATTTTTTTATTGAAAACTAAAAAGATAGCATTAATTAAAAAAACTATGGCAATATCATAGATTACAGATTAAATTGTTTCTAGAAAATGTGTAAAATTAGCAAAACAAAAAATGGGGGATTTTGGGGAATGTAATTTTTGTGTTAAACATTAATGCAACCTTTAAGTAAATCAAAGAAACAAAACGTTTTTGCGACTATTTGCGACTTTGCATGTTAGAACATGTTTTTCATGTATTAACTAAGTCTGCAAGAAGAGTGATGCGTGATTCCCAGTTACAGTGTTTCAGTTTGCAGCGCCATGTTTATTCACGTTTATACATGCTTGCAAGATTGTCAAGTATAAAAGACACGTACTACGGGGACTAATGTCCAGTCTTTTTTCATATTTGAGTGTTGAAACAGCTCACAAGTGGTAAGTTAATGCCGTTTCCAAACTTTGATATTGTTTGAACACGAAGTTTTAATCACACCTTAGTATGTATTGTAGGCTAGTTCGATAATTAATATGTTTTAGCATTTTATTTTTGTGACTGGAATAGGTTTTATATAAAAAAACGAAAAGCAATTGGACATTTGTGCCAACACTAAGTAAATAACGGGTAGATAAAGCGTCACAACTAAGTAAGATAAAGCCTACGGAAAAACCTGATTAAAACTTCTATTTCAGTGTTACTATTTATTTTGAAAATTTTTACTTGCCTAATCGTTTTGTAATCTCTTTTTAACCACAAACCAATTAATACTTAACTAAATTAGCACATTTTTCAAACTTTTGAGGTTTTTAATTTCTTGTTTAGAACTTGACATGTTTACATGCTCAAAACATTTAACAAATTCATGAATATTTTGAAAGTTTTAATGCTATTTCGGCAGAATATAGTTAAAATTGGAAATTCTTTAATTTTAGTCACCTTAATTTAGTTAATTATATTAAATTATAATATAACAACAATCACAAACATAACTATTCTAATATTTTATAAGCATTCTTTTTAACATTTTAGTTAATAAAAGATTTTTCTTTTTCTTTTCAGATGTAAACAATGGTGGTCATACAAATGAAGAAAATTCAAATTTTGCCTTTTATCCGTCAGAATGGGATAAACAATAAAGCTATCACAAATTTGATCTTGAGTTTTATGCTTCAGGAAAATAATATCCAAATTAAACTTGATTCAGTTACTGAAGCCGAATGCCTTGAGAAAATCAGACTTTTCGTCAAGGACTTTAGAAAATATTACGCGGAATGTTCAAGAAACTATGATAAATTGAAACATAAAAAGAATGATTGGTTGAACTCAAACGTTACATTGAATCTAAATGACGACTGTCACAAAATTGCAGCTGGCCCAGGCCGTCCAACAGTTTCATTTGAAGAATCATCCGAACGAACAAAAACATGAAAGGTTTCCGCATTATCGGCACTGGATTCTAAACTTTTGGCTTCCTCTGCTGGTAAAGCTACAAAAGATTCATCTTTTTCATTCGTCATGAAACAAGCAATGATTTCACCCAACAGACCAGCTAAAATGAGAAAATTACTTACCTCTAAACCAATTACTAAATGCACAAATGAAGAAACCCTTGCTGAAATCATCAATTCCAATATGAGTTACAAAGACTACAGCTCGTAGAAAAATTTCTTGAAATTGCATGGTGCTACTAACATTCTTCCATCTCAGAACGAAATATCCAAAGCTAAATCTTCATGCTATCCTGACCAAATTTTGATTACAGAAACTTCAGCTGAGTGTGAATTAGAAAGTCTGCTACGTCACACAGCTTCCCGATTACTAATTGTAGCAAATGAAAACCTGAAACAAATGATACACGAGCAGAACTGTGAAAATGAAATTCAAAATCTTCAAGGTAAGTTAATTTGTAAATGGGGATTTGATGGTGCCTCAAATCAGAAAATTTACAAACAACAATATGAAGCTGCTTGTTTTGAAGAAGTCCTTCAACATGAAGAATGTCTTTTTAGCACATGTTTAGTTCCATTAAGCTTAGAAGTTGGAACAAAAACAGTTTGGACGAATGATATTCCATCGAGCATAATTTACTGTAGACCAATACATCTACGATTTCAAAAGGAGACAGCAGATATTTGTCGACTAGAAAAAGTCTACATAAACTCAAAACTCCAACAAATCGAATTCACCACTCATAAAGTTAGAGTAGGAGAAAATACTGAAGTTGAAATTGCCATGAAATACGAGTTATCTCTAAATATGCTTGATGGAAAGGCTATCAATGCAATTACAGATACTACTTCAACACAGTCATGTAATTTATGTTTAGCAAAACCATCCCAAATGAATGACATTGATTTTCTCTTGAAAAAAAGAAATTATTAATACTGATGCTGTTGAATATGGTCTCTCAATATTGCATTGCTGGATTAGATTTTTTGAATTTATCTTACATATTGGATATAAATTAGAAACTAAAAAATGGATGGCTAGAACTGAAGAGGAAAAGAAGAGTGTGCAAGCCAGAAAAAAGCAGATCAAGTGGGATTTCAGAAAACGACTTCATTTACTGGTGGATCATCCGAAAGCAGGGGCTGGAAACACAGCAAGAAGAGCTTTCCAAAATGCAGAGATATTTTCCGAAATCACAGGTGTGAACAAGAAAGTAATTGATATGCTCTATTGTATCTTGCAGGTTCTCAGTTGTCAAAACCAAGTTGACATTGCAAAATTTGAATCTTATTGTCGAAAAGCTGCTACGACTATTGTAAATTTATATCCATGTGTAGTGAATACTCTTATTTTAGTTTCAAGTTAAATGTTAATTTTACCGTCTTGAATTTCGGAATAGTATAAATTCATTTTAAATTAGTTACCCCATTATAATTCAATTGTGAACCACATTAATACTAATTTTATGTATACTATATTATTTTATTGTATGTAAACATAATTAATTATATATCACAATTGTCAGTTAATTATTTATATTCAAATATTTATTTTAATCTAATGCCATGTCCATTTTGCAAATAAATAATAGAAAACCAAAGGTTATATTTTCCACCTTTGGTACTGTCGTAGTTTCGCCTAACGGACTCAATACGGCTAGTGAGATAATCACTGGTTGGCACTTAACTAGCGGCAGTGCTTATGGCTACATCATCCAGGTTAACCTATACCGGATAGATGCGCTACGGTCCCAAGCCGTAGCTTGCCTAGGCCAACGACGACGACGACGTAAACCAACAATTGGTGACCCCGGAGCTGGATTACCCCTTTCACCCGAACGACTAGGACTAGACTGTAACGTCGTTCGTGCCCATCACCCCCTTCACCCGAACGACTAGGACTAGACTGTAATGTCGTTCGTGCCCATCACCCCCTTCACCCGAGCGACTAGGACCAGACTGTAACGTCGTCGTGCCCATCACCCCTTCACCCGAGCGACTAGGACCAGACTGTAATGTCGCTCGTGCCCTCTGCCCCTCACCCCTGCCCGTGCGCTCTGTGCCTGCGCTCGTCTCAACCTCCACTCCTTCGTTGGTAACTTGTCGTCTTGCTTGTACGTCAGCAAGCATAGGAGAAGATGCCTGACGACGCTGGTGCCATCTCCCACTTGAGCGTAAAGCTCCCCGTCTTCTGGCCGGGTGATCCATTTATTTGGTTCCACCAAGTGGAATCACAATTCAACTTGGGAAGGATCACCGCTAGCAGGACAAAATACGATCATGTTTTGTCCTCTCTACCAGCGAGCATCATCTCTGAAGTCCGTGACGTCATCGTATCTACTTCCACGAGTGAGGACCC
Source organism: Bathynomus jamesi (assembly GCA_023014485.1). Lineage (NCBI taxonomy): Eukaryota > Metazoa > Arthropoda > Malacostraca > Isopoda > Cirolanidae > Bathynomus > Bathynomus jamesi. Next base: position 304,453 of record JAJOZX010001367.1, on the reverse strand, counting down.
GTACAACGATCTGAAGTCTGCCATCCTGTGCCGCACCACTGTCTCCGAGCGTGAGAAACTACATCAGTTAATCTCAAAAGAAGAACTTGGAGACCGTAAGCCCACTCAAATGCTGAGGGCTATGCAGTGCGCTCTAGGCGAACGCGCACAAACCTTCGATAAGGACATCTTTAGACAGTTGTTCTTGCAGAAACTTCCTCCATCAGCTCAGCGTGTCTTGGCCACTATGGATCCTGCTACTCCAGTTGATAAACTAGCAGAAACTGCCGACAAAGTAGTGGAGATTGACACAGCTCCGGTCAACAACGTGAACACACAATCGGAACTGGAGTTGAAAGTGGAAGAGTTAAGTCAACAACTCAACCACGTTTGTTCTCTGCTACAAAATCAACGGCAAAGAAGCCATTCTCGGTCAAGATTTACGAAGAGGCATCGTTCGAGTTCCGGGAAGATCTGCTTCTACCACTCGAAATTTGGAAAGAAGGCTAGGAAGTGCATCTCCCCTTGCAATTTTTCGTCGGAAAACCCCAGCAGCGAGTCCTAATGGCGTCTAGTACTCGCACTGCCAACCTGTTATTCATAAAGGACAGGAACTCTGGTGTCAATTTCTTGGTCGATACCGGAGCGTCAGTCAGTGTATTCCCTCAAAAATCTGGTCATACGCACTCGGAATCTCCGCCTCTATACGCTGCTAACGGTTCACGCATACCCACGTACGGTACTCAGTCGCGTGAACTAAACTTGGGCCTTCACCGATCCTTCAAGTGGATTTTCATCTGTGCTCAAGTGCAGCATCCCATAATCGGCGCTGACTTCCTCCAGCATTTCAAACTCCTGGTGGATCTTGACAAGCGACGCTTATGCGACCAGGCCACACTGCTTTCTGTTCTTGCCAAACAGGTTGCCCTTCCGGACGCCTCGAACTCTGCACTTTCCCTCGTTCCCCCTAATTCCATGTACCAGTGCCTTTTCCAGCGATATCCAGGAATTCTTCAACCGATGCAGATGGGTGATACCATTAAGCACACCATTACCCATCACATTACAACAAAAGGTCCCCCTGTGTTTGCAAAACCCAGACGTCTTGCCCCGGACAAACTGAAAGCTGCCAAATCGGAATTCCAGCTTATGATGATCTTGGGATAATAAGACCTTCCAAAAGCAGTTGGTCCTCTCCCCTACACCTGGTCCAGAAGAAGTCAGGAGACTGGAGACCATGTGGGGATTACCGGTTTTTGAATTCGACAACCATCCCGGACCGATATCCGGTACCAAATGTCCAAGACTTTACTTCTCTTCTCCACGGCAAATCTATCTTCAGTAAAATAGATCTCGTTAAGGCTTTCCACCACATTCCCGTAGAGCCTTCGGATATTCCCAAGACTGCAGTTTGTACACCATTTGGGTTATTCGAATTTTGAAGATGCCGTTCGGGCTACGGAATGCTGCGCAAACCTTTCAGAGGTTTATAGATGAGGTCACCAGAGGCTTAGACTTTGTTTATGCCTACATCGATGATTTGCTTGTGGCCAGCTCAACGGAAGAGGAACATAAGGAACATCTTTCACTCCTCTTTCAACGCTTAGAACAATACGGTGTTACTATTAATGCATCTAAGTGTGTGTTTGCACAGCCAACCTTGGAATTTCTTGGTCACACGATTTCGCAGCACGGAATTACCCCCCTTCAGGACAAGTGTGAAGTGATAAAAAATTACCCTATGCCAAATAATCAGCGTGAGTTACGTCGGTTTCTAGGTTTGGTAAATTATTACCACAAGTTCATTAAAAACTGTGCCAGTGTTCTTGCTCCTCTACACGCTATGATCACACACAAACGCAAGGTAACGAAATTGGTATGGTGTAGCGATAGTTTACAGGCGTTCGACAATGCCAAAAATGCTATCAATAGTGCATTGTCTCTGTCATTTCCTATCAGTGATGCCCCCCTAACTCTGACGGTCGATGCATCAGATGTTGCGATCGGTGGAGTGTTGGAACAAACCATTAACGGTCAACAAGCACCCATCGCGTTTTACTCGAAAAAGCTGCAGCCAGCCCAAACGCGTTATAGTGCTTTCGGACGTGAACTTCTTGCTATTTACTTAAACGTGAAGCATTTTCAACATTTCCTTGAAGGCCGAGAGTTTTGTGTTTTTACCGACCACAAACCTTTGGTCACTGTCTTCAATAAAAACAGCTGTAACCACTCTCCCAGAGTCATCAGGCAACTCGATTATATCCCCCCCCCAAATCGCAATTTACCACAGATATCCGCCACATCAAAGGTGTCTTGAACACTCCAGCGGATGCACTTTCAAGAATAGAGATTACTTCTGTTACCCTCAGCTCTACACTGTGGAATGCTATTGCACAGGATCAAGATAAGGATACGGAACTACAAGACCTGCTCAGAGAAGACTCCACTCACTCACTTTCCCTCAAGAAAATGAGTATGCCAGGATTGTCTGTGCCCCTCTATTGCGACGTATCAACAGCTGCTATTCGCCCTTATGTCCCTCCATGTCACAGACAAGCAGTCTTCACGGATCTTCATAAGCCCTCCCATCCTGGTATCCGTGCTTCGCAACACCTGGTTACCTCTCGCTTTGTTTGGCCCTCGATGCGGAAGGATGTCAAACATTGGACCAAAACGTGCCTTGCCTGCCAGCGTGCCAAAGTCCAAAGGCACACCAGGTCCCCCTTTGACGCATTTCCGCCCCCATCCCAGCGATTTGAGGTAATTCATGTAGACATTGTTGGCCCTCTTCCAGTGATTCAAGGCCAACGTTATCTGCTCACCTGTCTCGACCGCTTTTCCAGATGGCCTGAAGCCATCCCACTTCCTGATATCCAAGCGGACACTGTTGCAAGAGCCTTTCTTCATGGATGGGTATCAAGATTTGGATTGCCGACAAAAGTCATCACTGACCAAGGTCGCCAATTTGAGTCTTCGCTTTGGAAGAAGTTTACCAGCTTGTTGGGTACAGTACATGCGCATACCTGTGCGTATCATCCGCAAGCTAACGGCCTCGTCGAACGCTTCCATCGCCAGCTGAAGTCATCCCTTATGTGTCACGAAGACTCCCATTGGATGGATAAGCTTCCACTCGTGTTGCTTGGTATTCGCTCTGCATTTAAGAGTGATCTGAAGACTACAGCGGCTGAACTAGTCTATGGAACAACACTGCGGCTACCAGGTGGCTACTTCACTGCAGGGGATAAGTCATGTGATCCTACGGAATTCGCTCAAACACTTTCCTCTCACATGCAGTCCCTTCAGCCTGTTCCCCCTCGATTGACTAGCCAACAGAACATCTTTGTTTCCCCAGCCCTCCAGTCTTGCACCCACGTTTTCGTTCGTGTACCTGTCCCAAAACGGCCTCTCCAATGTCCATATGACGGGCCCTATGAAGTTCTCCGACGTACGCGCAAATCATTTCTCATCCAGCGCGGTTCCAAGGTCGACAAGGTTTCTATCGATCGTCTTAAGCCTGCGTTTTTGGAATCAACCTTAAGTGAGGTACATGTAGCTACCAAAAAGGTCAGCGGAAATCTGTGTCGTTCGGAACTCTTTGAACTTCCTCTCTGGTGGGGGAGTGTGTAGTGAATACTCTTATTTTAGTTTCAAGATAAATGTTAATTTTACCGTCTTGAATTTCGGAATAGTATAAATTCATTTTAAATTAGTTACCCCATTATAATTCAATTGTGAACCACATTAATACTAATTTTATGTATACTATATTATTTTATTGTATGTAAACATAATTAATTATATATCACAATTGTCAGTTAATTATTTATATTCAAATATTTATTTTAATCTAATACCATGTCCATTTTGCAAATAAATAATAGAAAACCAAAGGTTATATTTTCCACCTTTGGTACTGTCGTAGTTTCGCCTAACGGACTCATACGGCTAGTGAGATAATCACTGGTTGGCACTTAACTAGCGGCAGTGCTTATGGCTACATCATCCAGGTTAACCTATACCGGATAGATGCGCTACGGTCCCAAGCCGTAGCTTGCCTAGGCCAACGACGACGACGACGTAAACCAACACATGGTATAAAATTCCTGCTTCAGTACACAAAGTACTTCTACATGGAAGTTTGGTGATGAAAAATCATCTATATCCAATTGGTTCTTATCCAGAAGAATGCCAAGAATGTCTACATAAAGTAATAAGAAATGTTCGTCTCCATCATTCCAGAAAAACATCTCGACTGAATACTATGCAAGATCAAATTCATTATCTTTTAGTATCAAGCGATCCAGTCATTAGTACAGTTCGAAAAAAGAATAGAAACCCCAAATTGAGAGAGATGTCAGAAGAGGCACGTTCACTTTTAAAAGAGAGTGAAATATTAGAGAATTTAAATATTAGTTCTGATGAGGAAGATATGTTGTAAATATGAAGTTTTTGTAATTTTGTTTACACTATTTACACTTTTTTCATACCAGTTGTCACACTTATTTTGGGGGAATTAATTTCATAAACTTTAAGAGGTATTACGATGTTTTTTATTTACCCCTTCTGATATAGTGGCAGGTTATCAAATAATGTTTTAAACAATAGATGTGTATAGTGATTAAAATGAAACCATACTTATTTTAGTATGTCATTTGACAAAATTTGCAAAACATAAGCCTAATTAACAATTATCTGTTTAGTATATTTTTAGTAATTTGAGAAACTTAAGAAACTACAGTAGGTCATAACCTATTGATTTGGAATATTATTATTATTTATAGAAAAATCACTCAATATGTCACCATTACATATATACAAAAGGTACTAAACATAATTTTTTATTGAAATAAATCATAATTAAACATTTCAACTACATAAAACTACGTACAATTGAAAAAAATAATTTTGGCCGTTTTTTAACCCATTTGTGGCACTGTGCGACCCCCGTGGGAAGACTATTCCATCTCTCAACTACCTTATAGGTGAAAAAGCCCCTGGCAACGTTTGTCTCATATCTTTTGCCCCTTATATTAAAACCATTGTTTATCGTAATATTCCTATCGTGTTGGTGAAAAAAAATTCGTAAGTTACGCTGTCAAAACGATTTAAAATTTTGAACACCTGAATTAATTCGCCTCTCAAACGCCAAGTTTCAAGCGATATGTATTCAGATCTTTGAGTCATCTTCGTATGATTTACTACGTAATGATGGAATAAGCTTTGTTGCGCGGCGCTGAAACCCTTCTACCATTTCTATATCCTTGCTCATATAAGACGACCAAAACTGCGCAAGATATTCTAAATGAAGCCTAACAAGCCTCTTATATAATCGCAAAACAATATCTTTAGATTTACATTCATAAATTACGAGAAATAAAACCCAATAGCCAATACTCTATTAGCTTTACAGATCGCGATTGAACATTGCTTTGAGAACTTGAAATCCTTTGTAACAATGACACCTAAATCTTTTTCTTCAGAGGCTTCGTTTAACACACTAATTCCCATAGTGTAATTAAATTTAATGTTGTGATAACGTATATGCATGATTTTAAATTTGTCTAATTTATTTATTTTGTTTGACACTTATTAGACCACTTCAGTTTATCAAAACGGCGCTGCAAACTCACCATCTAGTAAACTAATTGCTTTAACCGTAATTTTAGTGTTGTCGGCAAACTTAGAAATTTTACTCAATGAATTGACAGCAAGATCGTTAGCCTATATTATAAAAAATACTGATCCCAAAGCGGGCCCTTGCGGAATACCTCTAGTTACATTCGCCCACGCTCACTCTTCTCCGATAATTACTGCGCTTTGTGTTCTACCATTTTACCAATTATCAAGACAATTAACAACTTGACCCGTTATTCCGTGAGCTTTAAGTTTTTCACAACAATCGTTTATGCGGAACTTTGTCAAACGCCTTTTGAAATATGTACAGAAGCTAAAGAATCTGGACCTGGCGATTTATTAATTTTTAACTTACCTACAGAGTAAACAATCCCTTCCGTGTAAACAGTTATGTCCGGAAGTAATGGAAACCCATTTACGTCACTGAACATATTACTAGCCTCCGGAATAAAAGATGTATCCTCAACTATAAAAAGTGATGTAAAAATTATATTTAAAATTATGGCTATTTCCCCACAGTTATTTATTAAACTACCACCCGAGTCTACCAGTGGCTCATTATTGTCTCTCAAAGAATTTCTATTACTAACATAATCGTAAAACTTCTTAGGGTTTTCTTTACATTCATTAGCTACTGGGATCGCCTGAAGATCAGGGCCCCCAGCCTTCTTTAGTTAGCCCTATAAGGCTTATAATCCTTATAACGAAAATATCACTACCTAACCTAACCAATCGTTAGGTCAACTGTACGCCCTTGACGATTGGTTAGGTTAGGTCGTGCTATTTTCGTTAGTTAGCCTTATAAAGCTAACTAAAGAAGGCTGGGGACCTGATCTTCAGGTGATCCAGCTATGTACTTGGATTTCGAAGTCACGTTTAGCACTTCTAATTAAACGTTCAACATTTCTACGTAAATCTATGTAAGTATTAAAAAAAAAGGGCTGCTGCGCACAGTCCCTTTTATACCTTTTCTATCTGCGGTTGCTTTTTCTATATTTATATTCCATCATTTAGGCTGCGCATTGAATTTACCTCTCTTAACTCTCGTAGGTACACAGCGCGTGTCCAAATTTACGAATAAGCTTCTTGAAATTATCGCACATCCTAAGAACACCATCTACCCCTAACACTTCATCCCACTTTATTAAACTTAATGAAGCTCTAAAATCATCGAGATTTACTCTCCTAAAATTAGGCACATAAAAGTTATTTAATTCTCTACAAGTTTTAACATTAACCGAAATACGTATCATGCTATGATCGCTATTACAAACTTTCTCCGACGTCTACATTCTAAATTTTTATTAGTAGTTAAAACTAAGAGTAAAATATTGTCGCTGCGCGTTGGTTCTAATCCTTTTTAAAAAAGAAAGTTTTCTAAAAAATCTATCAAACGTGTATCCACAGCATCGCTGTCTAAGGTGGCAAAATTAATGTTTGGGCAGTTAAAGTGCCCGACTATAATAATTAATTCCTTATGCATAATTTTTCTATATAAAATGTTATGTATTTCAACATCTAATTCTATTCCTCGTGAAGGAAGCCTATATACAAACCCCAAAATTAAAATAAGTTATTCGCGATAATTTCTGAAGTAATTATATCTAACTTGTCATTAGCATGAACAGTCTTCTCCGTCCGTTATCCTAAACTAGTTTAATACGAACGTTTAATTTACACACGGAATTGGAAAAGCTGTTAAACTCAATTCCCTTTAAATTATCATCAACACCTGAAACGTTTTTGCTAATTATAGTAATTACAATTACTGTATCTATCCCCATGTACTTGTCCCTTATGGAGAGTGAAAGTGCTTCGTGGGTGATCACCCGGTGTTGCTACGGCGAATTCAAGTGATCAAAATATGAGTTGCTCGATGGCTGATCGTGTTACGTGGGGCACAATACAACCAGGGACGTCTCTCTAAAGTGTAGAGAGAGAGAGAGAGAGAGAGAGAGAGAGAGAGAGAGAGAGAGAGAGAGAGAATACTTGCATAATCTACTTATATTAATCTATCTAATGAAGCTCACAATAAATTATTTCTATATAACTATTGAACATTTATTAATATCAAGTCACGAACCATTAATTAATTTCGTCGTTTAAAATTTACATAATTTATTTAATGACTTGAATGTTATCTCGGGTTTGAAAGACCGTTCCGACTCGAGGCAATGTTAAATTAAATACGAAATAATAGAGGAAACAAATTAAAAGTTAAAAGCTCACTTTTATAACAAATACTTAAAGTTATATTTACCATCTGTGCGCCAAATTATTGCGTTCGTGGAAAGATTATTAAATGTTGTTGCGAGTCTTTTGGCAGTAAATGAAGTTACAGAGGGGAAACATCATGGCGACCGGTGTGCCAGGAGAGTGCCTTCAAAGTTATCGTAGTCGACAGTAACACAACAGAATAATAAGCAGCAAATATAAAATCGCTGCTACCCTGAAATTACAATAGGGTATATGGGGGGGGGGGGTCCTATGAATAATATTTTGTATTATTTAATTCCTACGTATATGCAAAGGTCATGTGACGGAGCGAATCTATAGCTTTATGCGGGACCTGAACCACGGATTGCTACACCATCTGAACGCAGAAAGATGGTCAGCCCTTCAATTACTCAACAGACCCAATGTCACTTAACCTCGCTCATGTAACGGGAAACGGTGTTGCTACGTGGCTTAAGTTTTTATCTAGTCACTGTAGTGAAGTGAATGAACGTTATTCAAATTCAAAACTCTTTATTCAGAAAAGAATACGAGTGAGTGACAGAGTTCCAGTGGCGGCCATATTGGGTGTATAAGGTGCAAGGTGCACAGGGCTCCACGGACTCTAGGACGCCCAGCAAGCCCTCGTCATAACAAACAATATACTTTGTATCTATAAAATAAACTATATTGGTGAGAAAAATATTTAATTAAACGAGGTGGGACTGTCAAGTATTTAAGTCATAGAAATCAGGATGAGATAATTCAAATGTTGGTAAAAAAGTGATAACAAACATTGTTGCAGAAATTCAAAGTTGTCCTTTCTTCACTGTCATAACAGATACAACTCAAGACATCTCAAAAATGGATCAACTAAGTCAAGTCATCCGCTATGTAACAATTCAGAAAGATGAAAGATGTTTTCTCAATAGAGAATGAATAAAGAAGCGCGTAAAGTGGACATTACAAAACTTACACTGTTCAACAATGATTTTGTCTCAGGAAAAGTTTTATGACATTATTATGGAGTTTTTAACGCTGATTACAAAAATGGTCTTATTATTTTCCTATCACGTACAGTGTTTGAGAAATTTCCATTTTATATTTTGGAAAAAATATTCAATTTTTTTAGTAAAAGCTGTTCATTTATTTTATTATGTCGCAACTCTGACCACATGTGATGTTTGTCTTATTACGTCGTGTATATTGCTACTCTTATAGTATGTGTGATGTTAATATTTTTTAATATTCTGTATAATATTTGGACCTTTTCCAGTTTGTGTACCGTTTTTCATATAATTTATTTTTGAGAATATTTTTGTTAAAACTAACGAAAATATCACGACTTAACCTAACCAATTATCAAGAGCGTACAGTTGATCTATTAGTAAATAGTAAATACTATTCCAGAAACAAACAATGTTATAATTAATAATAGATCAACTGTACGCCCTTGATAATTGGTTAGGTTAAGTCGTGATATTTTCGTTAGTTCTAACAAAAATATTCTCAAAAATAAATTATATGAAAAACGGTACACAAACTGGAAAAGGTCCTAATATTTAATTAATTATATCCAATATACAATATTATGCAATGTATTATTATATACAATACAGTAATTGTATATTTTTTAAGGTTTCATGGAAACTATAGGTGATACGCCAAAATAAATAACATTTTCCGAATCAGCAGCGTCCACTTCAAATAGACCAGCTTTGTTTGTTGCTGAGACAAAATAAAAATAAAAATTTGTTGTTCAGTGTTATTGATGAGTTTGCTCGCCTCAAAACAAGGAAGAAAAAGCTTTAAATTTTTGTTGTAGTTGTAACCTAATTTTTTTACATATTAACTGAAGTTGTGAGCTTGTATTGTAAACCTGTCATGCGAGTTAAGATTATATCTATCATGATGGATTTAAATTTTAAATGTATTTTCAAATAATGTATTTAGAATTTAATTACATTCTTTTTTAGCTGCAATTTTGTATTTTGTATTTAATTACAAATTAGGAAGAGATTTATTTAGTATTTATATACATTTGAAAGTATTTATTTACTCCCTTCTCAATGTTTGCTATTTTGATGCGTGTCTCGTTTGTATGATGTGTGTTTGCTTAATAAATGAGGTTACGTGCCTTCATTATCTATAGACCTCGGTTTGAATCAATTTTTAGCCCCGGTCAGTAGGTATATAATCAAACCGGTAGCGGTATATAATCAAACTAGATCTGTGTCGGGAAGAGGGTCCCCAAAATCTATCTCGCACAGGGATCCACAATCAAGTATGGCCGCCACTGCGGAGTTTTACAATTTTTAGATATTTGTTATGACATCAATATATTCACGGCACTCTCATCTGAATATGCCGTTGGAAACATGGAGGCTTTTTAGGCAAAATTAATTGCATTTAGTTTATTTATTACATAAAAGAGTGAAAGTGGCAAGTAATAATGATAATAAATAATAATAATAATAATAAATGCAATATAAAATTCACAAAATGTTACATAATTTTAAATTAAATTATTTATTGTATATTTAATAGAAAATAAATGATGCTGAATAAAAATAAAATATAAAAGAGAATAAATTACGAAATTAAAAGTGTTTAATGAAATTAACATATTTTAAATAGTTGATTATAAAATGGGAACTTCATTACTACATGGTAAAAATGTCAGTAGTGAACTTATACATCAGTAGGAGCTAATGAAGTGCTTTTTTAGTGATTTGCGAAATTCATTTAGTGATGAAGCCTGCACGGGAATTGCATTCTATACATCCGCTCCTTTGAAAGAGAGTGCCTTTCCCGCAGTTTCTATTGTATAGTTAGGTTTGTGTATAAAAATCACTGGGCAGTCTGGTGTTATGGCGATGGTGTATTTGATTGGGAGTGATTGCTCTCTGAATGGGTAATGTATGTTGATTTTTATTGATAACTTTGAACATATTGACAGCAACACTGAATCTGTATAAGTCATTAAGTTTGCTATCATTATTCGAGAGAGTTCGCAGACATTTTTTATGAATTGCTTCCAAAGAGTGTTTTATATATTTCTTTGAGTTACCCCATGTTGTGATGAAATATAATACATGTGGATCGATGAAATAATACAGGGTAAGGAGTGCGTTTTGAGAAAGAGTTGTTTTTAGTTTAAATAATATGAACAGAAAGCTTGATATTTTGAATTTGATATGTTTGTACGTGACTTTTGAAATTTAGTTTTTCGTCTGAATTAATGCCAATACTTTTCCCAATTTTTATTTGACAATTTGTATTTACATGTTTTGTGGTAATAATCGCATAAGTTGACTTTGTCAGGTTCAATAAAAGTTTATTAGTACACAGCCATTTATACACATTTTCTAATTGCCTGTTCGTTTCATTAATCAAAAAGTCTGAGTTATGGGAAAAAGGAAGTGAGAGATGGAAATAGTGTGAATTAGAAATAGTAATGGGCTAAGAATAGATCCTTGTGGGACGCCACTAGTTAGTGTCGCCTCGTCGGATAAATTATCTTTTAACTTGATGTACTGATAACGATTTGACATATCGTCGGCGTCAAAACAAAATTTCCTAAGTCACTTTTTGACGTTTTTGAGTTTTTGTTGCTAATGCCATGTAAAAAAAATTGCGCATCTTTTGGTACAAATTTCGTCCTTGTAGGATGAACTATAAGGGTGATATGACAGGAAAATATGAATTTTTGCAAATAAGTAATTTAATTTAGAACCCTTTTTTTCGTTTTTCTCAAAACCACAAAAAATGACTTTGGAAAATATGGTATGACTCTGACGATATATGATTTAAACCAATCGAGGATATTTCCCCTTATTCCGTATATGTGAAGTTTATTCAATAAGATTTCATGCGAAAGTGTATCAAATGATTTTGACATGTCGAGGAAGATGAAGGCAGTGTGTTTTTAGCTATTAAGTTCTCGTACACATTTTCTAACAGCATGTTTATGGCATCTTCCGTCGTATGTCCATCTCTACACCCAAATTGCGTTTTAGTTAAAATATCGTATTTGATTAAGAATTTGGTTATTATACACGATTTTTTCAAAATGGGACAATAATTGGATGGAGTGTTTGGGTTTCCCGACTTAAATGTACAGAGCATATTCTGGCTTCCTTTACACTGTCAGGAAATATACTTTGTGTTACTGATTCACTCATTAGCTTACTGGATGGTATTGCAATTTCATCGGATACTAATTTGTATATTTTTACTGGGATCGTATCGATGTCAGAATCTAATTTTTAGATTTTTATTGCTAGAGAGATATTATATGGTAAGATTGAATCAAAGAAAAATGAGTTTGGATTTGGTTGTAGCATGTACTGTCGGTAGTGACTGTCTGTAATTGGGATCTAGGCTGCAGCACTGGAGTCGTTATTTGCAAAGAAGTTGTTTAATAAATTTTCTGTCTTTGGGGTCACTGTAAGGTTTTCCGCCTTGTGTGAGGGAGGACAAGGGATTTGTTTTACAGTAACTTTGTGTTGATTAACTCCTTCAGTGTTGCAGGGCCTTTTTGGATTGGATGTGTGTTCATCAATTTTTGAACATTGTTTTTTTAAATGACGGTATTCAGTTTGTTACAGTAATTTTTTTATGTTTGTTCGGTAATAATGTTAGTTTTCCATAGTTTAAAAAGAGTATGCTTGTGTTTAATACTCACAATGATTGCTGGGGGTGATCTATTGTTTGTTATATTTAGTTTTAGGTATTACTTTTGATTTAAGAAGAGTTTATGGTGGATATATCCATTAGTGTACTCGAGAATGCTTGAAATTTTGTTCCATTGTCATGGTTACTTCGATTATTCTAGTCCAATCAAAAGCTGTTATTTCTCTCATGAACTTCAATCTGTTGTTATAGCTGTAAGATCAATAGTCAACTTTTATATTTTCCTGTGCGAAGAAATGTGTGATTAGCATGGTGTATGTAGGCAAATGATCCGTGATATTTAATATGATTATACCCAAGATACAGTCAAACGGGGACCATACCCAGATCTGATCTAGCAGAGTCGAATTTCTAATGTCATTGTGAAGTGTAGTTGCCTTTGTAATAATTAATTTAAAACCACTTGCAGTCATGATGTTGCGAAGAAAACTTGCATTATTATCTGAATGTTCTTTTGTAAGCTCAGTATTGAAATCTCTCGCAATAACGCAAATGGTACGTTACCAGTTGGTAGTCGGTAAATGTCTAAAATTGAATACGGGGTGTTATGAATAAACATTTCAATCGCGAGTGTTTATGAGGTATTGTTTATATGCTTGTTAGTTCTTCGATACTTTTATTCTTGTAGTTTGAGTCTATAAATATACTTACAGTTCCTCCCTTATTATTAACCTTACATACATGGTAGCTTGTGTACCCTGGAATGTTAAAAAAAGATCTTATTATTTTCACTTAACCAGGTTTCAGTTAATATGTATAATGCACGTGAAATTATGTTGTAATAACTTTAGGTGAGCTGTCAATTCGTCAAAGTGGCTTGGGAAACTACGAATGTTTAAGTTTAGGAAAGACAGGTTGCCATTGTTTTATTTCTTATTTAAAAGGTTTTCCATTGATATATAGTCGGAGTTGACTACATTTTCAGATTAAATAACGTCATTTACAGTATTGAGAGTATTTAAAGCGTTGATCATAATGTGAAGATTAGGGTAATAAGGTAATAGAAGAAATAACAGGTAAGAAAACATGTACACACGAAAGCTACTGAATTTAAAGTAACAAAACATCATAACCTTTGCAGCGCATGAAACCACCCACACTTGGAATTACTTCATAGATGTCGCCACGAAAGTTCCCTGTAATATACATTGTAATAGGTTTAGATTACATTTAAAAAACATTTACAGCATGCATTTCTTCAACGTATCTTTTAATGATAATATAACATGGTTGTAACACTGTCTTATTAAAATACCTTATGATTCAACGTTATCCGATATCAAAGTCGTTTATTTTTTACTCTGAATACTTAAAAAATATTTAAAAGTTATTTAAATTTTAAAATAAAAATATTTTAAATGTTACTACGCTTTAAAGTAAACGCGTATGGGGTAGGCCTACTGATGAATGAAATATTCTTAACCTCTGTTAAAAGGTTAATTATATGACCCAATATCTTTCATATAGGAATGAACTTGACGCGGACAAACATTGGAATAGCTGAACATTCCCTGCAAAACCAAGTTAAAACAGGAATTACTACTTAAAGACGCCTATGTCTAAGGTACTATTAATAGTCTAAGGTGCTATTAAAAACAGAATTTACTCGAAAGTAACCCGCTGATGGCTGAATTCCATCCCATATACAGGGTGTGTATAACTTATCCTTACAAATTCAATTTAAATTAAAGTAAACTTTTAAAGATGATTAATGGACACCCTGTGCTGTATATCTATTTCGGAAATATGATCTTCAGCTGTGGTCTACATCGTGGACACGCCGTAACACCACTTCCCGCCCATCAGCGAAGTTAAGCGACATTCGGTCTGGGTTATAATTGGATGTAGGAACGTCCTCTGCGTCCAGATGATGTAGCAACCAGGGCTGTGGAGTCGGCACATAAAAAACCGACTCCGACTCCGACTCCTCAATTTTTTGTCTATCCGACTCCGACTCCGAAGGTATATTAATTCTAAATCTGCTATGATGATAATTACACAAGAGGCATTTCATCACCACCACGTGAAGCATCATCATCTGTGGTCATTGTTACGGTAACTTTGTCTGTAGTAAAGAATCTTGTAAGTGGTGCTTGTCGTTCAGTAGATTTCTGATCTTTTGTTAAGAAGTAGTTGCAAGGTTTTTATTACTATCTTTCTCAATGACAACTTCTAAAATTTTGGGATGGAAACGCTGCAAATGTCTTTTCAAATTTGATGCTCTGGTTGGTGCATTTTTATCAGAGCCAGTAAAACCACTGATTTTTGCTTCACATAATTTTTCATCATCATCATCTTCTATCATACACTGACACACGAAATGTTTCCCATCTGTGGTTATTGTAAAATATTAAAAAACTGCAGACTTTGTTGGAAGTGTCTTTGCCATTGTGAAAGGGGTTTTAGACTTGAAAGTTAAAAACTTATGAAATTTAGAAAGAACTCGAAATTAAATAAGCATTAAAAATAAAAAATATTATCTGAAAAGAAAAAATGAATTAATGGCATTAGTGTCTGAAATGGAAAACATTGTGTTTATTATTTAAGTGGTTTAACCACCATAGCTGCCAGTGATATCACACACAAAAACATATTTTATTAAAATTTATATTGAGGTCGGAGTCGGAGTCGGAGTCGGTACATTTTTACCGACTCCGACTCCGACTCCAGCACCACCAAAATTGCTTCCGACTCCGACTCCACAGCCCTGGTAGCAACCCGCGGTTCGGATCCCTTTTAACGCTGTAGGTCCCTCCATCATATAACCTTAGACGTTGCGAAGAAGGTTAAACAACTCTAATAAATAACAACTCTTGAGAAGGTCACCTTTCGCTTTGGACTTCAAAGACAAACTTCACTTCAGGTTATAGACCGATAACAGCTCCCCTGACCTTAACCATGCTACCTTCATCTTACCATGAACAGAACATTCGTTATCCTCATGAACCAACAGTTACATGACCATGAGACGGGATCCATGTCGTATCGAATGCTGATCCGAATTCCTAGAATTCTCTTATATTCACAGTCCGCCGATTCACTAAATTTGGGGATGAAATCACCTTTGATAACAAATAAATACTCTTTGCTCAGAAAGAGGTTAAGTTCACAACAAATCATTCTTACCGTTACCCTCCGAAATTCTTCTCAACACATCTCCCCCATCTGATAAATATATAAGTAAATATTCTCCTGTCCTCTCCCTTCCGTTTTTATTGCCCGCTCTATTGCTCCCATTCCCCCTGGGATAGTCTTTTCTGGATTCGAAGCTATCCAATCCCCTTCCTCTCCATCTCCGTTACCCACCACGTCGTTAAAGTCATTTAAATTTACAGTATTTAAAAGTTTGAATAAAAATGAAATGTGTTTTAACATCTTAAATTTCTCTAATTAAATACTGTTACCAGCGACGATCTCTCTCATAGTTCAGTGGTCAGCGTAATCCCAACTTCACAATTATCGAAAGTTTATCGAACGTTCTTTGAACTTTAGCGAAATTTGTAAACTTCAGCTGATCATTTTAGATGGAATGGTTTCTGTCAATATACAGAATAGCAAATTCTGTATACAAGTACCGGGAAATGTATGATATTATTATATATATACAGTATATATATATATAAAACCTTTGGTTAGCTTCCGCCCGAATTGTTCATTCTGACGAAGTTCAAGCTTTTCACTCCACCTTAGACCTACAGTTTAACGTGGAATCCGAGCCACGCCCCACCAGCAGCCCAGTGTCTTAACCACTAGGCCACCCAGGGTACCCATTTATCTACCAACCACTTTCTTTACTGTGTGGAAGGATGAACAGCTGGGTTTTGCTGCGCGCCGGCTGCAGTTACCGGGTCTCGAACCCGGGGCCGATGGATTCGTAGTCAGCGACGCTAACCACTACACCACCGAGGCGCATTTATATATATATTCATAAATGCTTAAGTTCTGTAAATTTTGATCAGGGACCATTTTTTACCTAGTAAGTCGAACATATTATATATTTTATACTTTCAAATTTTTAATCACGTTCTCTTGTGTTAAAGTAGGGGTGTGTGGGGGGGGGGCTATAAAAAAGTTTAGAGAAAGCGTCTTTTTATCATATAAAATGATTACTTTTTCGAATTTCACTCAGTTCAGATTTTAATTAAAAAAACTCGGAGGCAAACAAGTCGTCCTTTATGCTTCCTCAGACTTTACACACACACACACACACACACACACACACCCTGATTTGTTTCAGGTTAGGTTAGGTTACGCTAGATTGGGTTAGGTTAACCTGAGTTAACCTGAACTAACCTTACGTAACCTAATCTCAAAAAGTAGGTCATACAATTCCGGCTTATTTTCAGAGTTCGACCTAAGTGGTAAAAAAGGTGTCTTACTATTGGCGCTACTTGAGGATATATATATATATATATATATATATATATATATATATATATATATATATATATATATATATATATATTAGGGTGGCTCTTATTTTTCGAAATTGCAAATTTCACCGTCTCACCCCCTCAATATATTCCATTTGACAAAAAACAAAATGTGCAAAATCTCAAGTAATTATAAATATTCTTATTGGTCCCGCACAAGGACTCAAATTTAGTTAATTATTGAAACATATCATTCTGGTTGATTGGGTGGTTCTTATACATATAAGAACCACCCAATCAACCAAAATTTGGGGGTTTCACCCCCGCATTTTTTTCCTATTAATATAAAACGTGTACCAAAGAAGTTTTATTAAAATCAATTAATATTTAGGGGGGCCTCATAAGCAACCATACCTACTAGGCCAAATTTACTATGCTTTCAGTCCTAAAATGTTTAGTTCAATTCAGTTTCTAATTAATCAGTAGTCAATGTCTATTTTAGTTTATGCTGTTCTTTAACTGCTGTTATTTGCCCTTATAATGGAACGCTAATAAAAAATTTGTGTATTTATGTTTCAATAATGAACTAAATCTGAGTCCTTGTGCGGCACCAATAAGAATATTTATAATTACTTGAGATTTTGCATATTTTGTTTTTTTGTCAAATGGAATATATTGAGGGGGTGAGACGGTGAAATTTGCAACTTCGAAAAATAAGAGCCACCCTAATATATATATATATATATATATATATATATACACAGGGTGTACATAAAGTCAGGATCTATTTTTGTGAAATAATTATTTTCTATTTTTCTTTTCAGAAGCCCTTAGAATGAATACAGAAGAGCGTGTGGCAATAGTAATTTGGCGAATCGAGGGAAAGAAATACAATGACATCAGAGAGAAGTTTAGGAGGAGATTTCATAAGCCGGGGCCAATAGACAAGACAATACGAAAATTGGTGAACAAATTTAAACGAACGGGATCTGTAAATGATGAAGCAAGATCAGGACACCGTGTATGTCAGATCTTACCATGAATGCAGTCCGCGGAATTATCACTGAGGAGCCACGTACGTCCGTTCGTGTTGCATCACACAGACTCGGCCTCCCGACGTCATCTGTGCACAAAATTCTGAAAGTTAATTTGCGGAAGAAAAGCTATCATTTGCAGGTTTTACATGATTTACATGAGGAAGATTTCCCTCGACGAAGTGCTGTGTGTGCTGATCTCGTAGAACAAATCTGGAGTGATAATTTAATGGACAACATTCTCTTTAGTGATGAAGCCACTTTCCATACGTGTGGAAAAGTAAATCGCCATAACTGTCGAATTTGGGCAGATGAAAGACCGAATGATTTCGTCCAAAATTGAGAAAGAGACTCACCTAAAGTTAATGTCTGGATGGGTTTAACAAAATCTAAAGTTTATGGTCCTTTTTTCTTTGCTGAAGCTACAGTTACGGGGCTTATTTATCTGGACATGTTGCAGCAATTACTTGAACCTCAGCTGATTGGGGATAGGATTGTTAGTACCGTCGTCTATCAACATGATGGTGCTCCTTGTCACTATGCCAAAATTGTTCAGGATTATCTAAATGGACGTTTTTCAAATCGCTGGATCGGACGCGGAAGCAACATTCCTTGGCCAGCGAGATCACCAGATTTAACCCCTTTAGATTTCTTTGCATGGGGCTTTATCAAATCGCACGTCTATCAGACGAAGATTACGAGTCTTGAAAACTTACGTACACGTATACGAACTGCTGCAGATAACATAACCCCGCAAATGCTCCAGAATGTGTTTAGAAATGCTGCGGAACGATTTGAGCTGTGCAGGGATACTGATGGGCGTCACGTCGAATCCTACTCTTAATTATTTAATAAATGTTACCACTTTATCATTTTATGATTGAATTCCATATAATTTCCAAGTGCTTCACAAAAATAAATCCTGACTTTATGTACACCCTGTTATATATATAGAGCATATATAAAGCCAGAAAAAATTAGCATCTTGTAGCAGAAACAGAAGTTATCTGTGCGAATAACTTAAAGTAAAGATGTAGGCAAAATAGAAAAAGCAGTCAGCGCTTTAATAGCGGCATTTTTCTTCGAGTTTATGAAAGGCAAAACATGTCAAGATTTTGCCAAAGTTCAGATAAATTTCATAGCTGTTACAGATGCGAGAGATCTTTAATTCGCAGTTGACAATCAAGATGGTTCTAAACATAGTCCATTTCAGGCGTAATCGGAAGAATACGTAACCCCTTTTATATCTTTAACTGAGTGATGGTTTTAGAGACTTGATACGAGGCACGATCATCTTGTAAAACGTGTTTAATTGCAAAATACTGTTGCAGCATTGAGTGATGATGATATTCAATAATGAATAGTTATTCAGGCAAATTATTTACCCGATGAACGCCATATCAACATTTTAAGCACCACGCATCGCTGCCCATACTATTTCAATAAATAACATGTTTTTTCGACTGTGGACTGGATTCCTGAAATATTTTATTCGCCATCCTTCATAACTGTAGGTTTCTATTCGACGTGACTTAATTAAAGATCAGCTATCGAGCACAGGCTCGTTTTTGTTTTTCTGTAAAACCACTGAAGTTACTTCTGATCGATGATATGTCTGCGAATATCTGCGATCTTATTATCAACTGTCTCCATATATCACGAGCATTAACTGTACAATGCATCTTTCACGATTTACAACCTCCTTGGACGAGACATTCCGCAATCTAAAAATAGATCGTGCGTGTAAAATTTTCTGTCCCGATAATTAAACGGTCTGCGTCCAACCGGTGATACACAAATGACGCATTTATTGTCATCGACAAATGTGACCACCCAAGGCAAAACTTTACATCACCAAAACAGACATCAATAGAACATCCGATTCACGCAAGAACGTGAAATTAACAGTATCCTCCTTTTCCAGGTGCAATAATTAAAAAGATAAAATAGTTGTGTAACCTCTTTTAAACGGGAAAACTATACGTTACAGCGCTTGGTACAACTCCTACAGTGCGTTGCCCACCTTGTACAAAATCAATATCAATAGGAAGCCAATCCACCGTGAGTATGCCCTTGGCTCCTTCCACCAAACCCTTTATGCCGAACTGAAGTTCTCCGAGAATTTTTCATACATTATTCATATGCTAAACAACTTTGGTTTCAACCCTCCTCCGAAAGTTTTTGCATGACAAATAACACCACCAGCAGATATTCCCTGTGATGGAAAAACAATTTTGCCATTTCATGTTTAAATAACAATAAAAAGTCGAAATTAACCAAATAATTAACACCGTTTTAACCCAAATCAGTTGTCGGTTTGCTCTGGCCCGTATTCTAACTTTGACAACACTCAAACGTTTTGGATTTTACAACCATTATGACAGCCTTTGCCAGCACCTATATTAATATCGTTTATATTCTGAGTGTATTCATTGTAAAACGAATTATAACGTCAAGATAAGCATGAATGAACAAAGAGGTATATCTAAAACTGACAGACCACTGAGCAAAAGTATCCACAACCGTCAAAAGAGACAGCAACAACCATCCGCGCTCTCCTCAACATTTCAAAATATTATATAGCTAGATCAACTATAACTAACCAACCGATTTGAGAATTTTGGACTCGTTACACAGTGGTTCCTAACCTTTATAGATTCAAGGGACCCCAATCTGGTTTTTTCCCCGGGATCCGAAAAGTATTCATCCCCCACTGTTGAACAACCAATTTCTACCACCCCTACTATTTCCCCCAAACACCCCGTACCTATAAACAAAAACTATAGTGCTCGTATAGACGAAATAAATCACGAACGTTTCATTTCAATGAAAATTTGCGTATCTTCAGCAAAATTTTTAATTACTCATTTTTATCACTTTCATGAAATTTCGCGGCACCCTGTTAGGAAACATCGGATTAATAGCACCGTTTCTACTTATAAACTAAACGCTATGAAATGAACTGGTCGTAAAGTATGAAATATTTTTATTTATATCCGTTACTTTGTTGAGTATTTTCATGCTGATATTGACTGACGTTGCAGCTTTAATATTTTAATACTTAATATCTTAAAATACTTTCTTCATAAATGAAACGTAACAAGAGTACGTTTCAAAATTATACTTTAAAATGCCTCGTTTTTAACTTCAAATCCCGATGTTTCTGGATCATTTTGTCAATTATATTTCTTCCTATTTATCAATTACTTTAAAAAAAAACATTTTTTTAAATGAAAAAAACCCGTATCTTCAGACGTTTTAATCATTCCTTCAATATAGAGGAGTGGTTTAATGTTTTAGAATAATTATTGTAAGTGGTTTTTCAATAACTATCGTGTTCTGTTACTCGTAAACCACTGAAGATTAGAAAATCTATATTTTCGAACCGTTTGGGCAAACAGAATTATTACTATAAAGATAAGTGGTTTTATCACTCATTCGTAAGATCCCGTACGGTTCGAAACGCCGGAAGGAGAAACCGTTGAAAATATATATATTAAAGAACGCGATCAGAGAGCAAGTATTAAAAAAAAAAAAGTTTTGATGAAATTCTGTGGTAAAAATTTTTGGTTTGAAGTTGAAGGAATCACGTTTTCTTCTGATTTTGATTCTGACACGCTGTTCTGATTGCATTTGAATATTGAAGGAAAAAAAAAAAAAAGATCCCAAAGTTCTTCCAGAATTAGATTCACTTGAAATTTCAAATAACAGAAGGTGGAAGAGGTACGTTATAGAAAATTGCAAACGGGAGACAACGAAAGTGAACCCATAACACACACGCGTGTTTCGCGTATTTGTATGTATATACATTAGGGCGGATCGAAAATGAGGTTTTTAAACTTTTTTTCGAAATTCAAATATGGCTAGTGCGGAAAATATGTGGGTGCTATAGATAATGACTGTGCATAAATATTAGTCCTGCGAAATTATATCTTCAGGTGCCACAAAGCCGTCGAAAAAAGTGAAATATAATGATTTTCTTATATTCTGCATTAGTACAATAACTGAAACTTACTTGTTATTATTATATATTAAGTGTTCCAATTACCAAAATAGTTACTGAATTACGCAGCTCTTAGTTTATTTAGATCAATGTTCTTTTGATTAATGATCTAAATAATCCAGAACTCACCACGAGGAGGTGGCTGCGTGTCGAGCTCCACCCATGCCCTCCCAACCACCCATCCTTGCGCATGTTTTTTTCTGTTAACGTTTTATTTAAACTTTATATTCAGCTTTACTTTCGAATGATGGCATTTTTTTACGTGACTGAAGTGTTGATCTTATGAAGCCATCTCGCGCGTTCAATCCAAATACTTTTGATGATGCTTCAGTCACTAATTTTACCATTCTTTCTACTACTTGTGTATGACAAGGGAATTTCTCGAATGGAGGGGTACTCTTGTTTTCTATGAATTCTTCAATCTCATTTTCTGTCAGGTGTCTTGTCACAGGTGGTTCAGTGACAATGCATTTTTGCCAATTAATTAAATCAGTATAAAAGGTAGTAGTGATGTAGGTCACATCCGCATCCGCCCGCATCCGCATCCGCGGATGTGAAAAAAATGACATCCGCTACATCACTAATCAGTAGCTTCAAATTGAATAACAGGTACTGTGAAACGCCTCACAACTTTTTCCTTGTTTGTTTTCCTTGCTTTCTTTATTCGCCTCCACGCTAATTCTCTTATGGCGCTGCGGTCATCATGAATCATTGATGCTAGAATATTTTCTGGATTTGCAAAAAATGCATTTCTTTGTATGACAGGGTTTACAATATCCTTTACTTCGTCATTCAGTGTTCTTGTTAGTTCATAGTTTTGAAAACATGTTTTGAGCCATTGACAAAAGACGTACTTTGCTTAATAGAAAACCACATTGGGATGTAGACCTTCATTATAAAAGAAGCAATGTTCATGAGGTTCTCAGATGGACTTACAGTTGAAACGTATAGACGAAGCAAACGATTTGCTGTAGTCAGCCATCGTGAATGTGCCATTTTGCCTGGACTACGATGAGCAAGATCTGGAGAGCAATATCCCTTTGTTATGGCCTGATGAATATCAATTAGATATTTTTGGTCGGTGCTAAGATCTTCACAGTCTACAGTTGGTTCCTCAGCATCAATCCTTTCAAACTAGACAATAGGAAGACTCTCACAGTTCTCTAATTCCCTGCCAATAGGACCGGTGAATCCGCGGGGGCCAGATGTTTTTCCATCCAGCTTTGCAACTAAATGGCGTAATGGCAATTCATTGGCATGGAGCTGGCACACTAAATGTTGAACTGGCTTCTTCAGCTTCAATTCTATAAGCCTTATAACGCCTCCTTTTCTCCAGTGTTGACTGCTGCACCATCGCATCCAATGGCAACAAGGTTTTCCAGGTCATGTCATTATTTCCAATATACTCAAACATTCCTTTACATATTTCTTCAGCTGATCCAGAATTCACAGAATAATGGCCCAAATAATCTGAACCAGGTTCTCTCACTAAAGTGATATGTTCTTCTGTTACCTTCTTCTGATATACTTTGGACTCTTTTTTTTTCTTGGAAGAGTGTAGAATCTTTTCGACCATCAAAATAGATTCCTCTGATTGGGACCTGATTTTGATCTTTCATAATTTCTGATCTCTTCTTTTGTCTTTCTCTTCTGATTTTACTCCTATCCACTACTTCAGATGTATTGTCAATAGAAACTTCTCCAATATCTTGCAATACTGCACTAACAATGAATGCTGCAGCTCGATCTGAAACTGCAGTCCTGTCACAAGCAGTAGCCACTGAAGTAGATTTGTAGTTTTCCTTTTCTTGAATAATTGTTCTTCAGGTTGTTCGAGCTTTCTCTTCGAGCTAACTGGCTCTGGAAATGTATCGTCTGATATTTCGCCAGATTCACTTTCGCTATTTGATGTCGATGATGATAATTCAACATTTGTATCCTGCAATTTCTCCTGTGAAGATTTTGGTGAGCCTCACAGCTTCTTTTTGCTTTCTTAGCAACGTAGATGCTTTTTTCTTTGAGAGTGTAATATCTACTCTATCAATAAACAGTTTTCTTTCACTCCTTTGATCTAAGAGGAACGTCACTTCTTCCTTTGGAACCGTTTTTTCTTTGTAACAAGAACATTGTGTTAGTACTTTGCACTTGCACGCTGCAATGTCAAAAAGTTTCGTGTGTGCTTCTTTTTTGAACATATCAATCTTTGCTTTGTAAGCTTCAGAATTTTTTCTGCTTTGGTATGGCTTCATAATGACACGATACTTTTCGTGGTAGCTTCTGAACATTGTTTCAATTCGCCTGTCTGACAGAATTGGGACGGAAGCACTTTCCCAAATTGTTTTCAATTTATCAACAACTTGTTCTAATATTTGAGATATTGAAGGATCTTTATTAGTATTCTGTTTCAAATCGTTTCTTGCAAACAAGTAATATTTAAAAACTCCTTCGTATGTAGGAAGATTCCTGTGCCACAAATCTTCCCCCATACCAAACATGGGGCACTCAGTTGAGGCCCTGGTTGATTTGCACAAACTCGAGACATTTTGAAAGTATACAAATCTGAAAAAGAAAGAGCTAATATCAATTATACGTTAATTTCAGTTAATAGTACATGGCAAACTTAGGGCAACACAATACAGAAATGCAAAATATATAAGAAATATAGTTTAGACTATCTGAGTAACGCCAACAACAGAACACCCACCTGCTACGAGAGCGACAGCTACACTGAACCGAGGTACTCACGTGACAGCTGAGTGAGCTGACTATAGAAAACTGTTTTTAGAGAACAGAAACTTTTTTTAAAGGTTGACTGAGCTATTTTTATACAAGTGTGAATAAATTCTTGTCTATTGTGCATCGTGGACTCTTCTGTAATTATTGGTTAAAATCTGCTTTTTTCAATTTTTTTCAATATTGAAGGTCATTGTGGCACCTGAAGATATTAATGTTATGATTTTAAATTTATACCAGCTTATTTCCTCACTACTCCACACATTTTCCACACTAGCCAATTTGAAAATTCGAAAAATGAGTTTTTCACTCCGCCCTAATATACATTATTCGTATCTTCATTTGTACTGTTTTATTTGAGGGAATTCCGGTTTGTGTGTGTGTGTGTGTGTGTGTCTCTTACCTACGGAGTCGCTGCGATCTTGAGATACACACACAGCCCGTCGTTACACAAATGTCCGTATCCCGACATTTGCGGCGTCGCGGTGAATTATCTTTATAAATGTTATCTTTTCTCATGAAAAAAAAAGATATAATTAAGGTTAGGTTAGGTTACGTAAGGTTAAATTAAGTTTGGTTAGTTATTATGTCCGATTCACACTAGGCAATTTTAGGGAAACGAAAACTACCCGATAGTTTGCGAAACTGCCTCTAATGCGAACACTTTGGCAACGAAAACACCGTTAACGAGACATTTCAAAACCGTCTCTCCAAGGAAATACTCCCGACCAAAAAACTGTTTTGGAAACGGAAACGGTGTAGTCTAAGTTCGCTAAAATGCATGCTAACTATTTTAGTAATTTTCTTTCATTTGGGCATTGATTAATTATCAATACTACTAACTTATTATATAGTTATAGGCATTAGGGTGTGTCAATTTTGTCAACTTTTTTCAAATAAATTTTGATAGTGAAATATAGTGTCTTTTCATGTCAAAACTTGAAATTGGCCAACCAAAATGAAATAAAATAACCCTTACCTACATCAATTTTACCTTAAAGTTTCAGAAATTGACTCTTTTACTAAATAATAGGACATAAATTGATTAACTATTCATCTGTCACAGAAAAATCCCACTGATCGCATATGGAGTCTTTTCAAGGTCATATAGTTGTTGTACAATGTACAAGTGAAAACAAGAATAGAACTGTCCCTCACTCTCAGTCCTCAGTTGCCTCTTAGATGTCATAGACGGTGGTTTGCTGTTATTGATCTTGTACCTACTTCATAGTTATTGTACTAGACGAATACTACATTTTAACTGTAAGTATGGATTGTTGATTATTACAATTATTTATTATTATCGTATTCTTCTGTCTAATTATGTTGTAATCCCATGAAATATTTTTTTTATTGAATTTTAGAACATCGAATGACTAAACTTTGAAACATCGTAATTGATATAAAATACTTAAATGTTTTTCTTTCTTTTCAGATATTCCTAAGATGCCAAAATTGAAGACAAGAGGTCAGCCGTCATGCCACTTGAGCCTGTTAGTCGGTACAGGCAAGGAGCTTCCCGTATCAGAACTACCAACAGTGCGAGACATGCTGAGACTAGGGTTACTCCTTCGTGAACAAAATACAAAGGATAGAAGGAACTACACAGAGAAAGAGCTCATGAGGGACATGATCCCCCTCTTCTGCATCAATGGAAAAAAGCTAACGTGCTATTCAAACCACCTGTACTCAATCAGTATAGAACTATTGAGCTAAAAATTAACAAAGCTGTGGCACAAAGCAGTTGAGACATCACTTGGTAAAGGAAAACTAGCAATGAAAAATAAATTTCTGCGCACACTTGATACTCTTCTTGACATTTTGAACTGCCAGTGTCCCATAGAGTTGTGTTCTGAAGCCAATTGTTCTCCCTCATGCAGAAGAGAACCTCACCCTCACATTGATTGTCGCTGTCCTCGTGAGAAGAAGATCCCTGTTTTGGAGCTGGCTTTCATAAAGGCGCAGAGAACAAAGGCAGAAGGCCAAGGAAGTATGCAGATTGGTTCGGCAGATTATTCAGAAACCAAAAAACAGATTGTTATTGCTAAAAAAAAGAGAAAATTCGAGAGAGGGAAGAAAGGAAAAAGAAGAGTGAAGAAGCCACCCAAAGAGATGAAGAGCTCTATCAAGAGGTTTCTCACTTCTTTGAAAGCTTTCAGATGAACAGAAAGAAGCAACATCAGATGATAGCTCCAAAATGCCATCTGAACCTTCGCCGAAGAGAATGAAATACAACACTAAAGACCTCAAATATTGCCCTTGCCAGTATTCGCCACCATACGGGGCTACGAGAGACTGCAGAAATTGCCACTGCCGCTTGGATAGATGCAGGCCTCATCAGCCGAGAGGATACATCCTTAGTGATAGATCATAATAAGATAAGAAGAGCACAAGAAAAAATAATGAAGGAAATATCTGATCAGCATGAAAAAGATTTGAAGGAGGAAGGTCTCTCTTGCCTTTTGTTTGATGGAAGAAGAGATGACACAAAAGTTCTCCTAGAGGTAGAAGGAATGGACAGAAAGTTTCCCTGTCTCATGAAAGAAGAACACTACTCTGTGTGTTCCGAACCTGGTGGCCGCTATTTGTTTAACTTTGTTCCTGAAGCAGAAGTAGAAGGCAAGAAACATGCAGAGGCAATTGCTGATCAAATAATATGTTGGCTTCAAGAAAGAAGACTTGACAGTTCACTGCAGGCCGTTGGTGGAGACTCAACTGCGGTGAACACTGGATGGCAGGGCGGTGTTATGACGCATTTAGAGAAAAAACTTGGAAGAAGGCTTGTTTGGATTGTATGTGATTTGCACACAGGGGAACTACCTCTTCGTCGTCTCATCCAGGAACTTGATGGTCCTACAAAGAGCAACAACAAATGGTCAGGCCCCCTTGGCAACATGCTAGATAAAGCAACGGAATTAGAAATAAATACAAAATTTCCAAAGGTCGAAGTAGGCCCTCCCCTTCCAGTGTTGTCTGAAGAAGTTATCAAAGACCTCAGCACGGATCAATCTTACGCTTATCGTATTGTTCAAGCAATCAGATCAGGAGAGTTGCCTCAAAATCTGGCTCTCTTGGAGATTGGACCCGTAAGTCACAGTCGTTGGTTAACTACAGCGATTCGTTTCTGCAGGATTTGGGTTTCCAGCCATGCACTGAAGGGCAAAATGCTATAGAATTTGAGGTTGATTGTTGAATTTATTATTGGGTTTTATCTTCCTCACTGGTTCAATGTAAAACTTAATCCAATGTGGATGGAGGGGCCCAACCACATCTTGTTTCAATTACAGCTACTGAGAACCCAAAGGAAAGTAGTGGTGGACATCGTGTTACCTGTGATGAGAAGGTCCGCTTGGTATGCTAGGCCAGAGGCAGTTTTGCAGCAATGCTCTGCAGCCAATGTACCAAAGAGCGAACTGAGGCTGTGGAAATCATTCTAAAGCTTAGAGGAACATCACTAGATGATGACCAACTGGGAGACTGCTCTGTTCAGACAAGGAAGGCACCTCCGATAAACGTCAATGCCACGAAATTGTCAGAATTAGTTGACTTGAGTTCGGAAGTTTTGGAGCCACCACTGACAACATGTATAACAAACAAAGATTTAACACAACTTAAAGAGGCCCCAATGCAAGTGCCAAAGTGGCCTTCTCACACTCAGAGTGTGGAGAGATGTGTGAAAATGGTCACAGAAGCAGCTAGTCAAGTTTACAGTCACGAAAGGCGAGAAGGCTACATCAAAGCGCAAGTAGCAAGCCGAATGCTGATGTCAAGGAACCGCAGCAAAAAGGACATGACTGCATTGGTTACTTTCAAATAAAGACTGAATGATATCTTATTGCCACTTTAAATGTTGATAGGATGTTTGCGCACATTTGTTATTTTGTTACGAATTTACGGAAAAATGGAATTTTTGAATTAAAATTGATGTAGGTAGGAGTTATTTTTTATTGTTTCTGAAGCAAGGATATTATTTTGTATGCCAAATGATTACATTAAATTGCTACCAAATCACATGATTTTCAATTTAGTCATTTCACCCCCAAAATTGACACACATTAATATTGTCATAAAAAACAAAGGAGCTATTAAGAAAGGACGGATGTACAGTAGGTCTGGGCCTAGGCTAACTCTGATTGTAGCAACTTGGAAAATTTGTCCAACCATTTAGTTATGTTTCTGAAATTTGGTAAAATGTAGCGTGAACATTCGCACCAAAAACGTTTCAGTTACAGTTTCCGTTTCAGTGTTTTTAATTTTCATTTAAAGAAGCGTAGTGTGAATTGGGTATTAGGTTTATAAAATTGGGCGAGTGTCGCGATACAGAATTGAGAGAAAGTGTGAAAATGTCTTGGATCTGTAGGAAAAACCAAACATTTGTGTGTGTGTGTCAAATGGGGTAGGACGAAGGAATTGTGTCTACGTTATCAGTGTGGGTATGAGTATGTCGTTCGCTTTCGCAAGAACGACGTGACGACATCATCGGGCATGAATCGACTGAACGTGAATGAAGAGGGTACGAATGAGGGGTATTATGGAGACACAGAAAGGTCGTGTGACGAAGAGGACCTACAGCTTTACGTGGGACCCAACTATCTACGGGTCGCTACATCATCTGGATGGAGAGGAAGACGGTTAACCCATCCAACAACTAAACAGACCTGACGTCGCTTAACCCTGCTGATTTAACGGGAAGTAGTGTTGCAACGTGGTCACAACATAGCCCTCATAGAAAAAATATATGTGTGTGTATATATATACACACGACGGAGATAGCGATTTATACGAAAGTAAATTAAACCTTAAAATATCGTTTCTCTTCATCCAAAGACTCGCAGATACTATATTTCTTCGGCGTCATATGAATTCAAAGTAACCTATAAAAAGCCCTTTCTTCACTAACTGTCTACAGCGCTCGTCTCTTCTGAATTTTTTCTCCATTATAAGTCCCATAAATCCCGCGGGGCGTAATCCCAATCAATCAGGTGGAATAAATCCCGAAAAAATCCCGAAGAAAATCTCATGCGGAGGATTTTCATTAAAGGAAGCAATAAAAGGAACAAAACGGGATTTTAAAAGCCATTTCATCTCCGCGCTCCTTTTACCCCATCATTATTCTCCGATACCCCCAAACCCTATTCCGGCCCCAAATATTAAAGCGGGCCGGGTTTCTTCTCCCTTATTGATACGCTATACGCCGCCACATTTTATATATATATATATATATATATATATATATTGTAAACGCCATTTTAAATATTTGCAAATACATAAGGAGATATTCCTATTAAAGATTTTCTAAAGAACATGCAAGAAATTCGATACCAAGTATAAGTGATCCGCAGTATTGAGAAATTCTGTTTACGTGTAACAAATTTTGTAGTCATGTAGGCAATGGGCCTGAAGGCCTCACCCTACTCCTTTGTGCGATAGTGTCATATTTGTAGGATCTACTCGCTTTTATAACCGGATATTCACAACATGATTTCGAGTTAATCATATCTTTGTATAAGAAGTTACTCCGTGAGACAAATTATCAGTGAGTATCCTAATCCCAGTTAAAATAAATCTTACTTGTTGGCAAAAGTAAGGTCTATAGGCAGCACTGCAAGACGCCCTGGTAGTAGCAGTAGCCAGCCACGTTCTGCTCCCACAGCAGAAAACATTTATGCTGTCGGTAAGCTGATTTGCAGCCAAGATATGCCCCCATGCACTAGCATAACAGCCCGACGAATCTTCACGACGATCCGTGAAGCGGATATCAAAATTTTATCTCAATCTAAAGGTGTTCAAGAGAGTAAGTGTGTATACAGTAATGGGAGCAATGAAGAAAACATTACAGAACAGATGTGAAATACCTGTTGAGACGTTTTGGCACCAATCAGTCCGTGAACTAAATTTGATTTCCCGATGAGTAACCTTTAACCAAGGTAAAAACAAAGCATTCCAAATAACTGCGTCTATGCCGATATAGACAAGAAAGCAGAAATAGCGTTTGCACGGCGCTTTTGAAGAAGAGATCACATTTCAGTCACTCTGTGATACTTGCCTTTGCAGTTTCCTTATTTTCGTTGAAAAAATATGTGAACATCAGTTTCAAATGTTACTTTGAAGACGTCTTGTCCAGGCATGAGGCAATTACTTGGTCAATGTAATTAATTACAATTACTTGACATATTCTCAGTTACAATTACAAATACTGTAGATGGTGAAATACTTAATTACAATTACTTAGTTAAGTAATTAATTACAGCTACAGTTACAAAGAATTGCATTTTTTTCATAAATACACACTATCTGATTTATGTTATGCTTTTCTACCTACGTATTTCAATTCCATTTTCAGTTTTGGTCACCATCATCTTGAATGAAAACTAGATAATATTAGGTGCACGGAACTGTATTTTTCATCAAGCAGTTCTTGCTATAGACAATTGGACACTGGACATATCTATATGATATGGTCTAATGAAACCAAAGATAAGGCACTCAAAAAATACTAATATAAGACAAAAGAACTGGCATCTATTTTAGCAAAATAATAAGGGCAAAAAACCGGCACTTTAGTTAGGAACATTTGAAATAAATGCACCATTTTATTTCAAAAAGAATAACATTTTATTTCAAAAGAAATCTCCCTGAGACATGATAAGCAAGTAGTATAAACTATAAATATGACCCGTTAACTTTAATATTCATACAACTGTATCAGTTACCTTGGTTTCCTAATGTAATTAATTACAATTACAAATACAATTACATTTTAGGTAGTCAATTACAATTACTTGCCAATTACACGCAAAAATGTAATTACAATCAATTACAAATTTAAATTACAATTATCCCATGCCTGGTCTTGTTCTACATAATGCAATGAAGATCAGATGCCAGACTTCACTTCCATGCAAAATGTGCCACACGGCACTCCATTCTCACGTTACAACTGAGTTCCCCGGGCTGACGGAAAGATGTCCGAACTTGATTATTTAGAGGAAGTAAAAGTCGTAACAAGGTTTCCGTAGGTGAACCTGCGGAAGGATCATTACAGAAGATGATTGATTGATTGATCGATGGATGGACGGACGCACGCACGCACGCACGTTCTGCGGGCAAATTGCGCAACTTCACTGAACTCGATTTCTGGCCATCAAACAACCCACATTTGATTTCTGTTGATTATCTGGTCTATGGAAACGTGTAGGAGAGGGTGTGCCGTGCAACCAGACTCAAGAAAGTACAAAAACTGAAGGGGACAATACGAACATGCTGAACGCAGCTATAAGTCAACGCTTGGTCAAGGTGCAAATTCCCAGTACCGCTAGATACCCCAAGTGCCCCAAACACGCCGCCACTCTAAATATTTGTGAGTTAAAAGAAGAACAACTTTCTTGTTAAATGTCAGTGGTGAGAACGAATTTTTTTGACATGCACTCAAGAAATTCCATAAGCCAATTAAATTATCTCTCCAAGTGTCTAAAAGTATAAAAATATGCAAACTTGACCAAGTTCTTTTTGTACTACTGTCCAATATAAATTAAAAAAAAAGGCATTTTGACAAAGAATTAGAGGTGACGAAAATATTTAACGAAAGGACGACAAAAGTGACAACGATGAGGGACACTATCCAAAATGGAAGAAAGGATTAAAAATGAAGATAATAAATAACAAATAAATACGAAAGAACGTAAAAAATTTGTTAAAGAAATGGCAAAAAAATGAGAGAGGATGTCAAATAAAAAAATGGAGAGAACCCTTTACGGGCTCCAATGGGTCGTGGGCACTTCTTCAACGAAGCGTACTGCATTTGGGCATTACACGCGGCCCACATTCTACTTGCCATCGAAGGCAATGGGCACCTAAAGAGTTCCGAGCATTGTTAGACAATAACATGTCTAAACACGTTGACAAATTTCAAGGTCTTTTCCATAATTTAATAAGGTGATTTGACCAGTAAAAAAAGTTATAACCACATGCATGGCTTACCAATGAAACCAAAAGGATCGTTGAAGTATGCTTATTATTATTATATTGATGAACTTGGATGATTAGTGAAATTATCGCATAGTTGAAGCAACCATTGAGACTGATTGGCGAATAGTTACCTAGGTATTTTTGTAATCAAATCTGCAGCAACGATTTTTCCCAATTACACCGTCACTGAGAATGAAGATAACCGTATAGCAGTCCTCGCCAACCATCGACTGCTTTAAAACTAGAGCGACCACCGCGAAAGAACTAATGCCACATGATCACCCCCCCCCCCCCCCCGCAATCGCAGACCCCGGACTAAGATGTTAAAAATCCACAGAAATCACGTGAACGACGAAAAGAGCATTACTGACGGAACTACTACTACTACTACTACTACTACTACTACTACTAATAATAATAATACACGAAGAAAACATGTTATTTCGGTTGTCATAATGATAAACTTTAACTTTTACCGTATTTCTCGATTCGCGATTTTCCATATATACAAAAAACAGAATGAGTTGGGAAATATATATATACTATATTTAACAACAATGTATTTTTATAACACACACACACACACATATATATATATATATATATATATATATATATATATGTGTGTGTGTGTGTGTGTTATAAAAATACATTGTTGTTTGGAGTTTCTGAGAATGACACTAATTTTGTGAACTCTTCTATTGCGTTTAAGCATATGCTGAAGCGATTTCAAGTCTTAGCTTTGAAACTCGTTAGAAAATAATTGGCCAATTAAAACCATTTTTTTTTTCCAGTGCTTCTTTTTGACTTCGCATTTTCATGATTGCATCCAATCAGGATAAGTAAAAGGTAAATTCAATACAGAACGAGTGCAGAAATTCAACAATGAACACCGTTTTCAAAAGGGGAAATTAATAAAAACGTTGGCAAATGAGTACAAGAGAAAGGAATGAACATGAAAAAATGGTTCTGCAACGAGCAACACGATGCATCGTTGACTCTTTACGAACCTCTCCATGGCTGGATCAACAATCTGGGGTGATTTGGCTGATGGTAAACCAAGTTGTTGTTATATCCAGGCAGTTTTTCTCTGTGAAGGAATCCCCAGTTCGCTACACTACAAAACATATTTATATACAGATGAAGGGGAGATGATGATGATGATGATGTCTGATGTTCAATGTTCGTTTATACACGCCTAAACGGATAGGGTAATCTGCACTAAATTTAGTATACATATTCAGGGAGAAACAGGGAAGGTTTTGGTAACACACCAGCCCCTCCCAGTCCGCCCTAGATTGTTTCGGGAATCTTTTGCTGGGTAATGCGCAGCGGGTGTTCGAGTATACTGTATGTTCTAGTATACTGTATGCTGTTCCTCCATCTCCTCCCCCTCTGACTTTATTGTGTCTGAAATTAGAATGTCTTCTAAAGATGTTATTTCAGCCCTATCAGGGCTCAACTCTAGGAAGGCGTATGGTCCTGATGGTGTTCCCACCGTTGTTCTTAAGAACTGTGCTTCTGTGCTGACACTCTGCCTAGGCAAACTCTTTCGTCTTTGTCTTTCATCTGGTACTTTTCCTTCCTGCTGGAAGTTCGTTTTCATTCAGTCTGTCCCAAAGAAGGGTGACCGCTCTCAGCCCTCCAACTATTGTTCAACTGCTTTGATTTCTTACCTTTCCAAAGTTTTTGAATCTATCCTTAATAGGAAGATTCTTAAACACCTTTCTTCTCACAATCTTCTTTCAGATCGTTAGTATGGATTCCGCAAGAGACGCTCTACTGGCGATCTTCTTGCGTATCTCTCTGACTCTTGGTCA